>LPNX010160752.1:88713-121038 GCA_001517045.1 Pseudotsuga menziesii | reverse complement strand
ATACATATCCATAAAGGGAAATTTGATATAGTATTTTGAAAAAAAAAATACCTACAAAAAAGTAGGTAATATAAAAAAGCAAGATAATATATATATATATATATATATATATATAATTTTGTTGTCTTGCATCTCTAATTTGGTCAATAATTTATTCTTGTTGAGTTAAAGCTTTCCAAGCTCTCTCAAACTCTTCTCTTGTTCTGGTTGTATTTAGTGCTAAATTGAATAATTGGGAAGATATGAAAATCTAAGTCCCAAAACCATTGGGCAAATTTGGTTGGATTTGTTGCAGTATTGTCATGCTTCTTTCAAAATTTAAAATCTGATGTGCATGAACAACAAAGTTTATTAGCTAAGGCAGTGCTTCATAGTTTAACTCTTTAGTATATTAATAATTCAAAGTTTAATACAGACACACCACTTATACACACCACTTATATAGTGACAGAGCAAGACGATAAAGACGAAAAGAATAAATTGCTTAACTCATATAATTTCAAATGTTCAATAAAAAAATTGAAAAAAAAAACATAAATCCAATACTTCGATATGTTTCATGGATAGTAATGCTGGTAAATGATGGACCTTTAGAGAGAATGATAGGGGTTCAATCATTGTATGAAGAGCATAAGTGAAAGATTTTCCATTATTTGGAAAATAGTTAAAGCTTAGAAGATTGGAAGAGCAACAAGTGTGATAATAGGATTGTATAGTATCAATATTTCCAATGGATTTGGTTGGGAAAAACTAGTTCATAATGAGAAAAACATTATATATGCCTAATATAGACCAATCCTTATATTCCAACACATTAATAATATTAATTTAATTGTTACTAATAATAAATTACAACATAAACATATCTCCAAAGTACTAAGAGTATAATATTATTTAATTAAAATTATAATATAATAGTAATAATTAATTAAAATTATATCATTTAATAAAATAATATCAATGAAATGATATTATTTAATTAATTAATAATATCAATTTAAGTGTTTTTTTATAATAAACTATCTCAATTTCTTTAATAGTCAATTGTATTACATAGTTGTCTATTAAGTATATTCTAGAAAAAATGATTTAAAAAAAATTATTGTTACCCTCCTACCAAAAAACAATTTTAACAACTAATATGTTAAGTTATTAAATAAACATATATAGATTGTTATCCCCTTACCAAACAATAATTTGAACAAGTAACCTATTGAATTCTTAAATGAACATACTATATTATTGACCTTTCTAAATGCCATCCTTTCAACTTGTAAACTTTCCTTAACATATACAATTGTAAAGTTTCCTTAATATATACAAGGACAATGACAAAATCCAATACATCAAGAAAAAAGGCTTCCAAATAAATAAAAAAGAAAAAAAGAAAAAAGCTCCCATTAAAAAATAGTAAACTATGAAGGCATTATCTTCTCTAGTAATAAATTACTAAACACACTTTCATGTGGAAGTATAATATTCCTAAAGGCACTTGGAAGTAAGATTTTGTGAAGGTGTTGTTTGATGTAGTACTACTTGAAGGGGTACTAAAGGAATTACAATGGTTTCCAACGATGGGACTTACCAAGGGTACACTATGACTAAGTACCAATTGTATTCGTTATGTGTATGGTTCCCCAACCTCATGTTTACCTATTGAATGACATATCTCTATGGTTATTTAAAGACATCAAAACATGCTGTAGCCTAAAAAGATTCTATGAAATATCATATGCATGTTAGGTCAAGAACATGGATCTATTACCATTTGCGATGTTCTTTATCCTTGAAACTTAAAACAATAATGGATGTATAGAGGTTATGATACAATAAATCAAAATTGGTACAACGAAACAATTCTACAATAGATAGATAAATATGACAAGAAATAAGCTTTATATTGAGAATAAATTTAGGACAAAATGTTCATAGGCCTATTGAGGTAAGTGGACTTTATACTTGAGCAGGCTCAATTACAATAATTATTGACAAAACCCTTAATAAACTTATAGCTCCTTAAATATGTTTTCTTATATCCAAAATCCTAACTACTTGACATGATAAAATAATTAACAAGTACCAAATTCCTACTAAATTTTAAATTTTAATTAATAAAAAAATTATGTTTATATTGAATATCAATCACTAACTTACTGAATCTTATTTGAAAAAATGGTCATATAGAGTGTATCTCTCACTCTTATTTCGCCCTCTTAAAATAAAGTACCTCAAAATGACCATATAAAATGTATCTTTAACTCTTAAAATAAAGCACATTAAGATATATCTAACCCTTAAAAAGAGGCATCAAATGCATATCTAGCTCTTAAAATAAGACAAGTTAAGAGACATCCCTAACATAAACATTACACTACCTATTCAAATAACACATTCATTGATTTAGAATTCATGTAATTGATTGAAAATCATGAATTGGATTGTACGGATCAAACATCAAAACTGTTTGGATCACATTTTCATTGATTTAAAAAGTCAAAACTGATTGGAATCACATGTTAATTCATTCAAAAGTCATGTATTTACGGTGAATGAATAATACTTCTTTACCAAATACTCCTAGTGGACGAAATGTTATACATTGAGTTTTGTTCAATGTCTTTGTAAGTTAAAACGTTTTGTTGAATGTTTAATTTTTTCTTTTACGGAAGTGATTTGTAACGATCAACTTCCTTGTGTAAACTACAAAAATAGTCTTTTTAAGATGGGTTTATGGTCAGCTCGCTGTAGGGAGTCGGTTGAATAAGAGCTGGGGCATTAGTCTTCTATGCCGTCGATGTTTCGGAAGGTAGTCCTAATGATTAGTCTTGTTTCTCACTGATCCGTGTTTTATCTCCCTTCTGTTTTAATTTTTAAAAAACATTTTGTTCAGACTGTCGATGACCTTGTTTTTATTTTTATCGCAATCGAACCGATTTTCGATAGTGGATCGGAGGACTTGTCCTCTACGTCGTCGATGCTTTAGTGCTTGAAATTTTTGATCCCAGATACATAAGCTTTACTTAAACCCTAAGAATGGACTAAAAGCAACAATCCCATATTGTTTTCATCGATTCCAAATGGCAGTGACATATTCATTGAAAGAAAAAAAACCCAGTTACAAATACGACCGTGTGCTGAGGATGAATACCTGTCCATATGTTATCGCTTTCATAGATCATACTTTGAACAATATGACGAGAATATTTCACCATCACTTCATCATCTGTCAATGAATTCATTCAATCCTCAAATGCTTTGAATGAGCGACGCTTCGAGACTTGGTAAGTGGGTCGTGGTCCCCAAACCCGGTTATGCTCACTTGTTCCTTTGAGTAAAATAAGACAAACGGGCCACCATATCTCCTTTGAAATGTGAAAATTCAATTGCTATAGATAGAAGAGTTCCAGTGATATGATTGTTTTGTAAATTCTTTAATTTTTTGCTGTATATTTTCATTTAGTAAATACCTTGCATGTGGAACAGTAGCATTTTTTTTTCCCAAATGTTTTTCTATTGATAAAAGAAAGAAAAAAAACTATCAAAATACAAAATTACCATAGTTATAGTGATAGAGGGTCCTGATAAAACTATTTTTAGTGAGTTAGATGATTCAGGACTAATCACATCTGATCTAGGAGCTCAAAAATACCACCTCTTCATGTCCACTACTCTTTGAACTTGAGCTTAAATTTGGCAAAACCTAATTAGCAGACTATAATCATCCAGTTTCATTCATGCAATGTATTTAACCAACCACATTTAGCAGATACTCATCATTTAACCTTTGCCTCTATTAAGACTGAAACAATGATCATTATGATTGACAATGGCCATTACAGTAATGATGTTGTCAGTCTACTCTGCTTCACTATATCTATATTTATTTAATGGTTTGGAACATCCAAGTACCAACTTCCTACTAAATTTTAAATTTTAATTAATAAAAAAATTATTACTATTTATATTTACTACTGTTAATACAATAATAATGTTAAATCGCTGTGTTTTTTAATATCCCATACATTTGTTTTTATATAAACATAAATATATATTTTATTCTAAGTATTAATGCTAATTTAAAAATAAATAATAATGTTAAACTCTCGTTGCTTTGAATTTTTCATACATATATATAATTTTATTAATCTTTCCATAGTTCAGTGAACTATATAAATTTTATTAATCTTTCTATAGTTCGGTGAAAGGTATAGGTATAAAAGACATTATATTAAAGTATCATTGTAAGTTGGCATGCTCCTCTAGCATAGCCTTTGGTTCATATGTAGTAGCTTCATTGAAGGAGTTATTTAGGGACGGGTATTTCTTGTTCTTTACCTCCATTTAATTTTTTCCGGTTCTTTACCTCAAACATTTAATTTTGGACTTTGAGCCCGTCTCGTCTAGTGACACTCCAATACATTAGTTTGTACTCGTTGTCTTCATCATTGTTTTTATGTAGAAATCCCAGCTAAACTAATTTCCTTTAATATGCTTACAGTACAGTGGTCTATAGAATTACATTATGAGTAATATATGAATATTAATATATTACGAATAATGTTTACATCATGAGAAACCCTCCAGGCTAGTGCATATTCTTCTAGCCATGGCTGACCGCTGTACAGAGCAATTCAGGCAAGGTGGAGTTTGTAGAAACTACACAAAAAATTCTGCTTAGTTGGCCACCATCTCAAGGTATAAATTTTGAATGATGCATGATTGAAATACAAATATTGTTTTTGTATTCAAATTGTCATAAAATTTGGATCTACTTAGTGCATCGGAGGACTTGTCCTCTACGTCATTGAGGTTTCGGAAGGAAGTTGATAAGTGACCCAACACATACTTTCTTCGATCGCCGATTTAAAAGTGAAGATATGTATTTATACCTTTACCTATTTTATTACTCAAGGGTGAATTTTAAATCTCATATTGGGAGAGTTAATAACAGTTTCTTCTATTACATATTTCAAAATTTATTTATATAATATAAATTATTAATTATAGTAAACACTGTAAACATCATCTCTAATTCATTCACCATTCATTATGACCAAAATAGTAGCGAAAATAATGAAAATAATAGCTTGGAAATAAGTCCTGCTGATTATATTAGAAAGCAAAGCGAGCCATGCGCTATTAACCTAGACGAAGGAGGTAATATCGAGGATTCCATAAACATCTTTTATAATTCATTCACCATTCATAATGATGAAAATAGTAGTGAAAAGAATTAAAATAATAGCCTAGAAATAAGTCCTACTGAATATATTAGAAAGCAAAGCGAGCCATGCGCTTTTAACCTAAACGAAGGAGGTAATATCCAGGATTCCATACAGGAAACGTCTTACAGCTTCAATGCACTGAATAATAAGGGTAATCATCAAATCAAGATAAAGGTTAAAAATAAAAAATAAAAAATTGTAACTATATAAAGATCAAGTACTGATATAATTTGGGCACAAATTTAAGTATGATTAAAGTTTTTCCATTAGTTTAGTTCATGCAGAAGCATAATTTTATGTTTTTCACCCAATTCTAAACTGATCTGAGATGATATCAAAATGGATAAGAATTCTAGGTCTATTGAAACTCAGCCTCTCTCGTAAAAAGTTTGCTACATGATAAAACCGGGTCCGACAGTGACCCTTGGAGTATCGATATAACATCATGGTATAATTGCAGTACTTTTGGGAATCTCCTAACTATAGGGTTTTGTGTTTGATTTCAAATGTTGATCAACATTTGCAGTTTTTTGTACAACAGCATGATATAACCATGATACCTCTAGAAATCTCTAGATGACCATGACTGGACGATGTACAAAGCAATTTAGGCATGGTGGAGTTTCCAGGTATAAATTTGTGAATGATGGATGATTGAAATACAAATATTTTCTTTGTCTTGAAATTGTCATAAAATTTGGATCTACTTAGTGGATCGAAGGACTTGTCCTCTACGTCACCGAGGTTTCAGAAGGAAGTTGATAAGTGACCTGACGCATACTTTTTCCGATCTCCGATTTAAAAGTGAATATAGGTATTTATACCTTTATCTATTTTATTATTCAAGGGTGAATTTTAAATCTCATCTCTAATTCTTTATTTTATTCATTAAATATTTTTCCAATTAAAATCATAATCATATCCAAATTATGCTACTACTTTATACTTTTAATAATTTACAAAATGACACAATGTTGTTTGCTTATGTTTTACTTTAAAAATAACCTAACCAAACTTAAGTCTTCTTTAAGTCTTCTTTAATCACACAAGTACAAAGCCTCCAAGAAAACCCTATTGCTAGCCATCGAAGCTTCTTCAACATCCTAGGAGTTGAGAATACTAAAACCATGGTTCTTCTTCTCTCTTAAAATGAAAAACCAATAAACTTAACTTTAATAATAAATGTAAAATTTTAAATTGATATTAACATATAACCATTCCAATTAATTGCAAAAGGCAATAGCTTTTTTTATAATAAACGCTCTCATTAACTTAATATGTTTAATATCGCAAAGCCTTCATTATACAATCAATTGCTATAAATATTGGTTATGTTTAAATTTTTTAATTTGTTTAGTAATTTTAATTATATTCAACTCTATATTACTATTTATATTTACTACTATTAATACAATAATAATGTTAAATCACTATGTTTTTTAATATCCCATACATTTGTTTTTATATAAACATAAATAGATATTTTATTCTAAGTATTAATGCTAATTTAAAAATAAATAATAATGTTAAAGTCTCGTTGCTTTGAATTTTTCATACATATATATATAATTTTATTAATCTTTCCATAGTTTGGTGAAAGGTATAGGTATAAAAGACATTTTATTAAAGTATCATTGTAAGTTGGCATGCTCCTCTAGCATAGCCTTTGTTTCAGATGTAGCAGCTTCATTGAAGGAGTTATTTAGGGACGGGTCTTTTTTGTTCTTTACCTCCATTTAATTTTTTCTTGTTCTTTACCTCAAACATTTAATTTTGGACTTTGAGCCTGTCTCGTCCAGTGACACTCCAATCCGTTAGTTTGTACTCGCTGTCTTCATCATTGTTTTTATGTAGAAATCCCAGCTAAACTAATTTCCTTGAATATGTTTACAGTACAATGGTCTACGAAATTACATTATGAGTAATATATGAATATTAATATATTACAAGTAATGTTAATATCATGAGAAAATTACATGACACAGATATATACTAAACCTCTTTCAATAAAATTAATGGAATTATTCTGTGAGTGTTAATTAAGTTGATAGAAACATAATAGACATCAGAATTAGGGTCGGCACATTAAAAATAGATATCGAAGAGATCTCAGATTTTGGGAGCTTTGGGAAGCATGGATCGACACAGTAAGGTACTTTACTTCAAAAGGTCCAAGAGACTGAAGAATAAGATTAGCAGTGGCAACAAATATCAAGTTATATTGCCTCCAAGAAAGCCTTAGCTTCAACCAACCGAGTAAAGTCGTCGAATGGCTCATTAAAAAATCTCAGGCTTCGATTCAAGAGAAACTGGGAAGGCCAACATTTTTGGGGTGACGACTTTTATTCAATAACTAATTAAGATAACAACCTTAGACATCAATGCTGAACAATGAAGTACAACATTTGTCATACTAATAATAACCATTGGATACCTGTTACACTGAGTATGATTATAAAATGAGTATAAGTTTAATTAGACATTCAGGAAATTTTAACAAATCACAAAACAGGAAATGTTAACAAATCTCTGAATAGGAAATTTTAACAAATCTCTGAACATCATCTTATTTACAATACATGAAATATGAGGCTTACCTCTAATGCACAGGCAAATTGGTGAATGGTGAAATGACAAAAATGAAAAATTTTTCTTGCTCCAAGACGGCACAGGAATGGCGAAACGATGGAAATGAAAGCACAGGAAATTTTAACAAATCACCAAATAGGAAATGTGGATAGATATCTTAACATGAAATTTTAACAAATATCTGAGCATCATCTTATTTATGATACAGGGAATCTGAGGATTACCTCTAATGCACAGGCGAATCAGTGAATGGTGAAATCGAAAAAATGAAAAAGTTTTCTTGCTCCAATACGGCACAGGAATGGCGAAACGATGAAATTGAAAAATTCGAAAGTGAAAGAGTTTGGAAACAGACCACTTCCAATTTTTGAAACCAGGTTTTCAAAACTGATTTCCTCGGTGTTTATGCCATGTATCTCCTCCACGTCTCCTAACCGACGCATCGATGGCTAACAGACTCCTCAGTGGTGATCGGCTCTCCTAACAAACTCCTAACTTGGCGACTAGTTAACCTAGTTAAAAGATCAGACGATTCAAATCATCTAGGTTATACACTTGACATGTTTTGGTGGATCTCGATGATCCGCTCAAGCAAGTTCATCCCCAAAATATCACATATAAATGCCTATCGGCGTAAATATATAAACACCGCCCAACAGGAAAGATTCAATTTGAACTTAAGAATTGCAACGATCAATGAATTGACGAGATCTATATTATAGATTTTCTTTACACAACCATAAGAGGTTTATATGCAAACTGGATTGACAAGTAAAGATTGAAAATTTCAATAAAAAATATCCCTAATTTAAACAAATATAATATGAAAATCACACTATTTCTGGGGTACATACAAATAACCAACAAATATTTGAAAACTCAAAACAACACTGCAAAAAAACCCAATAGACTTGAACCTTTCCCTGCATGCAACATCCTCCCACTGTCAGCCTCTGCTGGAGTGGCCTCCCTCTTCCTACCAACNGCCTCCCTCTTCCTACCAACATCGCGTGCATATATATATATATATATATATATATATATATATATATATATTACTAGCAATTGCGCCAAGAAGGTGCAATAATACACCGATAGGTTGTTGCTGGAAGGTAAAAAAGGATGAAAAAGAAAACTAAAATCGAGTTGAGGTAGACCTAGCATCGTGCATTGAGGAAATCAGCTACATGTTTTGTAGGCAAGGGAAATGAAGGGCCAACCGTAAGAAGACCTTTTATGTTAACACACATAGTTACATGAATATTCACATCATAAATAAGAAGACATTTTTCAATGGAGTCCAATACTGGAAAGTAGGATATGTTGGTTTTCTTCTTTTTATTTAATTTAGATGATTCCGCTCAAAGTAAATATAGAATTTTAAACAGACTAGATCTAACCAACGAAAGCTACTATTCTAATTAAGAAGTTAGCCACTAGAGGTAAATTTATCACCTCATAATGCAATGATCCTCTCAAAACCAATCATTCCAGCAGGCAACCTTCAACCTCATTGACTTCTCTTTTCTAAAAAAAATGAGTGATGGATTCATTTAGTGTTCCCAACAAACCACACACCAAAAGAGAAAATTTTCAACTTAGGAGGGACACAAACTCTCCAACCCAAAAAAATAGATAAATCACTCACTTTTATTAGCAATATACGGCCTTAACCGAATGAATTACTCACTTTGGAGGAAATCCATCTCTCAACCTCAACAAATTGGTAGCCTTCTCATCAAGCTCAACGTTTACCTTTTAGAAGTGTATCTTGTTGACTTGGTCCATCACTATTTTTTCCTACCTTTCACAATTATCTCTTGTTTCCTTGGTTCATCACTATTTCATCCTACAAGTTTCATTTACTTGAAAACAATTGATCTAAATCCATTTATGGATTATCATACCAAAAATTGATATAGATCCATAGGATTTTGGAAGGGGTGAAAGTATACCTCCTTATAAAATCCTAGCAAGCCATTTCAAGTGACATGGTTTTCCTTAAATAACTCTTCCCTAAAACATTCTACTGTCAAACCTGAGGTCAATTCTTATGAATTTTTTTTAAAATGTGAAGTGATTTCAAGTGACATGGATTTCCATGAATAACTCTACCCTTAAAACCATGATACCAAAAAGAAATCGATTTATTTTAATAAAAACGTAGAGATATCGATATTAATATTAAGAACCAATAATCTATTAACAAATATTTAACAATGGGAGTGAAAAAAAAAAGTATTGGAAGTAATGCGTTATTATAATTTTTTGGAACATTGTCATGGCCATCGAGAGGAAAATAACAATATAAATGGTCGAATTAAATTACATGACTTTCTTGAGAATGAATAGTTACAAAGCATAGGTGTTGTGGATTCCACATAAAGTACCTGAAAATGTTTAAATTTCCATTAACAATTGACGCCAAATATAATAATGTAATGGAACACATGCACACATGGCACATTCTTTTATGTTTATTGTTTCAATTCCAAATTCACGATCCTAGTCCATTATCTTGCATACTTTAATTTACCACTTGATTATGTGGTTGGCCGTTTTGTATTTAGGACATAATGGCGTAATCAAATATGTAATGCCCCATATTTTGACTCCGGCATATTTATCACTCAGACTTATTATATTGTATTTACTTATTATTTGTGGACTCAACTGTACTTTGTAAACTATATTTTGGCATGTTATATATGATTATTTACTGATGTTATGATGCTTATCATTTATATAAAATTATTGTGATTATGCGATTATCATGCAGTGGTCATCATCAGATTCATTTATTTCATAACAAAAACATATAGTTGATTGTAATCCTTGGTATGATGTGATATGTATGATGTGGTACATGGGCACCCATCCATGATGTGAATTATTTTGTTATTTTATGTGATGAAAGGAAATAATGTTGATGATATGGACCAGCTATTGATTGAATATTGTTATGAATGCATGTTTGCATAGTGCTAACCTCCAGGGTACATGGGCTATGTGACAGCCAAGTGTGTGAAGCAAAGTATGACTCAATACATATCTGGAAGAAGAGCCTTAATTACCAAATGATGATACGATGACACGTACCAATAAGCTAGATAGCAATGCAGTATGGTTTGATGAGTATGTACCCAGTATGTTGAGAGGGATGGATGCATTTCCCACCCTATGTAACTTTGATACCTGAGGTCGTGGGAGGGCAGTGCTGAGACACGCTCCCCAAGTTGTTGTGATGACGATGGTCAGATGCCTGCTAGGAGAGGCTAGGTCCACTAGTTAGCCGACACTACCGCTCTCAGAGTTCTTTGTGGGAAGGTCAGTACAACTGGCATCCACTTGTACTAGCATAGGAAGGATAGGGAGGATGCAGATGTAGGTTAGGATGGGTGGACATATTAGTTATTATTGTTGAATGTTGCACAATTATGATACCGGATTAGTGATGGTAGGTACCAATCTTAACTGACTAATTAATAAGAACATAATTGTTAAATAAATTTGAATGCACAAGAAATCATATTATATCTGTATATCGGTCATGTTACATGAATTATTATTTAGGGGTTTTTGCTATAGTACATGTGTAGCCTATGCATGTACTGGCCATGCATGCACACCTCACACATGCATGCTAGTATGAAATATTTAAATAGTTGGATAGGTTAACTAAGTAATTATGAATTGTTTTAAACCTATAAATGTACCTTATTTATTACAAAACAATGCGTGAGGGAACTTAACAATAAACATAAACAATGCTATCATTTCAATCAATTAATCATGAGACTGCAATTGATTAATTATTGGTTAATAATATCAATTACATTTCAAACAATTATTAATAACATTAATTACATTTCAATCAATTAATCATGGGACTACAATTGATTAATTATTGGTTAATAATATTAATTGCATTTCAATCAATTAATCATGAGACTACAATTGATTAATTATTGGTTAATAATATTAATTATTATTTTACTTCTATTTATTATTATTATTTCATATTATTAATGTTAATTATTAAGTATTTATTATTTAGTTATTAATAAATAATAATTAACAAAACTATGATTACCATTACTTTTACTGTTCAGTATAAAACTTAAACAAACAACATAGGTAAAATTCTATGACAATTGGTTAGGTTTTTGTAACACTTACAATTCAAGAAAAATTCATTAATACATAACACATTGTTACGAAGAGAAATTCCTATGGCTTGGGGTACCACAACAGATAGCTAGACTCCAGAAATCAATATTTCCCAATATGCAATAGAAATAAAAACATCTAACACTAAAGGATTGAACCTCGTACCTTATTCCGGATGGTTGAAGTAGATCCCCGTTGAGCTTTCCAATCTTCAGCTTGAATTGTTATAGCATGTCCTCAACAACAAGTAAACAATACAAGCATACTATATTTCATGGTGTTAGATCTATTCTAGCGTATATAATCAATAATGTAAAATCATTTGACATATTCCAATGGAAACAATATTCATTCAAATACACATTACTGGACAGAAAAAGATATTTCTATTAATCATGATCAGAGATTACAAGTGCCAACCTCTAACGGCACGTCTGCGAACCAGAGAAACTGAATCACCCACTTGGGCCTCCACCACCTCAATCCTCCATCACTTCGATAGCAAGCTTACTAGTAAAAGGCAAGCTTGGGAAGAACACAACAGTGCTCCAAGGGACAAAGGGATGCAAACTCAAGAATAAGTTCTGGCAACAATGGACTATAGTTTCGATGCTCTCAATTCTCTCTTATGCTTTCAATGTACCAAGGGGTTCCTTATATAGTTTTTCAAAGGGATATTGAAAGGTCGAATCCGTACGATCTCAAGGCATATGGAAGGCCAGGAGTCATATGAGTCAGATCCAAGTCAAGGAAAACTCCAAAATGTTTTGGACTATGCACACATCCCGATGTACGTGACTATCGAGGGAATATCCACGTATGTACGCTGTTATCAGGGAAAAATCCGCGTATATCACTTTTCTAATGTTTTTTATGGATGATCAAGGTTACATCAAAAGATACAAAGTGGTCCATAGGGGCTAATGAGTCTGCAGCGGGACAGGGGAAGGCCATATAATGTGTGATTCACCTAGTGTGGTGAAATCCGCTATATCAGATGCCCCCTAATGTATGAGATCAGAGGGGTCATACGATGGCCGAAATACATTATAAGTCCATCCCATAAATGAAGTGATGAAGGTACCCAAATGGAAGACCAGCCATCCAATAAGCATAATACCATAATACAACTCTGCATATAATCTGCAAATACATCTAGTAGTCCCGGATACATAATAGTACAATGGCCATGAATAGGCATGAAACATGATAGAACATATGTGGTCATCGCCACGTACAATATACATAGATCAGAATCTCCATGATGAAGATATACAAAGGAATATGATCTCCACAAGGCTGAAGATATACAATAGATCAAGATCTCCATAGTGGCTGGAAATGTCTAACATATACTGGAACAAGTCACGAGGGCTGAAATCTCATGAACACTGGCACGATCAAGGAGGTAGCATATAAGAAATGTTACCAATCTAGAAGGTCTTCTACACAACCGCTACGAGTACATGTCCTACTATGTGAATAGAGGTGTCGAGGTCGAACATAGTAGTCCATCGTCTGATTACCGGTCATTGATGTATACCGTTAACAGACGCGAGATCACCCACCGATAATGAAAATGGGAATCAATGTACTAGAGTGAAAACTAACAAGTGTGAATAAATGTGTTGAGGTCGAACACTTGAGAGAATCCATCGATCAGGGGACATTGATGTATTCCCAAAACTGTTGATGGCGAGAGAACCTGCCACTGATGACTGCAAGTCTCAAGGCACTCAAAATGACTCTAGACTCCAATCCTAGAATAAATGATCTGAAGTCGATGGGATGAAATCCGCCAGAAGGAGGGCATTAAGGCATCCCCCATCATCCAACACAAGGTACTCAGTAAAGCTGTCTAATGTGGAAGGACTCGATCATAAGGTGCACGAACCAGTAACTGTACCGGGAATGGCCGACATGCAAAGTCAAGATAACTGAGGAATGGCCGACTCAGGTTTCAACTTCCTTCGAACAAGAGCATAATGCCGTATGGTGACTGAATGGAGGTAGCATAGACTCGATATAAAAACTGGGACATCTCTATGATGCAGGAGGCATCAATAGAGGCTCCATAGGGACTGGAAGCATAACCAGTCAGTGGAGATAAACTCAGATAAATGAGTACAGCTCCTAAAGTCAAACTATAACCCAACCAACGGATGTGATATACAGTGTTCTGTTCGAAGGCGACAGGACTCGACAGCTGCCAAAGATAATATCTTTTCTTGTCCGGCTTTTTGGTTTTTTGATTTTTTTTGGTCTTTTTCAATTATTTGAAAAGCTTGAAAAGAGAATAAACTAGCTTTATAGTTACAAACTAGGAGAAGACGAGTGTCATAAGGGAAAACAAACTAGTTCCATGCAGTGGAACATACCTATGCTCAATGCAAGGATACATGTGTAGGATATCGACACTCGGGGGAAAATCCCCTCCCGGTAAAAAGGGAAATCAAGCTGCGAAGGATATACAAAATGGCTCTGCATGGCTAGACATGAGACAAGCTCGGGCTATATGGCTGAAACTCAATGTCAGGGGAGCCGGCATAAAGATCAATAAGACAGGAAAAGCTCATGATAATGCATCCACAACTTGATACAAGGGAGTCCGAGGGGAAGAGGGCCAGCATAAGATCAAGAGGAGTATGAGGCTCTTGCTAAATGTCATGGCAATATTATACAACGTACTCCCACACCCTAAAGAGGAGAAACATCAGCATGGGAACCAAATACAAATCAGGTGCTAACTAGGGTACGCATGTAAGGTGAGGCTCTACCACTCATATTATGCCACTTCTAAAGCACCAAGAAGGTTCCGTGACACAATAGAGTGGGTTCGTACCTAAGGATATAGTGACATGGTCATAAGGTCATGCAAAATGCAAACGGTGGTGAACCTAACCTATATGCCAGTGTAGACATGATACCTGAAAAGGGCACGAACGGATCAATCCGTAGGATGAAACGTCACTGTAAATGGTCTTCTACAACACAAATTAAGTCAGAAACGGTCCAAAATGGTTAGAAACTGTCAAAACTATAAAAAAGGGGGTAAAAATTTTCAAATATTTGAAAATTTTTCTATAAATAGTAAAAAATAGAAATCATTTGAAACTTTTACCAATTGGAACTTTGATTTTCAACTGTAAATTCTAGGAGATTCAGCCGGTGGAATTCACGACCGTTTCTTCCAGGTACTTACTCATGTTCCCAGCTTGCATTACAATACAATTTTTTCAAGTTTTCATGGTCAAATGAGCTAGATAAGGCCAAACTTACATGAGCGCCACAGCCCACATTGATATTGAAGCTTTTTCCACATATAAGGCTATCTATACGCGGAAAAGGGGCTAGAAACCGCCTACATACATGGTTGTTTGCAAAACAGCCGCGTATGACGCCGCGCAAGTCATTTTAAATGAAATCTAATGGACATTTGGTCAATTTCTCATGCAGGATGGTGCTTGAATGGTGAGAACGCGAGCATGGTGAAGTAGAAGAGGCTGTAAGGGCCGATGTAAGGGCTCAATAAGTATTACGTGCATGTGGACTCTATAAGTTCTGGTGCCTAGGTGCCTTGAGGGCCAAACCAGGGCTGCTATAGATGCTAGTAGATTGTTGGGATCCAGACTCAGAGTCTTTCCGGATAGACGGTATGACACTCACCATTGATGTGGAAGATATCTATTTCATCACATGTCTATCTAGACGGGGGGAGGTGGTGAACCTTCGTTCCCGAGGTGGGCCAGGTCATGGGCTTACTATCGATGAGTACATAGCAGTGTACTGCTACCTAGATACGGAGAAGGTGGGGAGCCAAGTTCCCACCAATGCTATACAGGTATTGGGCCTAAAGGCCATTCTACTGACACTGGGCAGAATAGCAGGCATAGCATCACTCCATCAGGCCTCTCGAGCACAGATGTACTATGCAGGGGAGTCTATGACACCGACCGTATATGACTGGACTAGTGGACTCCTGGGAAATATGAAACATCATCTCAATGAGTGTAAGGCAGGTAGGATATGGAACTTCAGGTTCAGCAGCATACTGATCACGTTCTTCTTCGAGCGGGTTCTGGGATTGAGTCCTAGAGTGGATGTTCCTCTCCACGGGGTTCGAGATCCGGCCCAATGACGTTGGGCAGACACGATGCACAAACTAGGGGGTGGTAGGGTGGCCAACCCCTATCCATCCGACTTCTTCACATGGTGGCAGTGACATATTTTTGCCATAGAGGACTACCTCTATGCAAGGATAGACTTTCGGGGGGATCCGGACATGCCACTGCCACCAGGCTCAGCATTCAGAGACATAGGTAACGAATCTCAACCCTCACTCTTTTTAGAATTTTAGAATTATTTAATTTTTTTGTGTGTTTTCTTGATTATGTGAAACCAAAAAGACATGTTTTTGGGTGACAATACATAGTGACACTTCCCACTCATGTGCAGATGTGGGACCATGGCGACCAGAGGGCTTCCCGCATCACAGATGGAGGGGAAGAGGGGACGACATTACTGGTGTGGATGCGGAGCGAATGCTACAAAACATCAATACCAACTTTGTTCAGTTGACACACAGGGTTCCCATGGCGCAAGTCGAGGACTTACCTGAGGCCATGCAGCGATAGGTGGTGGGTGTACCATGCACATGGGTGTGCTTATTCCGGCGGCTAGCTAGAGCCGTGGTGACATATCATGATCACAACCCTCCTCCTCCACAAGACTAGACACCTAGGAGCATATCTAGTTTGTACTACCATGTATATGATGGAAGCTTTGGAAGCTCCACTTTTGTATTATGACATTATGTATTACCACATTTTTGATGTATATATAAAATTTTTTATGGTGACCGGTTTATTTATTTACAGGTGTAAAAGTGTGTTTATGATTAATTTATTATGAATGAGACAAATGCCAATATAACACGTAGTTAGCATATGAATCAGCAACTTGATTATAATTTCTAGGAATGTGTATATATGTGATACTCTCAAATTGCCGCTCTAACAATCTTACCCGCAAGAATCTCCTAAATAACGTCGGATCTCTAACATGGTACAAACCATATAGATGTGACACTACTAACTCTGAATCAAGACGTACTTCAAGAGAGAGGACACCATGTGAAATGGCATCCCGTAGAAGCTCAATAACGACACTATATTCAGCAACATTGTTGGAAGATGGCCGTAGACATACACCTCCTGAAGACAGAACTCGACCCATAGGAGTATAGATCACCCAAGCAGCTAAGGCTGAGTGTTGAGTGTGACGGCTTGCACCATCTGCGAATCCTATGAAGGTGGAAGATTCCATTGACATCTGCCACAAAAACGGAAACTAATCGTAAACGCGATCACGATAAAAAAGACCTAACTATGCAAAAAAGTTGTACAATAATATACAACAAGCAACCTTGGGTAAAGATCATGCATAGTATTTTTTAAGATAGAGCCCATTTCTAGGCTCCGCCAAGGCTGTCCCTTCGTAATCCACCAACTCGTAGGCACCCTTCTCTAAGACATGCTTAACCACGTAAGGACCACGCCACATAGGATTGAACTTCCCTGCCCCCAAGGGTTCTTTCGCTTGATCCCACAAAAGGACCAAATATCCCTCACTAAACACTCTTGGACGGACAGACTTATCGTATTGGGCCTTCACGTGACGCTTATTAACCTCTAGAGTCATCAAGGCATCTCTAAGCTGCTCATCGAGTTGCTCAAGGTGAACCAAACACTGCTCCAAAGGTGAAGTGTCTGGTAAAAGTTCTATGGTAACTTCAACGAAGGAATTTCGCATTCAACTGGAAATATCGACTCCACTCCATGAACAAGCTGATATGGAGAAAAACCAGTGGCAGTCTTAACCGCGGTTCGATATGCCCACAAAGCAGGGTATAACATAATATGCCAATTCATCTTGCTTTGTGCGATGGTTCATTGGAGAATGGACTTAAGTGACTTATTTACTACTTCAACCTGTCCATTCGCTTGAGGATAGTAAGAAGAGGAGTGCTCTTGCTTATACCCTAGCTTGGATGCCAACTCTTCCATCATACAGTTCTGAAAGTGCGAGCCATGGTCAGTGACAAGCTCTCTCGGAATCCCGAACCGAGTAATGATTTGGTTGAATACGAAGTGAGCAGCTGTCTCACCATCGGATTTTACAGTAGGCATTGCCTCTGCCCATTTCGTGAAGTAATCAACAGCCACTATGATATGATGGTGCCCCCTAGCCAAATCTGGGTTTCAATCCATAAAATCGAGCCCCCACTTGGTGAAGGGACCGGCGGTGATAATAGGGTGCAACGGGGCATGCCTCAAGTGCATGTTACGCGCAAACACCTGGCAAGGGTGGCACCTCTTGACCACCTCAATACAATCCTTGAAGATCGACGGCCAGAAATATCCTGCTCTCAAAATATTTTGAGCTGTGGAAAGCCCTGATAAATGACCGCCACACGCCCCTCCATGGAAATCATTAAGCACTACCTCAGCCTTGTCATGATTTAAACAACGTCGTAAAAGGGAATATACTCCACGATGGTACAAAGTATTTTCCACTTGAGTTAGTTCTTCGAAACGTGACATAATCAACGTCGCTCATCTCGCGAGAGGTGAGTAGGGATCCTCTGTGTCTGAAAATATACAATGATATCCCCATACCATGGGTCATCCATTGAGATTAAAAAAATGTGCTCATCTACGAATGTATCTTCACATACCAACTCCTCAGCCTCGCTCGAAAAATCCAATATGAGCTCTGCAAAGATTAATGATTTCTTCGATTTTGCCGAAACAAATTCGAGATCAAACTCTTGCAGGATGACCATCCATTTATTGTATTTTCCCCCAATCATCCTTTGTGTGAGGACGAACTGAAACGGATTGACATGGGAAACAACCAAGGTTTGGCGAAGGGGAATATAATGTCTTAAACGCTGCACGACATGTACGGTGGCTAAAGCAAGCTTCTCGATATGAGAATATCGAATCTCTCTATCAATGAGGTTTCGGCTCAGATAATAAATGACATGCTCCTGGAGCTCCTCATCCTCCTGAACCAATACCATCCCAATCATCTCTAAAGACGCGGCCACATATAATAGGAAATCACGGCTATAATCTGGAGGACTAATCACCGAGGCCGATGCTAGGGCTCGCTTAAGTGCATCGAAGGACTCCTGGGCCCGCTCATCCCATTCAAAGGGAGTATCCTTCTTCAAAAGACGCATAAAGCCTCTAGTCAAATTGGAAAAATTGACCACAAATATTCGTAGGAAGTTTGCCATGCCTTGCAAACACTGAAGATGGAAAATATCTCGCGGGGGAGACAATTGAAGTATTGCCTATACCTTTAAAGGGTCAACTCTTATCCCCTCTTTCGAAACGATGAATCCTAACAAACGACCTGACTTCACACAAAAGATGCACTTATGAGGGTTCAATCTAACAGCATAATGCCGACATCTTTCGAAAACCAATATCAAGTGATAAGAATGATGCATCCTCATACGAGAATGAGCAGCGAGGTCATCCAAAAATACTTCAATAATGGACTTGAAATCGTGGAAAATTAAGGTCATCGCCCACTAAAACGTAGCTCCGGCATTTTTAAGGCCGAAAGGCATTTTCCAATATGCAAAAGTTCCCCAAGGACAAATAAATGCGGTCTTGTGTTGGTCCTCGGGTTTAATTTGGATCTGATAATACCCAGAAAATCCGTCCATGAAGGAGAACACCTCGCTACCCACACACTCATCCAAAATCTGATCTCCAAATGGTGTGGGGAAGTTATCCTTAGGACATGCACGATTTAAATCACAGAAATCAGTGCATATACGGATCGCTCCCTGCTTCTTATCCGCCGGAACGGGGTTTTAAACCCACTCCGTCAAGGGAATGGGATAGATGACACCCGCTTTCAATAGTTTCTCTCTCTCTGCCTTTATGGCGGGTGCTTTCCTAGGATTCACGGTGCGTAAACGCTGTCAAACAGGCTTAGCGTTGGGGTAAGTTTTAATCTCATGTTTGACAATCCAAGGGTCAATCCCT
The DNA here is from genome assembly GCA_001517045.1 of Pseudotsuga menziesii. NCBI lineage: Eukaryota > Viridiplantae > Streptophyta > Pinopsida > Pinales > Pinaceae > Pseudotsuga > Pseudotsuga menziesii. Next base: position 100,988 of record LPNX010160752.1, on the reverse strand, counting down.
GGAATCTCATCATAAGACCAAGCAAAAACATCATGGAATTCCTTGAATAGCTCGGTATACTCACGAATCTCATCTTGGGAACAATCCGCCCCAATATAAACATTCTCAATCGTACCAGGATTGCGAGAAATGTTGATAGAAATAGTTGACGATATGTTCGCCATGTTTCCATCAGCCATCTGACCAGGAGAGCTTAATGGAACCATAGGTTTACCAACTTTCTGACTAAGAATCTCCCTATAATCGTCATGCTCCAAACGGTCAAGCTCTGGAAGGAAATATGATCTATGATGAATTTCCTCCCATGGTGGCTCAACTCCTGACATAGCCTCGATAATTGCTTCATCAGAAGGGAAAACCATATCAAGACAATCATGGGCACGAGAAGACTATACTGCCCATGCCGACAGCACATAGGGGTCTTCTTCCTCTGTCCGCGAAGAGGAAGAACAAGGCTCTGCAACAGACTCAAGATTAGCTTGGTAAGCAATGATAACTGTAGGCAACGGCACACTCATCTAGATGGGCTCACTCGAAGGACTCAGTGAAGGAAGAATCCAAGGATCTGCCATATGACATGTGCGAAAAGGCACCGATCTCGTAGACGTGGAAGCACCACCGAAACTCGATCCTGTCATGAGGACGGGTGCAGCACAACTAAAGGTTCCCATGAGGGAAGGATACATTCCTACACCCACACTCCTAGTTGCCCGTTGGGAATGTTAAAATTTCGAGACCGAAGCTACCGACAATGCGGTAACAGGTGGATTCTTGAATGCCATTTGGTCAGTCGTTACAATCTTCCCATTATGTGGAAAGCATACTACATGAAACACGAAAGACGCAATAGATTGCATACTATACATCCAATTCCTTCCCAGTAAGAGATTGTAGTCAAGGGGTGCATCAACCACCTCAACCTCTATCGCAACGGTCTTCCCTCCCAAACCGACTTTAAGAGAAGGAAGTATACCATGCGGCCTAAATGATCTCCCATCGAAAGCAGTTAACATGGTCATATACTTTGACAACTCGGGAGAACCAAGACCCTTCCAACAAGACAACGACATCACAGAAGCAGCACCGCCCTCATCAATCACAGTACGCTTGATAGTCATATTAAGACACTCTACATGTACCAAAAGGGACACATAATAGGGCAAGCAAGGATGATGTCCTGCGGTTTCAAATTTGATCATTGAGGAAGAAAAATCACCATTCACACCAAGAGAAGAAAGCAAAGCTTTCCTTTGCGACGGACAACTCTGAAGCACCTCCAATGCAGACATCGCACGAGTATGACCCAAGTCCTCGACAACTGAATAGTTCTGGGTGGCTCGGGCATTTGGATTATGCCCTGAGCGCTTAAGTACCCCCTTAGGAATGCAAGGTGCAGCTTCAGGTTTATCCATATGTTTATCCACCGGTTTATCGACCGGTTTCTCAATGCGCAAAGGAGTTCCTGGTGGATCAGGTTCCTTGCCTGGGCTGGGTTGCGACGAAGTATAATCTTTCGCATGCGTCACAAACTTCGCAGCACGGACCATATTAATGCACTCATGACCACTAGTCTCAAATGGATCCTCATCACTATATTGGTCCTGGCACTTCGAGTTCATATTCCAGTTATGCAGTAAAGGGTTTGTTAACATAGCTAGGCCCTGTGATATGAACTTCAAAGCTTCATCCATCCTAGGGCACAAGTAAGTGAGGTGATCGTCCTTACAAAGCTTTCAAGGAAACTTAACCTTATGCTTATTCTACTTGTCCCCCCCAAGCATTTTTATTGTTCTTGTCATTATTATTGGCATTTTCATTCTTATACCCACCCTTCTTATTATTATTGTTTTTACCCTTCTTACGATTCCGTTGGGGTTGCTGGTTACCCTTCTGGTCCGATGCTTGTACATCATGTACATTCGCCATTTGGGCAGGCTGAGACGAAGCCGTAGCTTGTCCCGAGGCATATTGGTTGGTTGACAACTAAGCTACTTGTTTTGCAACCAAACCTGCAGGTTTCTTACTTGCACAACCCACAATTCCATCGACATGTGGTCCAGGTTTGACCTTGGGATCAAAACTCGAACGAGGAGCGTTGGGTATAATCTCATATAACAAACCAGACTGAGCATAGATCAATTCTAGTTCCTGCGCCCTAAAGATTGCTTGTTCCTCATTCTGGACTCCAGATGTGGAAACATCCTTCGCTATATACGGCAATAAATATTTGAGGAACCACTCAAGGAGGAATTCGGTGGTATAAAGGCTTTGATTAATCTCTTCCGTCTACGCCACTTCTGAATATGATCAGAAATATGGGTGGCTTTATCTTGCCGAAATGTCGACAAGAGTTCAGTACCAACATCATATCATATTGGTAGTTGGAAGTGATTAAGGAAAGTCATCGTACGATCATCGAACAAGGTAAAGGCACCCCTAGGAAACTCTATATACCATTTCGCCGCAGGCCCTGTGAGGGTGCGTTGAAATAGTCTCAAGCGGACTAAGTCCTGATGCAATGAATTGGAAGAGCACCATAGGTGGAATGTCGTAATGTTTTCACTCGGATCCTCTCCTGGTTTTCCTTCGAATTTAGGTATATCCGAAGGAAGCTTGGTAGGGACAGCCGGCCAAGCTGGGTCATAAGCCACAAGATCGTTCGTAAGTCTCGATAAGTCAGGTAAATTGAGTGTCGTGAGGAAAGGGAGCTTAGAATGATTACGTCTCTGGACGGCTCCCTGGTTCACATAGGATTGATTACCACCATGACCTTGGCCATAGTGACCTCCTCCCGTATGACCCATGTAGGGTGGCGCCGAAGTACCATAATGAGGTGGACCTTGACTAGAGGGAGCTACAAAGCCATAAGTAGGGGGATAAGCAGGTTGTGAATACCTGCCTCCATAAGGTGCAGAAACCTGTCCATACTGCGTCCCATGATGGGATGCATAGTTCATCGCATGCGATGCCCCATGAGACACTCCATAGGTAGGTATATACATTCTAGAAGTAGGAATATACACACCGAAAATAGGGATATATGTCGAGGAAGTAGAAACCTGACCTCTAGAAACATGAACATAACCCCCCGAAACCACAGGTGGTATGTAGGCTTGAGACACAATGGGTCTAGAGATTGCAGTATGGACTTGACTCGTAGCTATGTGCCAACTCGAAGGACCACGCGAGTAGGGTGGAGGATTTGCATTCGAAGAACTCAGATGCGAGGATGGAGGGATCTCGGTAATAAGATATGTGCTAGTGCCTATCGTCACTCGTCTGGAACCTGGTATCGCTATGGGATCACTAACTCTAGACCTAGGAGGTATATAAAGTATCACTTCCACCGCTGGGATGGAAGGTGCAATATGACTAGTACTTCCAAACCTTTTTGCAAGGTAAGGCATGTGGATGCCCCTAGGCATAGTGTTAGGGTCAAAGTCGGATTCGGCATGAAATGCCAAATCATGAACAGGAAAACCAGTCATAGCATAACCACCGTAGCTAGTGCTGGCAGGTTCAAAGTGAGTCTCGGCATCTTCTGGCATTCCATACCGGTAATGCTGTAACGAGCGGTCAGGCCTAGAATGAATATGTCTATCATGCATGGAACCTATCTCATAAATCACAGGTCCTAACTCAGTTAGGTCGGGTGAAGGATCATAAGTAGGTGTAAAATCCCCATCGTCAACATGAATGGGAGGAGGAAGTGAATCAAATGTGTCCTCTGAATGGTCTCCCATGGTGTGTGAATCAATGTGTGATGTAGTCCTCCTGGACTGTCTAGGTCCCTCTCCCAAAGGAGGAGGATCAGTAGAAGGCGAAAGTCCTGCTAAATGATGAGAAAGGTGTGGAGCTGCACCCAAATCCACAATGACTAAAAAAAAAGCAAAGACTCTCTATTTATGTAAACCCTAGGCCAACTACCATGCACAGAGCAATCACTATAAAATCTAAAGCCAAAAGCAAGCAAACAAGGGCTGGATAAGTGAGCTCTCGAATGTGTCCGGTATGTCTTTCCTAGGAGAGGCTTGAGAGGTCCTTGTCAGCACAAGTGGAGGTTCGAAACCAATTATTGTGGCCCTCAGCTTCAACGTGTAAAGCGACTGTGCTGTCCGACCCCAACCTGGTCGGTACACATGCAGAATAACCTCTACATGTACCCCCTCGATATCCTAGGTAAGGTCACTAAGGTCACCTCAATATAATCAACGCTCAGGCGGACAGTCACAGGTGGGATTGACCATATGGGCAGGGTAGCAAAGCCCGAAACTCCCGAAAGAGCCCCCAGATACGAATACAATCCTGGCTATATCGTCGGTGCTACACAGTTCTTGACCAAGGGTTATCCCAATCAACAACCGCTCACACTGCCTAGTGCTTGACTCCCTTTTGAGAGGAGATTCCTGAGAACGCCGGTTATACCAAGGATTTCACACACTCCCTGGACAGACACCTAGTTGTTGTTGTTTTGTGATCTTGGAGAATTAACTTACAATGAACTATTCCAAGATCCTAAAACCTAAGCTTGTTGGTGCACCCTAGAAAAGAAAAGAGTGTAATTCATTTTATTTAGCGTTGATTTTAGTTGGATTTATTATTCAAAAATAGGATATGGTCGTGTAACTAATGGTGTTATGACGCAACAAGAAGTAAAATGCACACCTAACAATCAATGCAAATGCATTGTGTCCATGAAAACAGGGTATGCATACTACGTGTAATGCAAAATTTCTTCTTCAAATGTTGAATGCAAATTTCCCTATATGAAGTCTTGACTATTACTCCAAATCAAATCTATATCTAGTGCAAGTACAATGCAAAGTGCATAATGCAATGCATAATGAGAAGCAAATATTTTTGTATTTTTTGAAAATAAAGAGATATGAAAAGCAAAAGAATGATTCTACCCACCCCAGACTCTGCAAGCACACATAAACAACATTCCAGCAAAGCACTAAGGTAAAAGGACTCTAATGCACTAATCTCAAACAAAAAATCAAAGATGCCATGACAAGAACTTTCCAAAAAAAAAAAATTAGGCTAAAAAAAAAACATTTCTGGTCAAGAACAGAGGTACTAACAGACTCATGCAATGCCAAAGGAGACTCAGCAACTAACAGGATTCACCCAGCAATCCAATTCCTTCCACAAAAAGGTAAAAACCAGAGTATACGCGACTGTGAGCAGTAAACCCACGTGTATATGCGGAAATCCTAGAGGAAACCGCGTGTATACACGACTGTAAGCAATAAACCCGCGTACAGGAAGAAAAAGATGCACAAATCAAGGTAAACCAATAGGCTGAGACTAAGTTCACACCAATCAGACTCTACCAGGCATACATGCCCCCATACCCGACACCGAAACAAGAGAGAGAGAGCAATTCAAATACATTGAATGCCAAGAAACCAATCCCCAAAGGTCAACTACTAGGAACTCCCCAGCAGAGTCACCAATTCTGTTACAGAGAGAAATTCCTATGGCTTGGGGTACCACAACAGACAGCTATACTCCAGAAATCAATCTTTCCCAATATGCAATAGAAATAAAAACATCTAACACTAAAGGATCGAACCTCGTACCTTATTCCGGACGGTTGAAGTAGATCCCCGTTGAGCTTTCCAATCTTCAGCTTGAATTGCTATAGCACGTCCTTAACAACAAGTAAACAATACAAGCATACTATATTTCATGGTGTTAGATATATTCTAGCATATATAATCAATAATGTAAAAGCATTTGACATATTTTAATGGAAACAATATTCATTCAAATACACATTACTGGACAGAAAAAGATATTTCTATTAATCATGAGCAGAGATTACAAGTGACAACCTCTGACGGCACATCTGCGAACCAGAGAAACTGAATCCCCCACTTGGGCCTCCACCACCTCAATCCTCCATCACTTCAATAGCAAGCTTACTAGCAAAAGGAAAGCTTGGGAAGAACACAACAGTGCTCCAAGGAACAAAGGGATGCAGACTCAAGCATAAGTTCTGGCAACAATGGACTATAGTTTCGATGCTCTCAATTCTCTCTTATGCTTTCAATGTACTAAGGGGATCCTTATATAGTTTTTCAAAGGGATATTGAAAGGTCAAATCCATTCGATCTCAAGGCATATGGATGTCCAGGAGTCATATGAGTCGGATCCAAGTCAAGGAAAACTCCAAAATGTTTTGGACTATGCACACATCCCGATGTACGCGACTATCGAGGGAATATCCGCGTATGTACACGGTTATCAGGGAAAAAGCTGTGTATATCACTTTTCTAATGTTTTTTAGGGATGATCAAGGTTACATCAAAAGATACAAAGTGGTCCATAGGGGCTAATGAGTCTGCAGCGGGACAGGGGAAGGCCATACAATGTGTGATTCACCTAGTGTGGTGAAATTCGCTATAACACACATGTCAAACAAATATGAACTGCACTGCCCAAGATGGAATAAAATAAATTAATTTATGAAAGAGGCGGTGGAAGAAGGAAGGCGGTGGAAGAAAGGAAGGGAAGGAGGTATAAGGGGGGGAATTGATTTGGATTTTGGGGGAAAAAGGGAGAGTAGTCGAGAGAATTTTTTTACGTAAGAACATAGGAAGGAAAGTGATGGAGCAGAGAGGGAAGAAAGCTGGAGAAGGGGGTTAACTCCAGGGGGCATATTTACACTCAGAGAAGAGGGAAGTTGTTATCCGGTTTATCGGTACGTGGGCTCGGGGGCTAAGAAACCCGTCGGTTTCCTAGGGCCAGCAGGTTTGCTGGTCGGCAGGGTGGGTCATCCGAGTTGGCATCAAGGCTCAGAAAAGGGAAAGAAAAGGCTAAAGGAGCATAAAATTAGGGACAACCTTCAGCTCGCTAAAGCTCAAGTATTTTTTAGTGAACTATTTCTTTATTGCATAAAATTTGAACGAAAATCTGAAATAGAAGTAAATATCATTTTACTGTTTAAGCTAGGACTTAGTGCTCTGTCAGGCAGGCAGAGCACTACAGAATGGTATCAGAGCCTAAGGCTCAAACAATGAGACATTCAGGCCTATTCACACTTAGAAAAAAAAAAAAACCTTTACCTGTAATACTTAAATAGATAAAGTAGTTACGCTGGTCGAGGCTTTGTTTTGGAATGCCGCATTTGAAAACTTTGCTAGTTACAAGGGTATTATAACAACATCTTAACGCTTTATAAAATCTTATCAACAGATCCAAAGAGAAACCAAATCATATCTCAGATCATATTAGATTGAAGCTTTAAAATTAAGTTCCACACCTTAACAAAATCACAGTCAACTCCTTAGTTCGCAGACATTGGGTGTTGGATATATATATAACTGATTAAAAATATAGTTCTTATAAGGATTCGTAGTCATCAATTCTATAATTGCACATACATATCCAACATATATTCAAAACTAAAATGCAAGCGGCCAAATCTATAATTCCATATTCCGATCCAAAATTGTATCAGAGCCTAAGGCTCAAACACTGAGACCTTCAGGCCTATTCACACTTAGAAAAAAAAAAAAAAACCTTTACGTGTAATACTTAAATAGATAAAGTAGTTACGTTGGTCGAGGCTTTTTTTTGGAATGCCGCATTTGAAAACTTTGCTAGTTACAAGGGTATTATCACAACATCTTAACGCTTTAGAAAATCTTATCAACAGATCCAAAGAGAAACCAAATCATATCTCAGATCATATTAGATTCAAGCTTTAAAATTAAGTTCCACACCTTAACAAAATCGCAATCAACTCCTTAGTTCGCAGACATTGGGTGTTGGATATATATATAACTGATTAAAAATATAGTTCTTATAAGGATTCGTAGTCATCAATTCTATAATTACACATACATATCCAACATATATTCAAAACTAAAATGCAAGCGGCCAAATCTATAATTCCATATTCGGATCCAGAATATATCTAAACAAAAAAAAAATCACAGGCAGCCATAAAGTTAATCCAAGGCATGGATCGAATTTCAAAACGCAGGTAGGCACAAATGCTCAAAACTTATTAGAACGCAAACAATAAGATCATGACCTACATTTATCAAATCATAGGTACAAAAGAGAGTTTATATCATTAACTCGATATAAAAGTAAATTGTAAGAAGTTAAATGACATCTACAATACCATCCTTAATCTCATATCCATAAATGACATACAGTTAAATCAGATCTATAATATCAAACTTACTCTCATATCCATAAATCGCAGGTAGTCAAAATAAGAGATATAATATCAATATTAACTCATCATGGCAGCAGGTTTCCTAGTTCAATAAAGATGATATATTTTTTTGTTGTTGTTTCTTTAGGTTTATTTCTGAGATTTCCAAATCCTTCCTATTCTTTTCATCTCACGCCGGAGAACGAACGGGTTCTAACTCTCTACCTGTGGGAATAATTTGGATGTTGGATCCTATAAAAACCTTAGAATTCATTTCCATTTCCTACAGTTCCAATTTATGTGTTTCACGGAGCTTAGAGGCTGGTAGCTGGTAAGAATAAGCTGAGAGAAATCAGAAAAAAGATTATTAGGATCAAATTCTACCTTTCTCGTTGCCTTACTCCCTTCTATATTTAATTCACCCTGGTGGGAATGAGTACTGCTATTTACTCCCACCCACAACCATAGCCCTCTCATGCACCGTAGTATCCTGCCGACATTTCCATGAGTTCAGGAGGGGGATATACATTAGCATAGATATATTTGTATATGGATTGGTGGAAAAAAAATAAATAAATAAAAATAAAAACAGGCATTAAGGAGAGATACGCAGGCTTGAACCGGCAACCTTCTCCACAATTGCCAACGTTTTCAACTAACGCGCCAAGCATGCCTCTTCAAAAATCATGGACAGGTCTGCAGGTTTGAAACCAGCGAACCTCTTCCCATTACACCAACGCCTTAACCTTTGGGCCACGACCAACCTAGCGACCAACGACCTATTCCCATAGTGGCAACATTTTCAATCAATGCGCCAAACAACCAGCGACCTCCTCCCAGCATGCCAAATGCGTTAACCATGCTTTAACCAACGTGTCTGCTGGGTAAGGCCGCTGATGAAGATTGCAACGCATGGACTCCAAGCACCAAGTTAAAGAAATTGACGCTACTCAACACATGGGCAAGAAAATGAATGGAAGGTCTATCCTAGGATTGAAAGCCAGAGATAATTATTTCAGAAAAGATATTTGTCCATACAACTAAATAATAAAGTGCACTGGAATGTCAAACAGATAGTGCTGTTTGAATCATCGCATATTCATGGCTATATAATGTAGATATTCAGATATATATATCACAATAAAAAAATATATATATAAATAAATAAACAATATATCTACTGAAACGTGAGATACAAAATAACCAATATTACAGAGGTTTGGAAATATTACGATAATTGTGATCCAGTCTCCTCCCCCTATTGCCTGTGACCTTGTATTACATTTCTCTGCTGTTGGTTCACTCCTGAGGGCACTCTAGCAGAGGAATACAAGATAAAGCCCCATAAGTGCCGATGTCATAAGGCTTGCATTAACGTGGGTTTTGTAATATATAAAAAGATTCCATGTGTATTAACAATTTAGAATTTACCCATGCACGGATAAAGGACAGAAATACAAGTCAAGATCACCCTGCAATACACTGATAGTTAGTTCCATAGAAAACAAATCATTCACTAAAAAACATGGAATTCTCACCACTAACCTGCAATTAGCCCCAAAGAAACCCTAAAATTCACAAAATTATGGCACAGTTAACCTTCTGCTCAGAAAATTCTTAGACTTCGTCCAACGCCAAAAGTGGAATCTGTTCCTCGAGGGAGCACTTAACAAGGCTGAAGGTTCGAACCGCGTGGATATCAAAATGTAACCTAGTAGCCCTTGCTGCCACCACTGCCAACCGTGACCAGAGTGGTAGAGCTCCTCCATCTGGAAATGATCGTAAAAAAAAATGAGATGTCAGGGCGAGGGCGTGGAAGGAGTATCCCCATTTAAAAAAAAAATGGAGCCATCCTTGTTCACTGGCACGTGAGCTTCATGCAGGAGAGCCTCATGCATGTGTCTGCATGGCTTGCATGCACCTTCGCATGAGTAAGGTAGGGCACCTGACTAGTACTAGCAATAGCACGACGACACACACTTTTATCCCTTGATGCCATTCGTTATCGGAAAGGGGCCTTTTCACCCGAAAAGGCATAAAGTATTGGTACCTAGGGATTCGAACCCGAGTTTCACATAGTGTTGAAGAGAGAAAATAATATTATTTACGAGGCATCACCATGCCTTACGTCATTTCTTTAAATTTAATTAATGACAATTTTAGAGAATAAAAAGAATACCTAACTTCACCACATAATTAGCTAACTATTACAATTAACTTGGTAATTGCTACTAAAACCTAATAATATCCAAAGCAATTACCATGTTAATTCCATAGGATTTGGATTGCCCTTATTATATTATAAAAAGAAAGGAAACGGAATAATTACAGTGGATTTAAAATGTAGGAAAAGCCTCTAATTTACCTAGCTCAATCTTTGAAAAACACAGATCAATTTAGTGGGTTTCCAAAATGAAAATCCTTCTAGAAGGTGGATGTAACTTTATATTTAATTGTTTTAGTTAGGATAATTGTAAAACTTGGTATTTATTTATAGTTCAAGTCTATTTTATTTATTATTATTATTTTGGAGTAAGTTTAATAAAAATTTATTTTTATTATTATTTAGCATTTAGTTGTATTTAAGCTAACCAATTTTTTTGCGTTATAATTCATCTATTTTTATATGTCATGTTTAATTAAGCTAAGATAAGCTCAATGATTAATATAGAGGTTAAGTTAATAAAATATAATATTTAATGTTATTTTTCCTTAATGTAACATTAAATGTTTAGCTATAGCATTTAAATTTTAAGTGATTGAAGTTGAATATTAATTCTAAACCTAACAATATAGATAACATTAAAATTTAGATAGGGTAACGTTAGTTAGTCTATGTTATTGGAAATTCAAATATTAAACTTAAGGCATTACCGAAACTTTGACTGATAGTCGAAGAGGTGAGATGGATGTAAAATAAGAAAAACAAGACACTGTTGAGACTAGCATTATGAGCTGAACATTAAGGCATAGATTAAACCCCAAGACGAAATCGTTTAATGAAAGCGACTATGCAAGTTTTACACAAATATTGACAATTTGTCTCTATTCATAAGATAAGCATTGCATAACTAAAATTTTATCTCTGCAATTATTAGATTGAGATAATAATGGCATAATGTTGTTGAATATGTCACGAATTATCATGGTTCAAACATGCAGAGGTCGAGGTCGAGGTCGAGGTCGAGGTCAACCACCCTCACCGCCACCACCGACCCCAGGTCAACCACCCTCACCGCCACCTCAGATCCCACCACCGACCCTGCCAAGGACAACCTAGAGCCCTGAGATGGGGGTGACATTGAGATCCTTGGAAACCATCATGGCCACACTAAACAGGTAGTCAAAGAGGATTGTAGAGGTAGAAACCACACAGGTGAGCTGAGAAAACTCTGAGAGGGCACAGGGCCCAAGGCAAGAACCGCTTCAGGATATTTCTAGAGAACTGCAGATGATCAAATTTCCTGATTTGTCAGGAGGATGACTGGGTAAGCATGTCGAAGCATGGCTAGAGGGTATGAAGAGGTGCTTCACACTAAATGAGTATACTTCGAGTTCCAAGGATAGAATGGGATATACATTAGCATAGATATATTTGTATATGGATTGGTGGAAAAAAAATAAATAAATAAAAATAAAAACATGCATTAAGGAGAGATACGCAGGCTTAAACCGGCAACCTTCTCCACAATAGCCAATGTTTTCAACTAATGCGCCAAGCATGCCTCTTCAAAAATCATGGACAGGTCCACAGGTTTGAAACCAACGAACCTCTTCCCATTACACCAACGCCTTAACCTTTAGGCCACGACCAACCTTGCGACCAGCGACCTATTCCCACAGTGGCAACATTTTCAATCAATGCAGCAAAGAACCAGCGACCTCCTCCCAGCATGCCAAGTGCGTTAACCATACTTTAACCAACGTGCCTTCTCGGTAAGGCCGCTGATGAAGATTGCAGCGCATGGACTCCAAGCACCAAGTTAAAGAAGTTGACGCTACTCAACACATGGGCAAGAAAATGAATGGAAGGCCTATCCTAGGATTGAAAGCCAGAGATAATTATTTCAGAAAAGATATTTGTCCATACAACTAAATA
>LPNX010160752.1:64916-75556 GCA_001517045.1 Pseudotsuga menziesii | reverse complement strand
ATATAAACAATATATCTACTGAAAAGTGAGATATAAAATAACCAATATTGCAGAGGTTTGGAAATATTACAATAATTGTGATCCAGTCTCCTCCCCCTGTTGCCCGTGACCTTGTATTACATTTCTCTGCTGCTAGTTCACTCCTGAGGGCACTCTAGCAGAGGAATACAAGATAAAGCCCCATAAGTGCCGATATCATAAGGCTTGCATTAACCTGGGTTTTGCAATATATAAAAAGATTCCATGTGTATTAACAATTTAGATTTACCCATGCACGGATAAAGGACAGAAATACAATTCAGGATCATGCTGCAATACAACGATAGTTAGTTCCATAGAAAACAAATCATTCACTAAAAAACATGGAATTCTCACCACTAACCTACAATTAGCCGCAAAGAAACCCTAAAATTCAAAAAATTATGGCACAGTTAACCTTCTGCTCAGAAAATTCTTAGACTTCGTCCAACGCCAAAAGTGGAATCTGTTCCTCGAGGGAGCACTCAACAAGGCTGAAGGTTCGAACGGCGTGGATATCAAAATTTAACCCAGCAGCCCTTGCTGCCACCACTGCCAACCATGACCAGATTTGTAGAGCTCCTCCATCTGCAAATGATCGTAGAAAAAATGAGATGTCAGGGCGAGGGCGTGGAAGGAGTATCCCCCTTTTAAAAAAAAAAAGGAGCCATCCTTGTTCACCGGCACATGAGCTTCATGCAGGAGAGCCTCATGCATGTGTCCGCGTGGCTTGCATGCACCTTCGCGTGAGTAAGGTAGGGCACCTGACTAGTACTAGCACGACGACACACGCTTTTATCCCTTGATGCCATTCGTTATCGGAAAGGGGCCTTTTCACCCGAAAAGGCATAAAGTATTGGTACCTAGGGATTCGAACCTGAGTTTCACATAGTGCTAAAGAGAGAAAATAATATTATTTACGAGGCATCACGATGCCTTACGCCATTTCTTTAAATTTAATTAATGACAATTTTAGAGAATAAAAATAATAGCTAACTTCACCACATAATTAGCTAACTATTACAATTAACTTGGTAATTGCTACTAAAACCTAATAATATCCAAAGCAATTACCATGTTAATTCCATAGGATTTGGATTGCCCTTATTATATTATAAAAAGAAAGGAAATGGAATAATTACAGTGGATTTAAAATGTAGGAAAAGCCTCTAATTTACCTAACTCAATCTTTGAAAAACACAGATCAATTTAGTGGGTTTCCAAAATGAAAATCCTTCTAGAAGGTGGATGTAACTTTATATTTAATTGTTTTAGTTAGGATAATTGTAAAACTTGGTATTTATTTATAGTTCAAGTCTATTTTATTTATTATTATTATTTTGGAGTAAGTTTAATAAAATTTTATTATTATTATTATTTAACATTTAGTTGTATTTAAGTTAACCAATTTTATTGCGTTATAATTCATCTATTTTTATATGTCATGTTTAATTAAGCTAAGATAAGCTCAATGATTAATATAGAGGTTAGGTTAATAAAATATAATATTTAATGTTATTTTGCCTTAATGTAACATTAAATGTTTAGCTATAGCATTTAAATGTTAAGTGATTGAAGTTGAATATTAATTCTAAACCTAACAATATAGATAACATTAAAATTTAGATAAGGTAACGTTAGTTAGTCTATGTTATTGGAAATTCAAATATTAAACTTAAGGCATTACCGAAACTTTGACTGATAGTCGAAGAGGTGAGATGGATGTAAAATAAGAAAAACAAAACACTGTTGAGACTAGCATTACAAGCTGAATGTTAAGGCATAGATTAAACCCCAAGACGAAATCGTTTAATGAAAGCGACAATGCAAGGTTTACACAAATATTGACAATTTGTCTCTATGCATAAGATAAGCATTGGATAACTAAAATTTTATCTCTACAATTATTAGATTGAGATAATAATGGCATAATGTTGTTGAATATGTCACGAATTATCATGATTCAAACATGCAGAGGTCGAGGTCAAGGTCGAGGTCAACCACCCTCACCGCCACCACAGACCCCAGGTCAACCACCCTCACCGCCACCTCAGATCCCACCACCGACACCGCCAAGGACAACCTCGAGCCCTGAGATGGGGGTGATATTGAGATCCTTGGAAACCATCATGGCCACACTAAACAAGCAGTCAGAGAGGATTGTAGAGGTAGAAACCACATAGGTGAACCGAGAAAACTCTAAGAGGGCACAGGGCCCAAGGCAAGAACCGCTTCAAGATATTTCTAGAGAACTGCAGATGATCAAATTTCCCGAGTTCTCAGGAGGACGACTGGGTAAGCATAGCATGGCTCTAGGGTATGAAGAGGTGCTTCGCACTAAACGAGTATACTTCGAGTTCCAAGGATAGAATGGCCATCTTCCCGCTTAAGGGTGATGCCCTAAATTAGTGGTCAGACCTTGAGAAACAATTGCATCTTACTCCTTTGTCTATTTCATGGGAATTATTCGAGGAGAGGTTCAACATGAAGTATCTTCCAGCTTATTATAGGGAACAATAGGCGGGTTCCTTTCATGCTTTGGTACAGGGAAACATGACAGTGGAAGAATATGAATCTAGATTCATGGAACTGGTAAAGTATGTTCCATACTTGGACTTAGATGATCGACAGGTGGAGCGATTTGCGTATGGACTCAACTACAAGATCAGGGCTGCAGTACGGATGTGGAATCCACCTTCAGCTGCCATGGCGGTTGAGTATGCTCGCTATGCTGAGGATATGTCAGATGCAAAGGGAGGAAGAAATTTTATAGGATTCAATCAGTATGTCATAGGGAAGGCGCCACGACCATACTTCAGAGGCGGACAATCCAGACCTCCTCCTTATGGTAACAGATTCACCTCGAGAGGTAACACTTCAGTTAACTCAATATCACAGGCTTCGTCAACAAACCATGGGAACTGAGGACGAGCACATGGCAATTCCTATAGAGGATCGGGAGGTTTTAGAGGATATCAAGGGAGGAACACATCTCAGAGGACTCCTCCCAGCAACATGCAAGCACCACCTAATGTCTCTTGTTGGGAATGTGGAGGTCCTCATTTTCAGCGGGATTGTCCTAAAGGGTAGACCAGCAGCAGGCAGAAGGAACGAAAAGCATCCATGAGCAATTCTGATAACACTCATCAAATTCATGCAGCTATTCACAACCACTAGGCAGAACATCAGTCCACCATAGTAGAATCCACTGGTAAAGTAAACAATGTCAAACTTAAAATTTTATTTGATCCTGGTGCAACACATAGTTTTATTTCACCATATGCATTAGATAAATGTGGGTTGGCAGCTTGCGAGCATGATGATTTTGAATCGGTCGAGATGGCTTCAGGGGTTAAACAAGCAGTAGGTCTTAACGTGAGGGGGTGTCAATTTGACTTAGGAGTATGCACCACTAAGATGGACACTTATGTCACCAATGTGGGCACCTATGACCTCATTGTTATCATGGATTGGTTAGAATGCCATAGAGCTTTCATGGATTGCTATGCAAAGAAAGTCTTGTGCCTTGATGATGAGGGTCAAGCAATTAAAATTTAGGGTCGAAAGAGGAAAATATCCCTCCGTTTCATCTCCGCGGTGAAAGCTAAAAGGTGTTTAAGACAAGGATTTCAGTTGTTTGTAGTTGAGACGGTGAGCGATAGTAAAGGACCTTTTTTGATTTATTACCTAGTATTATCTGAGTTCAAGGATGTCTTTCCAGAAGAACTTCCTCAACTACCTCCAGAACGAGAGCTTGATTTCACGATCGAATTGAAATCCGGTGCGGAGCCGATCTCAAAAACTCCTTATAGAATGACAAACCTTGAGCTTCAAGAGTTGCAGATCCAGATAAAAGAGTTGCTAGACTTGGGACTAATTATACCTACCATCTCACCATGGGGAGCACCAATGATCTTTGTTAAGAAGAAGGATGGATATTTGCAACTATGCATAGATTATAGAGATTTGAACAAAGCCACAGTGAAGAACAGGTATCCTATACCAAGAATTGATGACCTATTTGATCAGATGAAAGGTGCATCAGTCTTCTCTAAGATTGATTTGTGGTCAGGGTATCAACAGCTTAGGATTAAAAAAAATGACATTCCTAAGACTGCTTTTCGATCTTGATTTGGGCATTATGAGTTCGTAGTAGTACAATTTGGTTTGACCAATGCTCCAACAGTATTCATGAGCCTCATGAATAGTGTATTTCGGAATTACTTGGACCACTTTGTTCAGGTATTGTTAGATGACATTCTTATATATTCTAAGAACGAGAAGGAGCACGAGGAGCACTTGCGGTTAGTCTTGACTTGCTTAAGGGAACATAAACTATTTGGTAAATTTTCAAAGTGTCCCTTCTTCCAAAAGGAGATTCACTACTTAGGGCATATCATCTCAGGAGAAGGGATCTCAGTGGACCCAGAGAAGGTGAAGGCCATAGAGGATTGGCCAATCTCGAAGAATGCGCATGAGGTGTGTAGCTTCATGGTATTAGCAGGGTATTACCGAAGGTTTGTGGAAGGATTCTCCAAGATTGCAAAACCCATCACCACCTTACAGTGAAAGGGAATCTGATATGAGTGGACCAATGAATGTGATGACACTTTCATTGAATTAAAGAGATTGTTGATGAGTGCACCAATCTTACGGGTACAAGACATGGATAAAGACTTCATGGTATGTACCGATGCATCGAAGCAAGGGTTAGGAGCAGTTCTAATGCAGGAAGATGGGGTAATAGCTTATGCATCTCGTAATTTGAAGCCTCATGAGGAGAAATATGCCACACATGATCTAGAATTGGCAGCAGTAATGCTGGCACTAAAATTATGGAGACACTACCTGGTTGGCAGAAGCTTCACACTTAAAACAGGTCATCAGAGTTTGCAGTATATTTTTACACAAAGGGATCTAAATGCTAGGCAACAACGATGGAGTGAGTTCATGAGTGAGCATGATTTTGGTATCTCATATATCAAAGGAAAGGAGAATGTGGTGGTAGACGCTCTAAGCCGAAGGACGAGGATTTTCTCCTTAATTCCCTTGAGAGTGGATTTGAAGGAGAATGTACTTGAACAACTCTTGGGAGATGGTTGGTATATCAAGGTAACCTCATATATTCAAAGTGGGAATAAGTGTGAGTCGAAGTATTATGGGTACCATATTGAGGAAGATGGGTTGCTTCGGTACCAAGGGAGGATGTATATCCCTAAAGAAGTTAATATCAGGGAAGCAATCCTTAGAGAGGCCCATAGGGCACATTATTGTGCACACCCTGGAGTGAAGAAAATGTATGCAGACATGAAGAAGCTCTTCTTCTGGGCCAGTATGAAGAGCGATGTAGTTGATTTTGTTTTGAAATGACTAGAATCTCAGCAAGTCAAGGCAGATCATCGACACCCAACCGGTCTCTTACAGCCTCATGATATTCCTGAGACTAAATGGGAAGTCATTTCCATGGAATTTGTTGTGGGATTGCCCCTCACATCCTCGAGACATAATGCTATACTCGTACTGGTTGAAAAACTGACCAAAAGTGCCCACTTCATTCCAGTGAGAGACACTTATGATGTGACGGATGTAGCAACGGTATTCATAAATGAAATTGTATGCCTTCATTGAGTTCCGAAGAAGATAATTTCTGACCGAGACCCTAAGTTTACCTCCAGATTTTGGACAAGCATGCAGTCAGCATTAGGGACCCAGCTAAACTTAAGCTTAGCTTATCATCCCGAGACAGATGGGCAGACAGAGAGGGTGAATCAGGTGATGGAGGACATGCTAGAGATGTATGTTATGGATCAGTAGACACAGTGGGAGAAATATCTTCCTCTAGTAGAGTTTGCATATAACAACAGTCATCATAGCTCCATTGGTATGCCTCCATACCAGGCATTGTATGGGAGACCTTGCAGGACTCCACTCAGTTGGGACAGGTTGGAGGATCATGTTTTAGTTGGGCCTGAGTTGCTTCAGTAGATGGAAGAGCAAGTGGTACAGATCAGGAAGCGGCTTAAAGAAGCACAAGATAGACAAAAGAGTTATGCTGATGCACATAGAATTGATAGAATTTATGAGGTAGGGGATCGCGTATTTATACACATCTGACCAAATAAAAGTACCATTCGGTTTGGCAAGGGGACTAAGTTGTCACCTCGCTTTATAGGGCCATTCGAGATTCTTGAAAGAATCGGACCAGTAGCTTATCGTCTTGCACTGCCACCCCACTTGTATAGGACTCATAATGTATTTCATGTTTCAGTATTGCGACATTACATAGCTGATGAGTCTCACAAGATTCATTGGAAGGACTTGCAGGTCTCGGACGAGGGAACCTTCACGGCTAAACCATTACGTATACTGGATCATAGAGTTCGAGAGCTCCGTAGCCGACACGTGGACCAAGTCAAGGTCCAGTGGGACAAGTATAGCCCAGGATCTGCTACCTAGGAGGACACAGAGACTATGCGTCGAGATTTTACCTCACTATTTTGACCATAACTTCAGGACGAAGTTTCCTAAAGGGTGGGTGTATGTAATGCGCGATATTTTGACTCCGGCATATTTATCACTCAAACTTATTACACTGTATTTACTTATTATCTGTGGACTCAACTGTACTTCGTAAACTATATTTTGGCATGTTATATATGATTATTTATTGATGTTATGATGTTATCAAGATTATGCTCTAATTACGATATTATGATGTTATCATGATTATATTATGATTTGATCATGATGTTACGACGATTAACATGCCTATGAAGATGCTTTGATTATGATGTTATGATGCTTATCATTTATATAAAATTAGCTTATGCGATTATCATGCAATGGTCGTCATCAGATTCATTTATTTCATAACAAAAACATATAGTTGATTGTAATCATTGGTATGATGTGATATGTATGATGTGGTACATGGGCACCCATCCATGATGGGAATTATTTTGTGATTTTATGTGATGAAAGGAAATAATGTTGATGATATGGACCAGCTATTGATTGAATATTGTTATGAATGCATGTTTGCATAGTGCTAACCTGCAGGGTATTGGGGCTATGTGACAGCCAAGTGTGTGATGCAAAGTATGACTCGATACATATATTGAAGAAGAGCCTTAATTGCAAAGTGATGATACGATGACACGTACCAATAAGCTAGATAGCAATGCAGTATGCTTTGATGAGTATGTACCCAGTATGTTGAGAGGGATGGATGCATTTCCCACCCTATGTCACTTTGATACCCGAGGTCATGGGAGGGCAGTGCTGAGACACGCTCCCCAAGTTGTTGTGATGACAATGGTCGGATACGTGCTAGGAGAGGCTAGGTCCGCTAGTTAGCCGACGCTACCACTCTCAGAGTTCTGTGTGGGAAGGTCAGTACAGCTGGCATCCACTTCTACTAGCAGAGGAAGGATAGGGAGGATGGGTGGACATATTAGTTATTATTGTTGAATGTTGGACAATTATGATACCGGATTAGTGATGGTAGGTACCAATCTTAACCAACTAATTAATAAGAACATAATTGTTAAATAACTCCGAATGTCACAAGAAATAATATTATATATGTATATGGGTCATGTTACGTGAATTATTATTTAGGGGTTTTTGCTATAGTACATGTGCAGCCTATGCATGTACTGGCCATGCATGCACACCTCACACATGCATGCTAGTATGAAATATTTAAATAGTTGGATAGGTTAACTAAGTGTGAATTGTTTTTAACCTATAAATGTACCTTATTTATTAAGAAACAATGCGCGAGGGGACTTAACAATAAACATAAACAATGCTATCATTTCAATCAATTAATCATGAGACTACAATTGATTAATTATTGCTTAATAATATTAAGTATTATTTTACTTCTATTTATTATTATTATTTCATATTATTAATGTTAATTATTAAGTATTTATTATTTAGTTATTAATAAATAATAATTAACAAAACTATGATTACCATTACTTTTACTGTTCAGTATAAAACTTAAACAAACAACATAGGTAAAATTCTATGACAATTGGTTAGGTTTTTGTAACACGTACAATTCAAGAAAAATTCATTAATACATAACACATGTCAATCAAATCTGAACTGCACTGCCCAAGATAGAATAAAATAAATTAATTTATGGAAGAGGCGGTGGAAGAAGGAAGGCGGTGGAAGAAAGGAAGGGAAGGAGGTATAACGGGGGGAATTGATTTGGATTTTGGGGGAAAAAGGGGGAGCAGTCAAGAGAATTTTTTTACGTAAGAACAGAGGGAGGAAAGTGATGGAGCAGAGAGGGAAGAAAGCTGGTGGAGGGGGTTAACTCCAGGGGGTAGATTTACACTCACAGAAAAGAGAAGTTGCTATCCAGTTTATCGGTACATGGGATCAGGGGCTGGGAAAATCACCGGTTTCCTAGGGCCAGCAGGTTCACTGGTCGGTAGGGTGGATCATCTGAGTTGGCATCAAGGATCCTACAGGATCGAACGAGGGAAAGAAAAGGATAAAGGAGCATAAAATCAGGGACAACTTTCAGCTCACTAAAGCTCAGGTGAACTATTTCTTTATTGCATAAAGTTTGAATGAAAATCTGAAATAGAAGTAAATATCATTTTACTATTTAAGCTAGGACTTAGTGCTCTTCCCGACAGGCAGAGCACTACAAAATATGGATTTGAATCAATCATTTCTAGACAATCAATCATAACACGGACACGTAAGGACCAATTCAACTTTAAATCATCTCATGATATTTGGAAATGCAACAATATAACAATTGGACAGGATTGATTATTGTTACATTAATCAATTTTCTCAATGGTAATTAAAAGATAAAATGTTTGGATATGCTATTATGAAAAAAGCAATAGACAAATCATTTACTAGATTTTCATCAAGCGTTTATGCCTATCAAAGAGTACAACTATGTGTTCCAATGGATTTCCAAGAATTACATAAAATCCAAGTCTCATTTTCTAGAGTAAAGTTTGGCACTTTATTCAAGTCTTTTTTAGATAAAAAGGAAAGATGAGAATTCTAAAACGTTTCATTGGAAAATATTTCTGAACAAAGCAATGGACCTCATCATCTGACTTGTACAATACCCGCACTCAGAAGCTTTTGAATGTTATGCATTTCTTAAGGATTCCTCAGATGATCTTGTGTTTCCTTTAGGTTTTCTTGGAAATCAATGAGTACCTGTGAAAAGGGACATCATTAATTAGATGAATATAACCAACACAAAAATATTCAGTATCAATTCTTTTATGTCCGCGTTGAACTACCAAGCACCATCTAGCACACATTTTCAAATTCCAACTTTAACAAACAAGAATGCTATGATATATCATACAAATAATGAATTAGCCTTAAAAATTTTACAATACATGTCTCATGATAGGATCCAAAAGGTTATGTTGAATATTGGGATCTTGCATTTATTTGGACTACAAAATATACAAATGCAAACTAATCAATAGCATATCACTCTTAAAATCACGATCAAATTCAAGACAAGGGAATAATTGAAATAATCTTCTAATTCCGACCCTAGTATCCAAATGAATACAGACAAAAAAGTTTAAAGAAGTAAACCTATCTCTCCATTTCCTTTGGGATTATGTCCCCTTTATTGGTTTCATTAATTTTTTCAACACATCTACATGCAACATATAATAGGATTAAGCCTATATATGTCTAGTAAAATAACTTGTTGCAATCAAAGACAATATTTAACAAAAACAAATAGTATTAAAATAATTTAACTACAAAACATAATTTGAAAACACAATACTTGTATCAGGGAATTTTCCTAGTCTAGTTATCATACTTTCAAACACTTCCTAATAGCTCCTGATTGTTTTCATCATGTTTGAGGCCTTCTTGTTAGAAGGATATAATACATGAGCCACTTTTAGTATCGCAGCCATAAATACAAGGAATCATAATTCCCCAACCATGAAAATGATTGGGCAAGCCATGTATACCTTTAGTATTGTAGCCATAAATGAAGGTGAATGCTTACAAGTGCTTCGCTTATTGTAGTGTAATAGTCTAGTATCACTTCAATATATTGCAATAGCTCGATATTATTGTATTGGACTTGTCTAAGTGTTCGATGATTTCGCTCATACGACTATTTTTTATTTAGTTCATGATTTTCATTTTTATTTTTACCATTTTTATGATTAGATACTATAAAATGTTGAACTGTTGCAGCATTCAAACCGTGGTTTCCCTTATTAGCAGTAATTTTGGATCTATTGGTTATTTGGCAGAGGTTGATTTCTAGCTTATATTTTCTCTTTTGTTTTTTCATTCATAAGAAAATAGTGGGAGGGAGTTTTAAAAAAAAATAAAAATCAAAGGATGGCACTCAATGACTTATTATATGCAACTTCCTTTAACAATCATGGTAACATATACTACCAAAAACTACATACGTTTCATCTCGTTGATGTAATTAGGAGTTATGGATGATTTCAATTTCTGTGTTGATGTAAATTTATTTTTTACATTTCACATTAAGAAGAATGTTACATTTCTTCTCGCTGATGCAAGTAGTAGTCATGGAAAACTCTACAGGTTTATTTCAATATCTTTGTTAATGT
>LPNX010160752.1:3343-56442 GCA_001517045.1 Pseudotsuga menziesii | reverse complement strand
ATATATATATATCATTGTATAATGAGAAGATCCAAAGTGATGATGTGATCCTCTGGTCCTCAATAATGCGCTTAAGGGTTAGGTGCAGGTGACACCATCAAGGGGTGGCTAGTCCCTTAAGAAAAAACCCAGCAATAACCAAATAGGAGAGAGGATACCGCACATCATTATCTTGGTCAATTTGACCAAGATCCACCTACTTAATTGAGTCTTTTCCAAACCAAAAGTTTATAAAGTTATCTGCTTTGTCTCAATTGAAGGAGGTGGGTGTGGGAAGCACCTATTAAATTCTGGGTTAGGTTAGGGTTAATATAGAGAAAAAAATAACATTTATACTTTAATGCATGAACATATCTAAAAACTAAGCTAGATCCACAAGAGTAATGTTGTAATAAAATTAAACATAATTTTCATCTCTTTCAACTTTAACAGTCTATTGGTCACTATGTTAAAGTTGGTCCTTCAGATGGATTATCATTTCCAATGTACATAACATAAACAATAAAAAAAGTAAAAATGAACTAATACACAATAATTAAAGAACAAGTGCTAAATAGATTTTGGTTTGAATCTTCCTTATACTCAAACATACTGAGTCAAGTCATGTCACTGTAAGGACAAGTTGTCATAAGCGATACTTTGAGAGGGAGAAGGTTAAAGTGCTATGGGTTTAGGTTAGATACATATAACAAAAAAACCAAGTAACTAAGTGAGAAGATCTCATTAGGATAACATCAAGGATAGTCAATCCAAACCACAAATAGGAACCCTAAAAGTCACAAATCCCTCTAGCATACCTAAAATTATTATTGACCTACCATCTACAGTTTAACAAAGACATAACTCAGGTAGGATAGGTCACCACAGTCCATGGACAAGCTAGGAGATTCTTTGTACAGTCATGGGCTGGTCAAAATAAAGAAAACCCAATACAAAAAGGGTTCAAACAGTCACAACCTGTTTGGAGAATATAGCCACAACCATGTCCACGCCAAAAGGCATACAAAACAAATCATAGTCTAGGTCTTTAGTATCCAAATAGGAAGCACCCCCCAAACAAACTCTAGAAAGACTACATTCAACCTTTATTAGTTCAAGATAAGCTCATGACCCAACAAAAGGAAGACAACAACATAGTTATGGGTTAGCCTAGGACTTCAATATTTTCTCTCTCTCAAGGTGTGTGTGTGTGTGTATCATCACTATATACATAGAAGATCGAAACTCATGATGTGATCCTCTGGTCCTCGATAATGTGGCCAAGGGTTAGGTGTAGGTGACATCATTAATGGGTAGCTAGTCCCTTGAGAAACAACCTAGAAATAAACGAATAGGACAGAGGACATCACACACCATTATCTTGGTTGATTTGACAAAGATCCACATGGTTAATTGAGTATTTTCCAAAGCTTTCTTTTTTATCTCAATTGAAGGAGGTGGGTGTGGAAAGTGCATGTTAAAGCCTGAGTTAGGAAAGGATTAATATAGAGAAAAAAACAAAAGTTATACTTTAATGCATAAAAATATTAAAAAAAAATCTAGATCCAAAAGAGTATCGTTGTAATAAAATTAAACATATTTTTCATCTCTTTCAACTTTAACACTCTACTTGTCACTGCGTTAAAGTTGGTCCTTGAAATGGATTATCATTTCCAATATATAGAACATAAACAATAACATAAGTACAAACTAATACACAATAATTAAAGAACAAATGTTAAATAGATATTGTTTGAATCTTCCTTATACTTAGGAATATTGAGTTAACTCTTGTCACTATAAGGAGAAGATGTTAAAGGTGATACTTCGAGAGAGAGAAGGTTAAAGTGTTATGCGTTTAGGTTAGATACACATAGCAACAAAACCAAGTCACCAAATGGGAAGATCTCATTAGGATAGAAGCAATGATACTCAACACAAACCACAAATAGTCACCGTAAAAGTCACAACTCCCTCTAGCAGAATTAACACTACAATTGACCTATCATCTAGGGTTTAACACAGTCATAGGTTAGGTAGGATAGGGAACCACAGTTCATGGACAAGCTAGGAGATATTATGTAAATGCATGACCCAGCCAGAATAGAGACACCCCAGTGGATAGTCAACTATGAAAACAATGCAAGGGGAAGTGCCTTGAGAGGCCATTTTGCAATGGGTACTCCATAAAAATTGATCTTTGTTTGGGCCTTGATCTTTGATAACTCAAAAGTCTGTTTAGGTGTAGGTGTGAACTATGCCCCCGGGTTTGGGTTCTTAACCAAGGGTTAATTTTGTTTTTAACCTGCACTCCAATTCCAACTTTAACTCTTTGTTCTAACTTAAAAGTAAGTTTAGATTTTAATTATTAAGTATGTATGTATTTAATACCAAGGTTTATTTCCATGATGCAGTGTAACTTTTTAACTTCAAATTTTATTTTAACTTATATTCTGTCTAATACTCTTAATTCTAACATTGAGTTTATTTTAATTTTTATTTACTATAAGTATGTAGTTATAATATTTGTTTTTAAATGTATAATTAACTAAATAATTTTTAATAATAATTTTAATTTTAATTTTAAACTTTTACTCAATTCTAATTTAGTTTAGTTTTAAATTTTTAACTCTTTCTTTAGTTTCAATAACGACATTGACATTAACTTAATCCAAACTTGTTCTAAAATTTAATGGATATATTTGTATTTAGTCTTAAATGTGTTTTTATTAGTCTTTTTAAACATACACATTTGTATTGAATGTGTATTTAAGTTTGTATGTGTTAATTTTATCAATAATTTACATATTATCACATTATCTGATAAATATGTGAATTTAGTAATTAATTTGTAATTTCATTTTGGTTTTACCTCCAATCTACACTAGTTATATTTTTAATGTAACTTTCACTTTTATTCTTATGTATATATTTATAATTTTTAAGTATATGTGTTTAATTTCATTTTTAACTTTAATTATAAATTTCAATTAGAATATCTACAAAATTTCTTTATTCAATTTTGACCACGGTTATCATTTTAGTTTAACTTCTAAATTTGAATCTCATTAAAGGCTTAACTAATCTCAACACATTTCTCTCTTCCTTTTAAAAAGAGAGATAATATACGTAATTCAAAATATGTTTAAATTAAAAGTTTAATTTCTTTTACATAAAGGTAAAGTTAAATTACCAGTGCATTGATACGCAATTTTTATTTCACTTTGTGCGGTAAATGCAATCAAATTTGAATGATAGAAAATATATTCTTCTCTTCGAAGAGATTGAATAGTCGTTTCCATGTTACCGAATCTCATCATATTTGAATGCGGAGATATCTCCCGCAACATTCTGGTTCAAAGCATCCATACATTCATCCCCGATACCTCTTAAAAACACCAGTTTGAGAATCAAAGTCCACTTATGTTCCAGCTGTTACAAACCAGAGAACTCTCCTCTCTCCTCGACAGGGAAAATAACTATCAGAATCACACTCTGTCATATGCATTTTCTCATAAGTTATCTCAGCAATCGCGGTTCTACATGCTTAAAAAAAGCAATACAGGAGACTAAGTTTTCACATTTTTTCTCCACAGATACATAGCTGCCTTACTGAAGTAATACCAAATATGAAACTATATCACTCATTGAACTAATACCAAATCTGAAGTTTCTTAACTTATTGAACTAATACCACGTCTGAAGCTTCCACTGTTCTGTTATTATTCTTTTAGTAGAACTTGGAAGAATTTCCTAAGCTAAGCTTATGCCTGCCACTGGAGTGACAGAGGTTTTTTGAAGATATAATGGACAATGATTTTACCTCTTTATCCCTTGTTCTACACTCTTTACTGAAACATCAGTATAAAAGGCATCCCAGGTACACCATCCAAACTAGTCAACAATGCCAGGCATCTACATATTTTATTAAGAACAAAAGTTGTTAAATCTTTTTAAGACAAGATAATCGGATTGATGCCAATGTCTCTAATAAAAAAATGTATTTGAATAACATAAGAATATGCACACGAAGTGACAAAAATAAGGGGATAAACTGAAATGAAAATATCGGCTAGACCTTTTTCTCCTCTCTGTGACAGAATGTCTCCAGGTGAAGTTTCACTGATCTGAAATATTGAGAAAATTCACATTGTCAGTATGATTTATTTCAATGATTCCTCAATGAGGAAAAGGAAATCTCAAATTGAATGATCAGACATCATAAATAATTTGCATAGAGTAGCGATAAGCATTAGTTTCAGACTTACTTTATCCCATCTGTAATCACTTTAAATGGATCCGTTCCGGCATTGATAAGGAGCGAATGTTTAAAGGACATTTCTTCCACAGTAGGATCTCGATCCTACAGCACCAATCGACGATCCTCCTCAGCAGAATCGACGATCCTCCGCACCAAATCATCCATTGCCGAAGAAAAATCAATAAGAGGAAGATCAGACTCCCTTATACTCGACATCACATGCGATTCCGAAAAACCAGAGTAGAAATGCCAAGCGATTTCTCAAGACATATGTAGAAGACAAGCGATTTCTCAAGACATCTGTAGAAGACATATGTTACAAAGAATACAGTGAGTGATGAGGAGTGAATCACTGCTGGGTGTTTGTTTGGAACCTCCTGAAGACGCGATCATGGCAGACGTTGATTAGAAGATAAGAAAAGCACGTGGTGAAGTTTGATTGGATGCAGTGACGATGAAGGTGAACAAAGTAAACAAAGAAAACCTCATATAGAAAAACACATAAGGCTTAAAAATATCTATATTGAAATAAATATTACTAGCAATTGTCCCAAAAGTTATAATAAAAGGTTGAAGAAAAGTTGAATATATACATAAATTGAATTAAGAGCAATATCTCATCCTAGATTAAGTGTACAATAAACAAACCAACTTAAGAAAAACACTTCTTAGTTGAAAAACAATATCTAACTAAACTACAAACCAATCAGTTAGAAGTGTTTTTATAGTGTTTCTTGATGTTTGAATATAGATGATTATCATACTTAAAGTCATAAATATTGTAAATATTTATTTACAATAATATTTGTAAACAATGTTCTCTTAGTTTGTAAGAACATAGAGAAATGAACCAAACCTAATGAAATGAATAGATAAATGTTCTTGTATATTCATATTGAAAAGTTAGAGAAACAAAAATAAATGTTAAATTCCAACATGTTCACACTTCACACTGTATGGTAATTTATGTGATGTGCAAATGAAGTTGTTATCTATGCCACTTGGTAATATATTTTTTCCTTATTCAGAGAGATTGAGTTAGATATGAGTTTTGACTACTCTTGTGTATGTAGCTAGTGTTTTTTGCCAATTTCGAGCAAAGTCTTTTGATTTGATATGATGGTCACTAGTTGTGACTTTTGAGGGTAGCTTATTTTTCAAGACATTTGGGTCTTTAGTTTTCTTGGGATGTTTTAGTACTCTAGCTGAGATAGCTAGCTGAAGGTGCAATATTTCTGGAAAGTTGTAGTTACGTATGACACAATTTTTTATAATATAAAGTTGTCTTTTTAGCTTTAAACAAAAAAAACTTTAAATTCAACACTTTTGTACATTACAATTCTTTATAAATATTACATGGTAAAATTACTTTAAAAATGTAAGTATATTTAATTTTATATATTCATATTGAAAATGTACATTATCCTCAGCACGTTCTAAAGACTAAAAAATTTCTAAATAATACATGGTAGACTTACTTAAAAATTTTAAGTCTATTTGATTTGATTTTGAAGTCTACATAAAAGTAGAGTATTTGATTTTAAATTCCCTAATATTAAAGTGTTATTCTATTTTGTAAGGAGCATCTATGACCATTCTTACCTAATTTTCACTTCAAAATATAATTTGTATTTTAGAGGAGGAACGTACATGTTTTGACTATGCAACAAATTTACACATTCAATGAAAGCATGAATCTACCTAAATCACTCTTTGTTGAGGTTATTGCAATTGTTACTTTGTTTATCATAACTAGTAGAAATGAAACAATCCTGATCTTTATGAGGATGTATCAAAATTATATTTCAAGAATGGATCAATTTCTTCAATCCTTGTGAAGCTCCCTTTTGAACTAGTCCTCTAAACCCCATCAAATCATTATAATTGTAGAGATGTAACAATCCCCCCATCAAACCATTATAATTGTAGAGATGTAACAATCCCCCTTCCCACAGTCAATTAAAAAGATCCATCTCCTCCTCATAATCCCCAAATATCTTCCCTTCAAGATCCACTCTTAATTATTCTTTAAAGCCTTTAATTAATATTTTAATGGTCTTAACGGTTCTTCTACCGCTTCTTAATTAATTTCTAAAAACATTCTACTTTTTACATAACCTTCATATATGGAATAACACATTCATAATATAAGGTAAAATATAATAATAATAGTATTGCACTTTTTAGAATATCTCCATATACATTTATTTCAATTACTTGATATTTTCTTTAATATGTGGAAGATATATATATATATGTGTGTGTGTGTGTGTGTTATTCATAAAGAAAATTTAATATTTTATCTTAGCACTTTCTTTTTAAATATGTTTAGAGACAATATTTATATAAAGTTAAACTATTTTTAACATTAAAAACAATATTTCTCTCTTTTTGTTTTTGTCTCTTACATATTAGAAGATTCCCACTTTTCTATAAAATTAACTATTAATATAAACTTTAAGAAGGGACATCTCTCTCACATAATACCCAAGATGATTATAGTAAAAAAAATGCAACCTTAGCTTTTTTCCTTTTAGAGCTCTAGAGTTAATTCTAAACATGAGATGCCTAAATTAAGATAATTATTTGTAGTGAACGATCACTTAGTTTAACTTAGGTTTAACACCAAGATGGCATCCGGTATTGATATCCTTGGCTTTCCAACTATGATCAACTTCCCTTAGTGGATTTGTTATGTAGGTGAGTCAAGCCCTTCCATTTCCTAAGTCTACCAATGTTATTGACAACTTAGAAAAATAAATAACATTACTTACAATGTTTAATTGAAACCTTGAGCTTCTCACGAGATAGTTGCACATTTAGATTCACCTTAGTATTCTCCATTGTAAAATAATTTAAATAACTCACGGGATGTCACAAAAAGTTTGATAAAATATATAACTGGTTTTATAATTAAATTGTAAAAAATAATAATAACATTTCCTATACATGGTTAGAAAGAGTGTTGTGCAACATGTAGAATTCCATTCAAGGTTAAATTACTAACACATTTTCTTTGAAGGTTTGCTTATTAAAATTTATGTGAACATTCCCATGTTTGTTCTACACTTCCCACCTCTGAGGTGGTGTTGAGTTGTGGGCCTTGCTAAATTAAGCATGAAGATACCTATGGAAACATTTGTTTTATGCTCACCTCTAACAAAATATTAGTATTTCTTTTGCTTTTAATTATTAATTTATAAAATTAAAAATTATTAACACATTAAAGATTTTGCTTATTAAAATTGATAACATTTCCTTCTAAATATTAACTTATAAAATTAAAAATCATTGAAACATTCGAAATTTTGCTTATTAAAGTATGAATATTCTCATACTTGTAATACACTTCCCACCTCCCATGTGATGCCGTGAGCATTACAAAATTGAACCTGTAGAAATACTTGCTTTTTCATCACCGTCCTTTAACCAAATATCATACTTTTTTACTTCTAAAAAGCTTCCTCCATTGTGACAACTCCTAAATTTTCCCATGTTTTTCATGCTCTCTTCAATGATATTGTCCTTTTTGTAATCCTATTTTTTCATGCTCTCTTCAATAATAGTGTCATTTTTATAATCCTATACCTCCTTAGTGATTTTAATTGTGATATTTTAACATTGTACATTTGTGATGATATATTTGATCCTTTGAAGTTAACATAGAAGGTTATCATGGAAAATCTACATGAAGTTGAGTAATATGGTCCCATTCAATTGAAGAAGGTTATTATAACAAAGTTGCATGAACTTGATTCATATGGTCTTATTCCTTGGAAAGTGGAGCTTTGAATTTTAGACATTAAATTGAAAGATTACGATAAAAAAAATTTCCATCTAAATCTTAATTTTAAGACTACCTATCCAACCCTTTTGTTATAACAATTATCATTATCATAACTCATTTTTTAAACATTAATTTGAAGGATTATGATAGTTTGTTTTCATCTAAACCTTAATTTTATCAAAATATCCTATGAAAAAAAATCTATCCAGCCCTTTTGTTATAACAATTATCACCATCCTATTATTCCATCTAGATTTTAAGTCTATTGGTTGTTATTAAAACCAATTTTTCAACATAGCCTTTAAGAAACACTTAAAGGCTACAATCTTAATAAGCATACACAAGTAAAATACTCAAAGATATTTCTTGGAAATTTAATCAACTAATACATTTTCATTCTTCATGATAGTTAATCAACTAATACATTTTCATTTTTCATGATTATTTATACACTAGTAAGAATGAAAAAAACCAATGTTGTAATATGAAGAATCGCGCTATACTCTAGTCATTAATAATGCAATTATACTATACAATCCATATCTATAAAAGTATAATAAGTGGGAAAATAAAGAGGAAAAACTATAAGCTAATATTAAGTAGTCTTTTATTGATATATGTGATTACAATCATACGATTATACATATTTGTGCTCTTTACACAAAGGGGAGGTAGGTTATAGAAAAATAAAGAATTTTAGGTTCCATAGCCTCTTCTAAACTTATGAAGAGTTTCATTTTTTTTTAATTTTCCTAATCAAATTTATTAAATATTTTGTAAGTTAATGTTACTAGAAAAACACCCTTAATAAAGTGAATTGTCAAGATATGTTACTGTTATATATATATATAACCAACCTTTTTGAAAATTATATTATAATTATATTTTAGTATGATTTTATCATTATTACATTCTAATTTATCATTATACCGACATTCCTAGCCTTTTAGCTTGTCAAAATTATAGTAAGCTAGGGACCCTTCTCTCCAATCTCTTTGAGCATAGAAATATCACTTTAAAACAAACTAGTTAATTTTCTTCTTCAAGGTCTGATAAACCAAATTTTGGTCTCAGGGGACGTTAACCATCATCATCATCATCATCATATTGTATTTATTATGTTTTTAATCTCTTATAACAAAATAAACCCGTAACACGCTTCATACTCTGAATTTTAGAGTTTGTGTATATATATACATTTATGAAAGAGACCAAAAACTGTAGGGATGGCGGTGGAATGCAGAATGACCCACATATCACATATCTGTGTGATGTTGGAAACTATGATCCTAAATAAATACTATCGCAGATAATGGGTGAAGTTCAACGAGTTCATCCAATTCAACTATAGGCAATTTTAAAACTTGACGGAAGATTTTTATGCTTATTGTGATGTGGTTGAGAAGTGTTCCATGATAGCATCCAAAGCAATAGGATTTTTACTTTAGAAATCATCAAAGCTTTAAAGGAATTATATAAATTGTCCATATAAAGTAGATCAAATTGCAAATGACAAAGATGAGTACTCATTTATGTCATTCTTTGTTGTGATTGTGGTTATTTTAACTATAGTGCAAAGGTCGAAATTATCCCAATATTGTCCAAACTCGACAGTATATTTGAATTGAATAGATTTTCCTCCTGGATTTGTATTTGGCATGGTCTCCTCAGTGTTCCAGCCTCAAGGTATCAAACCATTGTTTTGCAGATCTACGTTGCAGTTGCAGGACAAATGTGAGATAAATTA
The DNA here is from genome assembly GCA_001517045.1 of Pseudotsuga menziesii. Taxonomy (NCBI): domain Eukaryota; kingdom Viridiplantae; phylum Streptophyta; class Pinopsida; order Pinales; family Pinaceae; genus Pseudotsuga; species Pseudotsuga menziesii. Next base: position 46,668 of record LPNX010160752.1, on the reverse strand, counting down.
ATTCTTAAGTTGTTTTGCACTAAAAGGGAGCCGTAAAAGAAGATGTGAGATATTTCATTCTTAAGCTATTTTGTTTTGCAGTACGAGGGAGCTGTAAAAAAATATGTAAGATATAGAGGGAGTCGTAAAAGAAGATGGGAAATGAGACAGTGTGTGGGATACATTTTATCATAAATTTGTGTGGGTTCTATTGCCATGGTAGGTGCAAGAACGTAGAAGGAGAAGATAGTTGATTTCTTTGAGCAGAGTGAGAGGGAGGCAGCCTGCAGGGTTAGCGGAAGTCACAGATCGGGGGAGCTCCTCCACATTTAAAAATTCCCCTGCAATAATAATAACTACGACTACGAGTTCACTTATAGAAATGGAGTTGCAAAATCAAAATTTTGTCAGTGTGTCTTTAAGATTTTAACTGACAGACGAAGATATTTTCAAAAGGCGTGACATTCTTCTAGCTCCAACCTAGAGTACATGTCATTTTTTTATTCGATAATTGGACGACCAAAAGAGGTACATGGTTTTTCAAACCTCACCTCGGAGAAAGAAGGCCTTCGGCCTATATATATATATATTGAAATATATTAAATATATATTTTAATTTAATTTTAACTTAAATATGATGAGAATTTTATTTTATTTTAATTTAAATTAAAATCATAAGTTCTTTATCGTGAAAATCAATGTATGGTTTTTATATAGTGATAGATTTCAGTGTATTGTTAATTAGAACTACTTGTGGTATAGTTGTAAGTGTGTTGGGATAATAACCAAGAGGTTCAAGGTTCAATCATCCCAAATCACCTAACTCTTTTGAATATTTATTGAATTTTAAACTTGCATAAAATTAAGTGTATGGTTTTTATATAGTCATAGATTTCAGTGTATTAATAATAAAACCTACTTGTGGTATATTGGTAAGGGTGTTGGGATAACGGTTACATAAATTTCAGCCTATAGTGTTGAATGAATGAGTGCAAATTAATGATGTTTTTTCATTAAGGATATGATATGCAAGAGAAGCAGCCTGCCATGAAAATGAGACATTGCAGTGATAGGAGAATCCCTCTCATTCCTACACAGATATTAAAAAAATTAATTGTACATTTCAGTCTTGATAATGATTGGTAGGAAAATCCCTCTAATTCTTGAGTATATTTGACCCATCTAATTATTACATAGACATCGACAAAAATTAATTACACATTTCACTCTTGAGAACAATTGGTAGGTGAATCCCTCTAAATTCTGAGTGGATTTGATCCCTCTAATGACAATTAATTACACATTTCACTCTTGAGGATGATTGGTATGATAATCCCTCTAATTCCTGAGTGGATTTGATCCCTCTAATGACAAATTTTAATTACATTCCACTCTTGAGAATGATTGGTAGGAGAATCCCTCTAAATCCTAAGTGGATTTGATCCCTTTAAAGAGAAAAAATAATTACACATTTTCACTCTCGAGAATGATTGGTAGGCAATTCCCTCTGATTCCTGAGTGGATTTGATCCCTCTAATGACAAAAATTAATTACATTTCACTCTTGAGAATGATTGGTATGCGGATCCATTTAATTCCTGAGTTGATTTTATCCCTTTAATTGATTATCATGTTATCTACTTCATATATTGATAATTGTGTCAATATATTTAACATATATTATTCCAGTACATAAACTAAAGATAGTAAGCTTACATGGATATATTCCTATGGAACATGTAATATCAATGGTTTAAAACCATGTGCAAGGTCTCCTAAAAATCCATGCAAGGAATATTAAACAACGCATGCTAAATTGCACTCAAGGAGATTTGTTAATTTTTTTTCACCAAATTTCAATTAAAAATAATGAAAATAAAAAAATAAACTACTCCCAAAAAAATTATAAAATTTCAAAAAATATATTATTTCAAACACTAACCAATACTTTCATTTGCCAAGATTATTTTTCCATGAGCATTGTACCATAGATCCATGAATCATAATGAAGCAAAATTAAGATATGCTCAAATTATGAATTCATTTTATACTTTAAAATTTCTAAAAAGATTAGAGTTGTATTAAAATTTCCTTAGTCTCAGAAATTGTTCAGAATTTACAAATGTGTTTTACTAGCATGGATATATCTTAAAAAAACTATCAATTGTTGTAATAGATCAAATTTCTAACTGTAAACGTTTTTAGTGGAAATGTTAAAAAAATGTACGATAATGTAGAATGTGCCTCTTCTAAGCAAAACAACATAAGAGTGATCGTCTGGGGTAAAATGGAAAATCCTAGACTGAGTGTAAATCTAAACCATACTTTCGTTTAGTTAATCCTTACAAAATTATTGTCTCTATTTTCTAGTTTAACAATTTATTCAATCCTTAATAATTCTATCTATGTTTTCAACTTAACATGTTCCTTACAATGTTGATCAAACTCTAGTTTTGTGTCACCACCCATGACTGAAACCAGCCTAGATCCAGATCTTAGGCTCTATCAAGCGTCGAGAGGGATCTAATCTGTCAAGGTGCAAACCTCTTCTCAGGCATTACACTCAAGGAGGTTTGCACCTCAGGAGATTGAATCCTTGTTGGTGCTTGATAGAGCCTATGATTTGGATCTAGGATGGTTTACAACCAACCCTATTATTCCTCTATTTCAGGGGGAATTGGAATATCATGTCTATAAAATCCATCTTTTATCTCTTGGAAAGTTGGGGGCATGCTTGGCTAATCATGTGTTGTTATGTGAAAGCATGTTATGTTTTGTGATATGTGTGTGGAAATCCTATTATGTTTTTTGTTATGTATGTGTAAATACTATTATGTTATATGTTACACACATGTGCTTGGCCAAGTATATTATGTTGGGTAGTTGATGTTTTCCTTCATATCTCTATTATACCAGGTTTCTCCCACATGAAGTGAGGAAATGGGTTTGGTGAGCTAGGTCACACCCCATAGGCAGTGGAGAATGGACAAGAAAGTATCAGTTGGGGAAAGTTATATTTATTTTCGTAGGATAAGAGTTTCTAAGAAACAATGGAAAGTTATTTTCTTGTGTATTTAATATCTCAACATGGGGGTGGCTTCTCAAGTTGCTAGATGCAGAACTTGGCATGTCTGTGGTAGGGTGGAACATGGTCTTATTCATTCCAGTTTCCCCTTTCCAGAGACAAGTATTCTTATTAAGTTTTTATTTTTTGTTGTTTTAATTTGATAAATATTAAATATCTATGATTACAATTTGATGCATAGTTGATCCTTTTATTCATTTTTATATCCATCATGGTTAAATGATAAGTAATGGCATGATATCTATGTTGTTTAAATCTAATTATGCTTATGTTTTTATGTTTTCTTGAGATCTAAAATTTAATGGTATTAATAAGGAACCATTAATATATTTTTTTTATGTTTTATTGGCATCCTAAAGATGCTTCATTTAGGTTTAAACTCATATTAATTTCATGCTCAAATCTATATGCATATCATTTGCAATTGGAAAAAAAATTGGATCTATTTTATGTACTTTAATCTCAAGGCTAGAATTTTTATCTAACTGCTTGTCGGTATACTTACCTGCACTTAGAATTTGTATTCCTCTTTGCATATAATGAACTAGCCTTTCCCCTGGGTTTCGTAGTGCTTTTATTGTTAGTTTGGGGTTGAGGACATTACACCCACTATCACAGATAAGCATATACTAAGCTAAATACAACATGATGCACCGCAAAACTAATGGAATTGACATAAAGGTACACTTTCTCATTGGGATATGTAAATATTGTAACTTCAAAGAATATTATAAATATATTTTACTAATGTAACCTATGTGATATGTTTTATTCCTTCGTTGGGATGTTACTATTGTATTTGGTAAACATAGAGTCATGAGGTATAACTTTTGTTGTATTTCGGGTCAATAGAAACCTCCTGAATATAATATAATATTGTTTTGTGACTTCCTAGGTGAATTCTACCTAGTAAGTTAGTTGGGGATGACTTATTCAGGAAAAATTCAAAGTGTGAGAACAAGTATAAATAGATTAGGTGTGTTCCTTATTTGAACACACACACTCACTTGTGTATAACACATAGGAGAGAGAGAGAGAGAGAGACCCCGGGGGGGGGAGAGAGAGAGAGAGAGAGAGAGAGAGAGAGAGAGAGAGAGAGAGAGAGAGAGAGAGAGAGGGAGGGAGGGAGAGAAAAGGACTAATATCACATGTTTGGGTTTTTTTTTGTACTTTTGATACATCTATATAGAGGAATTTTTTATGGGGTTTCTTCCCATTGAGGGTTTCCTAGGATAAATCTATGTCTATCTTGTGATTGTGTTTCTTTCAGTGATCCTGCATATGCTATTGTTGTGAAATTGAATTGAATAATAATGATATCTAGATAAACATATGGAATCTTAACAAGGTGAAATTCTCCTTAATAGAACAATTTTCACAAGGTTAAATTCTCTCCCCTCTCCCCTCGACAAGAAATTAGGGTTTCTTTTAAAGTTAGAATATTGAAGATCTGATTTCACATAAAGTTGAACCTCCATAGAGAACATATATTGAGACCTGGATCAAATTTTTTGAGTGGGTAGATATCCAAGAAAGTCAAACCCTAGTTTTCCTTTGGACCAAAATACTACAGAAAATGAGAGAACCAGAAAACTACAGAAATTGCAGATCTAAATCTCACAAGTAAATTTTGATAGGTGAAGACTTGGAATCTCTAGAAATCAAGTGTACCAATAAAATCAATTCAATCAAGTGCATCTTCTGGAAAGGTAAATTTTTTATTTTTATAAATTTCATTTTTAAGTGACCTCCTGGATAACATGGCCCCAAGCACTATGCTTGAGGACAAGCTAGAAGGAATTGAAAAATTATGAGCATGTAAATATAGGATTGGTCTCATTCTTAGAGAAAATTATCTTGATAAATACATCAAAGAAGAAGTTGCAGAACTAGAAGAAGATAAAGATAAGGAGAAGAAGAAGAAGGACCTAATTAGGGATATGAGGATCATTTTTTATTCTATTAAATATCACTTGATTCCTCAAGTGTCATATGTATGATGCTCTATCAAGAATGTATGAAGGAAGGAACATCAATAGAAATATGAATTTGAGAGCTCAATTGAAAGGTACCAAGATGAGCAAAGGAGAATCCATTCAAGACTACTTCAAAAGGGTATCCCAATTCAAGGAGAAAATAGAAGATGAACTAGTAATGACTTCTGTCAATGGTCTCACTAGACCTTGCCATATTCTTTCATCCAGACTATGTGTGCTAGAAAGGAAAGCATGGATTTTGACATTGTATGGGAAGAATGCATCGAAGAGGAAGGCTAGAGTAGCCAATAAAGAAGCTCTACTTAAAGATGATGATTAACCCCTAGCCACCCATACTAAAAGACGAAGACGTCGATATAAATTGAAGAGGCAAAGAAATAAGGAGTCCTGGTGTCACATGCTCCAATTTCAAAAACATTTTTTATGTTAAAGTTGTAATTAATGACCAAGTAGGGTCAAGGATAATTTAATGTAATTGTGGAATATTTTATTAATAAATAAATGAAAGATGAGGCAACAGCTTAGGGAAGCTGTTAAATGAGTGTTTTACTGGTCACTTGAGGGAGGAGGTTGGGTTGAGAGCATATTGACAAGTGGCAGCATCCTCAAACTACTTCTAGCTGTTGCAGGGGGCAACTTCCCTATTATTGTGGTCATGATTTCCCAAGAAAGTGGAGAAAGAGAAGGTGGCTTATTAACTAAAAACTGACCCAAATGACCTAGGCATGCTAATAAAATTTCTCGTTGAATACAGTTGAGGCTACTCATTCTAGATTTGTGATCATTCTAAGTGAATGAAGTGCACAAGAGAATTCGATGGAGGGGACTAGCTGAAGTAAGTTTGAGTAGAGAAGTGTTGAAGACCTAAAATAGTGAAACTATTCTAATCTAAGTTCATAATGTTGTGAGCATAACTGAGTTACTTCTGAACACTCAATGGAGTTGCAGAGGAGTTTTAGACTACATTTCTCACCCAGTACTTCTACTAGGTGGACTAGGAGACAAGCTCGGGGGTCCTGAGAATTGTGCAGCTTCATCCCATACAAATGGGGTGTCCTGTTAAAGCAGGCGCATGAAACCTTTGGTGATCTTGGCATAATTAACGATGAAACGTCGAAGGAAGTTAGAATTTCCTTGTAGACTCTGAAGTGTCCTGCCGCTTACTCTAGGGAGGATCGATGTAAGCTAAGACTTCATGCAAAAAACTACCTCATAATAGGTGATACTTTATATCGGAGAGGGGTAGATTCGGTCTTGCGCCGCTACCTTACTCATGAGGAAGTGGAGGTTGTCCTAAATGATTCTCACAGTGGAGCATGTGGGGGTCATTTATCTGGGTTAGCAACGGCCCAGAAAATCTTACATGCCGGTTATTTCTGGCCCTCAATCTTTAAATATTGTGTGGAAGCTGTGAAGTGCTGTCATTCGTGTCATCTCTATACCAGGAAAATGCGGTCACATCCTGCTCCCTTGTTTCCCGTTGTCTCGGTAGGCCCCTTCATGAAGTGGGGGATTGATTATATGACATGCAACCCAGCCTCGACTGGGGGGCACAAATACATCATTGTCATTGTAGACTATTTCACAAAATGGGCAGAGGCAATGCCTACTTTTAAGGCAGACGGGGAAACAGCAGCTTTCTTCGTTTTCAATCAAATTATTGCAAGGTTTGGTATTCCAAAGGTGATTGTCACTGACCATGGAATTCATTTTCGAAATCACATGATGACAGAACTTACCACTATGCTCGGATTTCGACAAGAACATTCTTTGCCATATTATCTGCAAGCAAATGGTCAGGTTGAGGCTGTAAACAAGACTTTAAAGACTATTCTTAAACATACTATTGATGCAGCCCGCTCAAATTGGCACATCATGTTATATCCAGCTCTTTGGGCTTATCGAACCAATGTCAAAACTGCTACAGGTTTTTCCCCCTTCCAACTCGTTCACGGGGTGGAAGCCCTTACTCCGATTGAATGCGAAATCCCATCCTTACAGATAGTTATTCATGTGCTACCTGATACGACTGAGCTTGAAGAATGGTTGTTACACTTAGAACACCTCGATGAATAGCGTAGAGATGCGCTGACTGTGAACCAGGCTCACAAAAATAGGGTTAAGACTGAATATGATAAATCGGTTAAGCCTAGGATTTTCTCTGAAGGGGATCTTGTCTTGCTCTGGGACCAAGATAAAGAACCTCTGGGGTCAGGTAAATTCAAGGCCATGTGGTTCAGACCCTATGTCGTATATAAAGTTTTAAGTAAAGGCGCATATGAATTAATAGATTATGATGGGAATAAGCTGCCTGAGCCTAGAAATGGGCTCTACCTAAAGAAGTACTACGCTCAGGCCTAGCACTTTTTCTTGTATATTAGTGTATGTATTTTATGTACATTATGTTGTTAGTTTTGTTTTTTATACTATCTGTTGGTTGTTGCAGATGTCTTCCAAAATGTATGTAGGTTTCGCTGATGGCACCAGCCGTCACACTTGTAAGTTGGCTTCGGCAGCATGGGTTATTTATTCTCCCACAGGACAGCTTGTTGCCGTAGGTGGCGCTTGCCTAGGTCCTGCTTCTAATAATGTTGCTGAATATAGGGCGGTTATTGAGATTTCATGGGATGCATTGTCACGTGGTATTACCCAGTTTGAAGTCCGTTTGGATTCCCAGTTGGTTGTTTCCCAGCTCAATCGAGCTTACCAGGTACGAAACCCTACATTGTTACGTCAGTTCATGAGAATTCGTTCATTGGAAAGGCATTTTGAAGTTATTACTTTTAATCATATTCCAAGCAGCCAAAATTCATTATCTGATGCATATGCAAATTACATTTTAGATTGGCATCTCATACATAATTCATAAAATATACAGCACATATGTAAAAAACACTTGTAAATAAACTAACAACCAAAACTCATATATATATATATGTAAATATCTGTTTATACATCAGATAGGTCAAGTCTGATCCATAGATCCCAAAATATACAAAATATACAAAATGTGGATCATCGTCCATCAAAATGACCTAGATCTATGTCTGACTGCCATGGCCACTAGGACTTGCCTGGTCCCCGTGATCTCTGCGCCCCCTGGTTTCCTCAGCCTCCTCGGCCTCGGCAGCCTCTAATGCATCTCTATACACTACTACTGCTCTGGCTACTCGTCTGAAAAGACGTAGCCATGTAGGTGGTACCCCAACGACGAACTCCTGTATAGCTGTTGGGAGATGCTTTATTCGTATAGTAGGTACCCGCTCGGTCAGCCTGGTCAGCTTCGCCTCGAGTACCTGGATCAGTCCAGGATCTCCTCCTGCTACGGGACGTATGAAGGTATGTGGGTGCCCTGCAGGGCGGACCGGTCCAATATCTTCATTTTGACACATGAGTAGGATTAGACTTGTACATATGTATATATCTTATCATTACAAAAATTCATAAAAATTTGATAATGATAAAAATTAAAAAGAGACTTACCCATCTCGCCCTATGCTCCTCCTAGAGGGAGAACTAGATCTGGATCACCTTAGAAATCTAATCCGGCATATGGAAACTGCTCCAATGCTGGCACCTGTCGTTCCCACCAGGTATAGAAATCATCATCATACATACTCTGTACTATGTCACCTCCTCCGTGATGGAGGAAGATGTCACCCCACCTGCTCAGCCTAGGCTGACGTGGATGTCTGATCTCTAAGGGTATCGCAGGGCTCATGGATGGCACCCTCTCGAAGAAGAACGCAACCAAGATACTCGCATATCCGAAGTTCTTGCGTCTTCCTCTCCTACAATCGGACAATTGCCTCTTCATGATGGGGGCAATTCCCGAGCACCAGTCATATAGGGTACCTCTAAAGCAATCCACTGCCACTCTCATCTGAGTCCTGGTGGCCAAGTGTAGTCCTGATGACCCTGCAAGTCTGACAATCGTACTGGCTAGTACCTGTAGTGTGAAGTCCTGTATATCTAAGATGAGAATGTTGCTGCCCTTTTTTTGAGTCCCCGGCCTGCAGAATACATCCACATAATTCTGAACACTCAAGGGGTCACCACTCCTTCCGGTGCCCTCTAGGTTCACCGGGGATCCCCGATGTGATAATCCGGTAATAAAATAGAGATCCTGAGTGGTAAACTCCAAAGTCTCACCCTCGATGTTAAACATCCCAAGGTCATGATCCCAGTAGTTAACCAAGAACTCTAGTATGCAGACATTGGCCCGCATTGGTGATGTGCAAAAGAATTTATATAGCCCACTATTCCGTAAAGCTTGAATGGTAGGCGGGCTTTGGAATGCCGCTTGGTCCATCATCTGATGTTCTCGTTCTCTCCACTCCAGCACCATGATGTCCTGACAAAAAACACATGATTTAATTCAGTAATTCATCAAAAAAATTTAAAAATTTGAATTCTTTTTCATGCTTTTGTTCATAGCGCAGTATGCGCGACTGTCCATTGGGACAGGTCACACATCATACGTGACTTCCATATGCAGCAACCTACGCATCAACCGCGTATGCGTGACTCTTATGCATGGTAACCCGCGTATACCTTCTGCCATTTTTTCTATTGATGAATTAAATCGAATTAACCTTCAAATGAAAAATTTGTTTGGATGAAATTAAAGAGCACTAGGTGTAGATTTACCTGCAACTGACGGATTTGAATTCCACTGGTCCAATTGTCCACACCGAGCGATCAAAGATAGAGGGAAATTTTGTCCTTTTTGGCTCAAAAAGTGAAATGGTATGAAATGTTTCAATTTTCAAACTATTAATAGAAATAAATTTTTGTAAAGTGGGTCTTTTTCTATAGTTTGAAACACTAATTGACTAATACCATCCCTTTTGTGCCTTGGAACAGGTTTACCTATTATTTCAAAGTGTTGATTCTTCTATAGGGTGGTTTTTGCTCTTTCTAACACATGTTGGCAACTTCTCATCCACATTAACCTTAGTATACAACATTTTTCCACGGACTATGGTATCCTAAGCCATTAGTCCCTTATCTCTACCATTGTTCTTCCGTGGCTAGGATCCATATTTCATGAGTATCATCCTTATATGCCATTGACAGCCTTTCATACTCATTTCCGTCACTGTTTCAGGCCCAGGGGTTTCCTCATAGCTATTTTTCACGCCAAATAGAGCTTCGCATGACTCTCTCTTTACAAGCTATCCCTTTTATAGGACTCCCCACCTTATGGAGTTTCTTTAGGCCCAGGTCTGACTCCTTAAAAATAGACTTGACTGCCAAGTTATCTCATCCGTTCAAGCTCGTTAAGAATATGTGAACGGGAATTTGCATGGTGGTAGGTTATCTCTTTCTCGGCCCATGCGGAATAGTACGAGAAAGGATCAGTCTCTTTTCTTCGGAATTGAGAAGAGTATTCTCAAGTATAGGTTTATCACTTTTCCGGACCTGAGGGACTAAATTTACGGAAAAGGAACACCTGGTTTGAGCTTAGTTTTCTCTTTTTCGTGCTCTAGACCCAAACATGAAAAAGATTTCAAGTGTACTTTGTGTCTTTGTCATGCTCATTAAACATCAAGAACAAAGCAACGAGTTTATTGTTGTAAGCCCCATTTCTCGTAACCAAATGGATCTTTCCGAGTGATCTTGATTTCCTTCACACTCGTAAAACTCAAGCTATTTTATGCTGTTATTGAAGGAGCGTTGGGTAGGTGGTAATTTAACCTTTTTCGGACCTTCCCGAATAAGTACGAAAAAGGTTCACCTTTTCCTCTTCGGAAGTTAAGAGAGTTCTTTTGAGGTTTGTTTTATACTTTTTCGGCCTTAAGAGACTAAATTGGATGAAAAAGGACCCCCCTGGAGTCTTCTTTGGCATTTTCAGACTCTCTAAATGTGAAAATACCACATGAGCATGTACTAGTTCAGGCTCAATAAATCCACGGATCAGTGTATCAAGCATTATTTTCCCATCTCTTCCAGCTTGTTAAAAAATGAAGAGGGAACTGAGTTGTCTTTCCTGGACTCGTTAAAATTTAACGAGGAAGGAAAGGAAGAAGTTTTCATCTATTTTCAATAATGGCAGCATGTCATCCTTGAACATAGCACTCTTTGCTTTCCGATATCCATGTTTCAGTGTACATCTATGTTCAGCTATCACTTTGAGTTTTCTGACTCCTCCTCTTGTCCTTTATCCTGGAGAATCTGATCATGTCTCCTACATGACAGATAAGTCTAGTTGTCCTATCTATCTATTATATGCTGCTTTGGGTCATCTCTGTGTTGTGCTCACTGTTCAAGGATTCTTCCCACTATCTGATTTATAGCCCGATCCAATCACTGTTATATCTATTATCCTTTTACTTGTGTCTACCTTCTTTTACCCAGTTCCTAGTCACTCTTGTGATCCGTTGGAGGATCTATTGCCTTCCCTATCACAGTATGGTTCAGTTTCAGCACTTCCTGATGACGAAGACTTAGAGTTTGACGGTAGTACCTCTGGATTCACTTTCATCATTGGTGAACTCATTTGCTTCAGTTGTCCATTATCATTTATTGGTTGAAAAACTGTTGAATCCTCTCCATGTTCGACTTCAGCTTACCCTTATTCACATGGCTTGGATTGTACTTGGTTCTTTGGGATCCTGTATGAATACCTTAGTTCCTCACTTATGAACTAAGTTGCACAAGACCATGTCCAGATTTTATATCCAGCTTCCAGATCTTTGAAGACTCATCATTATTGTATTGTGGCTTTGATCCACCTTTGTACATACGTGGTTTTACCCGTATTATATGATATACTCTCATATTGTAAAGGAGCTAGTGTTCCACTAAATTGAACATAGCATCCTCAGATATAGCTTTGTATATGACATTATTATGTATTAGTTTCAGGTACTCCTTCTGCTCCACTGGACTTCTGAGTTTCTCCAAAGTTATATATTATAATGTATTTCGGCCATCGTTCCCCTCTGACCTCACACATTAGGGGGCATCTTTTATACAACTGAATGGCACCTCTCCGTCCGAGTGCTGATATAACTCATGTCGGCACACAAAAGGACACTTATGGATAGAGGTTTGCCCATTTCCACTATACCTTGGCTCATCAGGAAATACATTTCCTATATGCCCAGTTGATTACTTTGCCATTTTATGATTTTGAGTTGCATACGTGACTATCTCTATTGACATGTTGCGCATGATGCGCGAGTCTTACATTTATCAGGTCGCACATACTTTTATGCACGGGTTGCCCTTATACAGAGTCACGTATCATACGCGGGTTGCCTTACTACAGACCCGCGTATGCTTTCCTCAAAATTAATATTTAAAAGTACGAGTTAATGGGAGATTATTTTATTCATTTACCTTAATCCCATTAACGGCTGCAACCTCCCTAACCTTCGAGAACTTCCTCCTTTCATCCATATAAATAGAGGCCTTGGGGAGGGGGTTGGAGGGTAATACTGGGAGAGCAAAGTTATGCTGGTGGATTTTCTACAGAATCTTTGGAGCAGAGAAACTCAGAGTCCTTTGGTGACAGAGGAGTCCCTTGTTCAGACATTGGGTTGTAACCTAAACTCCCTCTATTATTGTTAATAAAACAGATTACTTCTTCCATATTGTGTTTCATGTGTTGTAGATTGGTAAATGCTTTCATTTCATTATAATATATGCTTTGCCTAACCTGCATCTTTATATATGAATCCTATTGTTCTGGAAGAGTCTTTGTTAACAGGTTGAAGGAGGAATTACCCTGGAGATTTTAAAAGTAAAGTAAAGAGGAAGAAGCTAGCTTGGATCAACCTTCATATACTACAAGTAAGTTCCTGATGTTTTCCTATTTCCTATTCGATGCTTTTAAAGTCAAATTGCTTGCAAGTGTTATAGTATGTTGGTAACCCCCAGACCTAGATTATTAGGTGAATTATCCATTACAACAGAACTGGCGACTCTGTACAAGGGAAACTCGTGTATACAAGTATGCGCGATTTGCTAAACGTAGGACTCGCGTATGATGCACGACATGTAAATAGAGATAGTCGCGTATGCAACTCAAAATCATAAAATGGAAAAGTAATCAACTGGGCATATAGGCAATGTATTTCCTGATGAGCCAAGGTATAGTGGAAATGGGCAAACCTCTATCCATAAGTGTCCTTTTGTGCGTCGACATGAGGGATATCAGCACTCAGATGGAGAGGTGCCATTCAGCTGTATAACACCCAGTACTTCTACTAGGTGGACTAGGAGACAAGCTCGGGGGTCTTGAGAATTGCATTCCAGCTCTTCTCTATGGGTTGGTTGGGAGGAACAAGTTCCTTAAGCTGTTGTCACCTCATCTATACTTCCAGGTTTTACTTGTTTAGTTTAGCCATTTAATTATTTACTGTATTTGGAAAGTTTAAGATTTATCAATGATATAGTATATTTCTATTTTATTTCTATTAGGGATATATAGGAGAAATGTATATGCTGTGAAAGTTAGTAACTAGCTAGATCAGTGCAAATAAGTAGTGAAATTTTTGAGTTAATTGATATATAAAAAGAAAATACCTAAACTGTATTTTTCCACACCTTTTGTAAGGTAGTACTCTAGTACAATAGGTTAGTTTATTTTCAAACACTGGATTCAATAAAGTATGTATGCAGATGCAAATGGTTATTTTCTATGGCATTTTTGTATAATATGTTTATAGGTTTTATTTTGTACTTTTATTTAGTTAAAGTACTTAAGCAAATTAAATAAAGATAGAGGAAAGAGTCTATATATTATACACTAGTCTATGTAACATTTTACACAATGAAACGAGAAAAAATATCTATACTATAAAACCTATTATGTAATCAATAATATAGAAACAATAAATTATCTAGATTAAGTTTAACTTAGTAAAACAGTAACCTATGTGAAAAATGCAAACTAGGGTTAGCTGAAAAGAAATAATAGCTATGTAAACTTTAAAGAAGTAATAGGGTTTATAAACAACTGTTATTTTTCAAAATAAAATAAATTCACAATTTATAAATATAAAAAACTATCAATGTATTTCAAAAATATAGAAAAGAGGTAAATCTATTCAATTAATATCATTTCTCTATTTTAGTTCCAGAATTCATTTCTACATCAATAATTATGTTACTATCGAAACATTCCACTGTCAGAAAGCCCTCAAACCATAATTCATTTGAATAAAAACAAACTAATTAATAATCTACTTAACCCTAAACCCTCGAAAGGAAATAACAATCAAAATAGCTAAAATAAACACAATATATAAATATTAACCAAATAGAGATACTGTTAATTCAGCTTTAAGCTGTAATAATTTTGTTTATATCAAAAATAAACTGAACAGACACAGTCTCGGACTGCAACCTTTTACATCACCAATCAAGGATTAAAATCCTGAATAAAAGTACCTTAAATACAAACATAGTTCACTTAAACAAAACATTTGTTTCGGCTACGAAAGCCTTTCCAAAAAATAATTTCCACAAGAACAACCTTTAGGGTTCTTAAAATGTTAACCAAATCCTTTACTAATGGCCCAATCACCTGTTCAAATAGAGTCACAGCTTAAAGCCGGTATCAAACCAGATCACTATAAGTTAACCATGGCCAAAAAGTCTCAAAATTTAATTCATTAAGTCATGACCATGAAATCCCACATCCTTTATTTACAAAACAACCACTAGGGATTGAAAACAAACAAAGCATCTAAATAACCACGACCGAACTAGTAACCATCAATCATGCGGCAAAACCCTGCTAAAAACACCATAAAACAAGTGCAGGAGAACCTCAGGTGAAACCGAGGCTTACTAGTGTGATTTCCATTATGGAATCTCTGTTGATGGGATCTATCAGGATCGAACCATTGTTTGACAGCCTGCACAAATAAAAAACCTCATTTGTTAAAACACATAATTCACAAAATAATAATTTTAAATTGTGTAGAAGAGCTTTAAACAAAATTCATTTCTTAGCAAGAGAGTTGCGTTGTTGTTTGGACATTGTGAGCTAATACTATCCTCCTTCAAGAATACCATGAGCTGAAGTAGAGTAGTGTCGAAAGAATTACAAATCGCAGTGTTCCAGTCTAAAAACCCAAGACACGATGAAGTAAGGTTCCAACACACACTAGAAAACAAGCAGTAAAACATGAAACTTGTTACTCGTTGCTAACCATCTTTTTACAGTCAAGAATCAAGCTCATTCCTTCAAATCAACTATCACCACACAGAGTATAGTGAAAAGCACTCGTAGGGTCAAATATTTAACGGGAGTGACGATTACGAAGCTAGGGTAACAGTGCCGAAGAATATCATGCTGAATTAGTTCATAATTTACATAAAACCATTACACATTGAAAGAATGACTCTAGAAAAGATGCATACACTCATTGGAGTGACGGCAAGCCATGCAGCTGTGAGCCTGCGGCTGCTCACTCAACAACACTAAAAAAAAGAAACGAAATGCGATTTTAGGTTAAGGACAAGCCTTTTCTTTGCGTCCAAAGTCAACTAAGCCCTAATCTTTGAACATCAACCACATTTCTTCCAATTTATTCGCAAGATTTTGGGTTTCATAATATAGATCTAAACTCTCATTCTAACCTGCAAAAATCATTTGTTTGAAAGTCAAAACCTTATGGTATTATTGCTTGGTATCATTTTCCTCGTTTTTTGTTTTTCTTTGTTTACATAAACCAAAGAATTTGTGTTTGATAGGTATTCACATACACTAGGGTTTTAAAATAAACTAAAACATACAAATGTATATGAAACAATGGAGGATACAAAAATAAATAATGTGTATATTCTCTATCATTTTAAATAATGTTTGGTATTGTTGTAGCAAAATACAAAAACAATGGAGGAGAAACCATTATATATATGAATACCTTAACTATAGAGAACTTGTTTTCTAGTGCTTTGCCTAATCATTGATTTATAAATACTAATATTCACCTTGATAGTAAACTCATATAAAATGAGATTTCATATAAAATAAAATGAAAGACTAAGACTTGGTTAAAAGAAAATCATTGGATTTGAATAATTAAAATTTGGAAAGAACTTGATTGATTATAAATAGTCCTCTTTACCAATTACTAATGATAATGTGTAGAGTTGGTCATAAGTATTTTGTTTATCACATCAAACATAGTATAGATTTCCTAGGTTACTACACTCGTAATGGCAGAAAGCGATCTCTATATAAGATACACCTTCTAGATTTAAATACAAGTTTTTACTGAAAACACAAAGTAAAAGTTATTTGAATAAGTTCTGTGATGGTAAACATAATTGAACTAGATCTAGTTTATTACAATTTTGTTTTACAAATATATATGCAGTTTCTAACAATAAAATATTAGTAATACATCTTACTTGGTCAAGCTACAAAACAAACAATTTAACTAGCATCTTATTCTATTCTAGTTGAATGATAATCTCGACCTGGAAATATTAGTAACAAAACTGCTTACCTGTTTAGAACTTGTAAAAGAAGCATCACTTCAGCACTTTCCACTCAAAACAAAATTCTGCTAGTCCCCTCCATCGAAATTTCTTGTGCACTAAATTCACTCAGAATTTTCACAAGTGAAGAATGAGCAGCCTTAGCTGAATTCAATTGGAAGTTTTATTAGCATGCTTAGGTCTTTTCGGTCAGTTTTCACTTAATGAGCCAACTGATCTTGTTCCAATTTCTTGGGGAACATAACCACAAAAATAGGGAAGTTTCCTCCTACAACAGCTAGAATTAGTTTGAGGATCTTCCAAGTGTCAATCTGCTCTCAACCCAACCTATTCCACCAAGTGACCAGTAAAACACTCATTAAACAACCTCCTTAATTGCTTGTCTCATCTTTCATTTATTAATTAATAAAATATTCAGCAATTACATTCAACTATTCTTGACCCCACTTGGTCATTAATTACAAAATTTATAATAAAAATATAACATAATGTTTCTTAAAACATAAAATGTTTTTGCAATTCGGGGCATGTGACAGATGAGGTAACTGAAAGGTATGATAGACTTTGGACTATACTATGTGTTAAATTTGTGAACCATTGATCTATAGGAAAATGAGAGAAATTGGGAAGGAAAATTATGTATTGGAATAATAAAAGAAAATGTAAACAGATCAATCAATCCATGCCAAAAATTTAAGAACAAACAAAATAGAATTTCATCAGTTTATAACAAACTTAATATTTATTAATTATTCAGTAATACAATGGTGTTACAATACATAGGATTCGAATCCACCAACTCAGAATGATTATCTAACTAATTCAGTGTGTCTAAATAACTACTAGAGGCTCACTAGTCTAACTTTGAATTTCTAAATTAGTCTACAATCAATTAACTGGTGAGTTAGGTGGAACATGGCGCCACTCTTCCTTCATTCATGCATAACTGGTGCTAGGCTAACTGAAAGTAATCTAACTGATTGTAACTGGAGGTTGACTCAACATAACTTCTTACCAACTACAACCAACTGATGGAAGATGTTGGTGGAACCCAAAGTGGGATCCTATCATGTAGCGATTAGCACTGGTAGCACCAACGACATAGGTGGCACCAGTGGCACTAATGGAACCAATGGCACTAATGGCACCAGTGGCACCAGTGGCACCAAAAATATACTAAGGTGGTAAATGAACTCCTAATTTAGGAAATAATAACAAATATACTATATTGGACAAAGGAGGATTATTAATCCTAAACCCCCCCCTTAATCCTAATTTTGGGCAACTTGGGCCCTCACACGTAGGACAAAAGTCACCGATATAATCTAAATAAAAAAACAAACTGCTTAATAAACGAAGGAAAATGGGGAAAACCTCATGGGAAACCCCTCGCCCCACCTTAAAATAAGAACACATCTAGAAACAAGCTATACTTCTTAAGATAAAAAAATTCTCGCTGAGAAAAAACTTGTGAAATTTTTTTGCACTTTGAAACTTTGAGGAGAAGACATGCACAATCAAGGTTCTTCTATGCATCAACATCCTAGGACTGTGGCATGTGAACCTTTCCATCTTCTTATGATCTAATGAATGTTTATTTTTTCTGTTCTTTTTGGAGGAGGAATGGAATGATCCATTTTGTTCATCACTGGGCCAAGTTGTGGATCATTCGCTATCATCAAGTAGAATCTCTATGAAAGTTTTTTGCACCACTCTATAGGTAGCAAAGTTGTGTGAGAGACTCCAACATGTTCATTTTGATACTGAGACCTCGTTCTTATTCTCTCATCTAGATTCCCAACACCATTCCCAGCTTCTTCAATGAGCTTTTGGGCCCATTTAGACTTCTTATTTGGAATAGGATATGGATATGGATTTATATATTATTGAGGTACAATATCAATATCAATATCTTGCTAATCGTATTCCTCATCTTTTGAGACTGAAATTTTAGACCACTTATCATTATCTGCAAATGCAGATGAAAGAGAGTTTTTACCGGCCCCTTTCGAATGGCTGCTAAGATTGTGATCGAGCCGAGTATTTCCGAAAGTGTGGTAATTCATATTCATTTGTCACGTCCCCATCCCTCAGACCGGCGAGGAGGACGCGACGAAGACCACATACAGCTGGGAAAACAGCCCATGAACATAAATAGGGATAAACCAATGCTGAAATTAAAATCTTAAACATACTACATAACAGGATGCATGAAACATACAAGCATACATAGATGCCTAATTCCTCAATCATACAGAATTACTTAATAATCAGCGGAAGCATCACACATACCATTCCAGCATCCATAATGTTCATTATAACTCATTTAACATCAATATAATTTGCAGAGATGAAGTAACCAGCAGCACTTATATTTTGATGAATAACTCGCCCGCAACCAGCTATGTCACTGCAACGTTCCACCCAACCATAGGCCAGTGTGCTCATCAATATCTCATCAACGCTGCCACCCCCGAGCTGGGCATGATTCCTCAAGGACTAAGGGGACAATGCAGGCTTACACATAGCTAGGAGACACAATCAGCAAACCAACATATCTGGGTTTAACAGGCCTTCAACAGATTAGCCAAGCCAGCACATTGCAAGGGTCAACCATTGCATACCCGCAGCAACACAATCCCTTCACAACCCTATGAAGAAGGAAATATAAACGATTGACAGTCCCAACCAAATGGTGAACGCAGCTCAAGTCCAACCACACTGTTGAGTTGTTCTTGGCCCTAACATGGCAAAAACAACTTAGCCACAACACCCACAAGATGATTGCATCCACAGCAAACCAAAACCAGGGAAATTCAATAGCCCAACACACAATGAGCACGATGGGAGCTATACACAGTGCCAAAACAGAGGAAGAAGATGCAGCCCACAGAAGGGAAAATCAACAGCACTCAGAAAACGTGGAAAGAACCACAACAACCCAAATCGTGGGTGGAACCAATAGCATACCCGAATCACCACATAAGGCAAACAGTAGTCCGTCCTTAACAATTAAGAGAATAGAAAGACATACCCAGTCCCCCACCGGGGAAGGAACTACAAACTCTCCGCCTGTGCGTGAGGAGGGACAGCTCCGCTTATGCATGCGGATGGACAGACAACCATGAGAGTGAATCGCTTCCCTCTGCGCGGGGATGAGGAACAGACAGACCAAAATAATGCTTTCATGAGTGTAGCATGAAGGTCTCTCGCCTATTCGTGAAGAGAACCCTTCGCATCAAGATGAACAAATGACCGCTCTACGTGAGGAGAACAAACAGACACACCGCAAGAATGGAGAATGGAGTCATGGGTGAGTGGAGTGAATGCAGCCATGGGTGGAGTGGGTGCGTGGGCAAGGGACTGACAGTCCTACCACCCCACTCCCAAGGACCATAACTGCCCCAACCACCACCAGCCATAACGCCTCAACCACCAGCTGAAACATTGAAGAGGTTGACAAGGAAAGGTCGAAAAACAAAACAAGGTGGCAAAACATGGGTTTTTTCCCCCATAGACCAAGGCTTGACATCCCCCACCCCTTATCCTTTGGAATCATTCCCTTTTCATTCAACGTTGCACTGATGTAGCTAGTTGTGGTTTTAGTTTTAATTGATGTGTGTATTTACATGATGCCGAATTATAATGTGCCAAATAGCACGATAAACCATCGGCAACTATCCCCATTGCCAAAACACACACAACCAAATCGATGGTGGGGCTTTTTCCTTGAGCTCCTCACCACGATTAATTACAATATATTCATCATGCAAATAGGGTCAAAGTTGGGGACATTACATCCTTAGAGGCAAGGTTTGCAATGCCCTTTTCTATAGTATTCTTAGTTGATATATTTGAGATCTCTACTAATTCAGGACTGAATACAACTTGCTTTGGTGAGCTAGTCTGTGTCATCTGATAAACAGATAACAAATTTGTTGCAAGAGAGGGTACAAAGAGTACATTCTTGAACTCTCCATGCTGGATTTTAATAGAACCTTTACCTTCCACTGGGATTTGTTAGTTATCCCCCATATGAATGTCACATGAATGCTAGGTCCTCCTGAGAGATACAAAGTAGTGAAGGATTTTTTTGAGGAAACCATGTGGTTAGATGCTCTAGAATCTATCAAGTAATCCTTCGACGGAGTGAATCCTGCTTTCAAAAGATGGAACATCTCATATTCTCCAGTCTACTCTCTAGCTTTAGACATCTATGCACCTTATGGAAGGGAAATATTTCTCTATAGAAGAAGTGTTGTCAAATGGTCGATGATATTCTTCATGCATTGGCTCTCTGTATGAAATCCCCTCATATGGTATGGACACTTAGTCTTCTCAAATTTCTTCCTTTTCTTGGAACCTAAGGCTCCATTGGAATATATATGATTCTCCTTTGGATTTGAAACAATGTTTTTGGTGTCCTTCCCTTTATGCTTCCATCTTGCTTGCACATTGTTTGAGTCTCTCAATAAGAGTGCTTGATTCTTGGAGGTCTGAATCACTCCCATTTGAACCAATTTATCTTGCTATTATATGAAGGAGTCAACACACTAATCTAGAGAACGAATCTTCCAATTAGGGATGGAAGCTCCTCTGAAATAGAATGTAGAGACAAAGACTAAGTACTTTGATCCAAGCTTTCTCATCTCTGACAACACAAGTTTATCATCTATTCTCTCTAATCCACATTGTTTTCATTTCAGTACTAGTGACTTGTATTTTGTAAAGAGCAGATAAATAGATTTGAAACTGCTAGGTTGTAGAGAAATGAGCTCATTCTCCAAAATATTCCCTCGAAGCTCATATTTTTTTCCAAACAAATATTCAAGCTTATCCCAATATTCCTTTGGAGTCCTTAGCCCCTCAAGGTGGAACAAAGTATCTTGGGATATATGAGTGAACATGAATATGAAGGTGTGATCAAGCTGATTCGAAAATTTGTGTTTCTCAACATATTTTTGGGACTCATTTTCTCTGCCCAATGTCATCCTAAATAAACCAGCTAATGGAGGTTGTTGATGGCACTCATAGTGGTCTCCTATAATGTAGGGCTTAGCAATAGTGGAACCAAGTGATGGAGGCTATTGGTGGCACATAGAGTGATCTCCTGTAATGTAGGGATTGGCACTGGTGGCACCAATGGAACCGGTGGAATCAATGGCATTGGTGGAAACAATGGCATTGGTTGTACTAGTGGCACCAGTGGCACCAATGGAACCAGTGTCACCAATATTCATGGTGGCACCAAAACTCCATTAAGGTGATAAATGAACTCCAAAGTTAAGAAATAATAACAAATAAACTATATTGGACAAGGAAGGATTATTAATCCTAACACTATAATGAAGATCATGACTACAGACTATATGGTTATACAAATGCAGAATGGGACGGAAGTATCTGAGACAAAAAGAGAACCTTATATGGATGTTATTGTCTAGGATCCGCCATGATCTCATGGTTTAGCGAGAAGCAAGCCACTATTTCTCTCAGCAAAGATGAATCAAAGTATATAGCAACCTGTTCTTCTAGTTGTGAAGCCATATAGATTCAGAAGTTCATGTTAGGTCCATTTGATTTGGATTTGGATACCACAGTGATTCTATGTGAAAACCAGAGTTATATAAATATGTCAGATAACCCAGTGTTCCATAATAAGTCGAGGGACATAGAAATCCAGTATTTTATATAAGAGACATGGTTACTACAAAAGGGAGCTATAAATATCCAGTACGGGAGTACCAATGAGAAAGTTTTTGATGTGTTGACCAAGCCTATGTCTCAAGTAAAGTTTGACTACTTACGTGACAAGCTTGGTGTAGTCTGAAAATACCTTCCTTGTAAGGATCAACAATGATGATGATGCTCCAGACTTTCCTCTTAAGGAGGAACAATGATGATGACCCTGAAAAATTTCCTCGTAAGGAGAAACAATGATGATGATGATGAATTCTTTCCTCATATGGATGAACAAAGATGATGATGTTCCAGACTTTCCTCACAAGGAGGAATGATGATGATATGGACCCTCCTCGTAGACAAGGAGAGTTTTGATGATATGGATCCTCCTTGGAATGAGGGAGAAGGTTGATTATATGGACCCTCCTTGGAAAGGGGGAGTATAGCAATGATAGGGACCCTCATTGGAAAGGGGGAGCAAGTTGATGATGTAGACCCTCTTCGAAATGGGGGAGTAGGTAGAGGATTTTGCAGGGGATTGTATCATCCCTGGCCATTATTCCTAAATTCAATCCATAGAATTTTGTCTTCGAGAAGGTAGTAGGATTTCATTATCCTTGGAATTATGTCCTAAATTTATAGGGAACGATCATCCTAGAATTGAATCTCGAGAATTTCGTCTCTGAGAAGGTAGTAGGATTGCATCGTCCTTGGATTTATTTACAAAATTGATACGGACCAATCATCCCATAATTGAATCAATAGACTTCGGTCTCTGAGAAGGTAGTAGGATTGCATCATCCTTGGACTTATGTCCTAAATTGATAGGGGCCGATCATTTCGTAATTGAATCCATAAAATTATGTCTCCAAGAAGGTGGTAGGATTGCAGCATCCTTGGAATTATGTCCTAAAGTGATAGGGATTGAGCATCCCATAGTTGGATCATGTATGTTGTAGGTTATATTGTTATTTATGATGATGATGATGATGGTCGAAAGATTAAGTATGGTTGCAGATGATGATGTTGATTGAAGTGTTGCAAAGGATCTAGCGATCGAATGCTGCATAGGATTGAGTGACCGAATGCTGCATAGAATCGAATGATGAATGTTGCAAAGGATCAAGTGATTGATTTCTGCAAAGGATCGAGTGATTGAGTGCTGCAGAGGATTGAGTGATCGAATGCTACAAAGGTTCGATTGGTCAAGTTCCACATAAGATAAAGATAAAAATGAAGACTAAGTGATGTCGAATATGATGTTCCAACGCTAAAGATGTTGAAGATTTTCAGTAACTATTCCAGTTAATAATGATTGTTGAAAACTTATAATGACTTATAGATGTATCACCTTGATGTTTTTGTAGATGTTCTCTCTCTCCTTTCTCCTGCAGTCGATGATGTTGATGTCAGTAGAATACTCTTCTCATTAAGGGCGAGTGTTGAAATATTGTAACTTCAAATAATATTCTAAATTTATTTTACTGATGTAACCTATGGGAGATGTTTTATTCATCTTTCAGGATGTTACTATTTTATTTGTTCATCATAGATTCATGAGGTATAATCTCTATTGTAAGTCAAGTCAACAGAACCCTCTTGAATATAATATAATATTGTTTTGTGACTTCCTAGGTGAATTTGACCCAGTAAGTTTGTTGGGGCCAACTTGTTAAGGAAAAGTTCAAGTGTGAGAAAGAGTATAAATAGAGAAGGTGTGTTCCTCATTTGAGCACATACAATCAGTCTTGTGTGTAGTTCATAGGAGAGAGAGAGAGAGAGAGAGAGAGAGAGAGAGAGAGAGAGAGAGAGAGAGAGATCTACAAGGATGAAGAGCACTTGTTTGGAGTTTTATCTTTGTACTTTGGATACCTCTATATAGAGGAAGTTTTGTTGGGTTTTCTTCCCCTTGAGGGTTTCCTAGGATAAATCTATGTCTATCTTGTGATTGTGCTTCTTTTAGTGATCCTACATATGCTATTGTTGTGAAATTGAATTGAATGCTAATGATATCTAGATAAGAATATGGAATCGTAACACATATTGATACATGGAGAGTGATCCTTGGTTTCATATTGCATATTTTCTCTTGGACTCCTTCATGACTCTTCATATTCATCATGAATATTGGTACTCATTAGACCTAAATATTTCTAACCTTAAGTATTAGGTTCCAAACAATCCCCCATTAATTCGAAGGGGTGTATATGAGTCCAAGTAGAGATATGGAATATAGACAAGAAGAGTTGCGCATGGCTAAAGAATATCTCTAAATCAAAGGTTAGTATAAGCTAATGTCTTCTACAAAATGGGTGGTTTTAAGTAGAGAAAAAATTAATAGATCTCAACAGCTATAAAGTTGTGGATTTGGATGACCAAAAATCATGAACCATGAAGGTGGTTTAAGGATGACCACACACTCTGGAATTTGTATTGAAGAGTTAGAGGTTCCTAGAACATTTTGAAACACTATAAGTTGTATGTATTCTACTTAATTAGTGGTTTTATGCTGACCACAAACTATGGTACTTGGCTCGAAGGCTCAGAGGTTCTTTGAAAATTCCAAAAGGTTTGTAGAATTAAACACATTCTACTAAATTAATATTTATGTCTCTATATCTAGATCTAGTGGCTTTGGATCTTGCTACGACTTTGATTTTGGCCAGATAATTCTAGATGAAGGATCTTTATCTATAATAGGTTAATTTTTTCATGCACGCTTATTCAATTTTCCTTTTTCCTAACTGTCATTTCATGATTTCATCACCCCCTTGTCAGGGATAAAGTGAAGAGAAGAAGATATCTTAGGTGCAATATTTTTCATTACTTGATAATTAATTCTTTGGTATGAATTATACATATTCTTGGTTGTTGAAAACCATTTCCAAGAAGTGATCCACCCATAATGATTATTATTTCTTGTAGGTTTCATCATAATGAAACATCTATCTAAAGAATGTGTATGTTCTACATAATTCTTGTAAAGGTGAAGGTGAAAGCACTAATATTAAATATGGCCAAATTGAACACAGTGCTGGCGTTTTGAACTCTGAAGTGGAGTAGATGAAGATGAACTTTCTTTTATGAACCCAACACTTTGAAGCATGATTGTCTTGGGATAACTGGGAATGTGAACTGTCACTTCCTTTTTGTATCCAAGATCAGTTATGTGATTATTATGGAAAATATTCGCATGGTCTAATACTAGGATTGAAAAGAAAGAACAAAATCTTTGTATTGATAATTTCATCTTTATTTCCTTTTACTTATGATGTGGGGCTATTGATTTCCTTATGTGCTTTTGAAGTGCTACCATTATGTGCATCCTGCTAATATGAATAATGTCCTGTGATTCTTGTAAACATTTTCGAATGTGAGTGAGTGTTTTCTTTTCGACCATGAAAGTGTTATCGATAGAAGAGAGAAGTAGAGTATTCAGTAACTCTACCAAGCCAATTATTCACCCCATTGATAAATTCCAAATATTGAATCATCACTCAAATATTAAAGGATTTCTTGCAACTCCATCCTTTTACAAACAGTCAATAAAATCAAAATCAAAACAACAAAGAGTGTGAGCATTAGAGGAAATTTCAACTCGAAATGGGCCTTTTAGCTCTAATTCAAATTCCATGTCATCATGTGTTAGCCAATGAAATTGCTTTAAATTTGAATACTGTATAGGTCCTAAACAAATTTTTAATATAAATTTGTGTATAGGTATCACAAAAAAAACAATTTTTTGTTTGTTTGTATTTTCAACATATCTCCCTATGTTTTTACTCAAATTTCAATCAAGAGAGCTCATTGGATGTAGAATTAAATTCTGCATCCAATGAGTACCCAATCGGAATACTTTTGACGGACCCCTTTACCCCAAAAACAAGAAATACCTGAAAAAAACGTGATGATATCATTTTTTAGGTATTTCTTGTTTTTGGGGTAGCACGGTCTGTCAAAAGTATGCCGAGTGGATACTCGTTGGATGCAGACTTTAATTTCACATCCTATGAGCTTGCTCGATTGAAATTTGAGTAGAAATACACGAAGATATGTCGAAAATACAAACAAAAAGTAATTTTTTTCTTTTTTTCCTCCAAAATTAATAAATATTATTTTATTAATTTTTCTTAGGAGAACCATTTTGATTTGAAATTCCCTCTAATGTATTAACCAAGAATCCACCCAATATAATTCAATTCAAAACTAAGAAAAATAATTATTGCAAGTATAATGGATTTTCATTCTTGATTAAATGCTTTACAAAGTATAAAAAACTGCACATATCTTGTTATATGTGTGATATGCAAAAACTCATTTTCAAGTTTGCCAAATAATATGATATCTACAACCTTATAAGAAACCATATGATACAACCTTGTAAGAAAACATATGGTGAAAAGTTAAATTATATATTATATCTCCTTAAGAAGACATGCAAATTCATATAGGATCCTTATATCATCATTTTACAAAATACTACTACACTTGAGCTTAATTTTCAATGATCCAATAGGCATCTAACATACCTCTCAATAATATCATATGCTCTCCTTGTTATGATATGTGGCATGAAATCATAAGATGAATTTCACACCTAAGTTGGAATGAGTTGGTATCGAGTACTAGGATGTCGATAGTGATTATTTGCATAGAAGCATGTTCCTTATATTCATTTGTACATACATTGACTTTTATTTAGGGCATGATGATACCAATCGTTGGTAAATTCACATGGCCAATGTGGGGATTCTAATCCAATTTCAATCGTTGATCATTGTTTCAAAATAATTTTTTAAACATTTACTTTATTCCATAATTTTATTGCATAATCAATATTTACTTGCAATGAAAAATAAAATAAGGATCACTGAATGATAGCCATGCACAAGAGACACAAAGATTTTACCCTAGGAAACCCAAAAGGGATAAAACCAAGAAAAAATTACTTAGAATAAACCAATAAAAATAAAGTATAATACCAAACATGAAGTTGAACCCTAGTACAAGAGAGGTTCACCCTCCTTCACAAGAAATACTAACAAGGGTAGATAATCTTCCAAGAGAATAAGAGAGTAAAAGATCCCCCAAAATTATGCTTGATGCCATTTATAGGCCTTAATTGGATGTGCTTACTTGTGGATAAAAAAAATTAATATGTAAATGTTTCAAATGAAGTGTGAGAAAACTTCTATTTATATTCCTCAGTTGACTTGGTTTTCACTCTTGAGCTCCCCCTTTTACTAGGGTATTTTCCCTTCCTTTCCTTCCAAATTCTCTAGGGATTCTTCAATCGATCGTCTTGAATTCTTTGGTTATTTCTTCATTATAAAAAAGTTCTCCTCAATTGTGTATAACTCCTCACATGCAGACCATCTTCTTTCATAGATCTCTAATGTTGGTTTGACCATACTCTAAGAAATCTCAGACACTTCTTAGAGCCAATGTCAAATACAACATTAGATTAGACTTTGTATATACCATAAGGGATGAAATCCCTTATCACGTAGACAAGTCAAATCACTCTACTAAGAACAGATCACTCCCATTATGGTTTACTCCTTCTCATAGAATGCATTGTCACCTCTAGCCTTCAAACACTCATAGTCAATCCACATGGCTAGATAAAGGATAAGAAATCAAGCCTTAGGACACATAATCAAGTCACATGAATAATTATGGCTACGAAGGGTCATTCTCTACAAACCATTTGTCAATTCACATAGATAATGTGGGATAATGATATACATAATGTTTTTCCAATGGTGGAACCATGAAGAAAATCAAACTCCCTCTCAATGAGGGAGACATTTTGCATCAGAACAAGCTTCATGCTTAGTGATAATGTTTTTGTTTGGAGCCTCATACCCCTAGCCAATACCCAAGACATTGAGCCTTATCCATAAGGCTTCTCCATAAGGCTTCTCCATATCCATTCACCACTAATCATGTGTGAATATTAATCCAATGTTGTACATGGATATCTGGATGAGAAATGTGGTAGCATCTAGATTTTTAGCAAGACTACGCAACAGCCTTTAACTGCTAACTACATGTCAAAATTTAGCCCGATGCTATACACAAGAGCCATCAACATATTGATCCTTATGTGCAAGGCTACGCTAGATCCATTCACCAGTAAATATGAGTGAACAGTCAACCTAATGCGACTCACATATTCCATCCATCACTAGACTATATCATCACTGTGAGTCTTTTTCACAAGACTATGCTAGAGCCATTAATAGATAAATTCACGTGAACATTTATACCTATGATATACATTGGATCCATCAACATCTTGATCCTTGTGCACAAGACTACACAAGAGGTATTCACCACTCATTATGAGTGAACATTTAACCCGATGTGGCTCACCCAGTCCATCCATCATTAGAATATATCATCATCTTGAGTCTTTTTCACAAGATTACACTAGATCTATTCAACAGTAACGGTGAGTGAACATTCAACCTGATGCTACATATCTGATGATTCATTTATGATTTACATTAGTATAAAAATCAACATGGTTATTTTCTCGTGAGTGGATATTCATCCACTCATATATCTACCTCATGTCTTTGACTTCATGCATGAAGCCTTCAAATATACACTACTTCACAACTTGCAACAATGGCTTCAATATACTATACATTTGTTGTGTTATGCGTGACATAGGTTAGCTTCTCACTAAGCCAGGATAACACATCTATTCCTCAAGCTAATTGTAACGTACCTCCTATGGCCCCAATTCCATTATGTGTAAAGAGGGGGGTAAAAATTTTGTTCACTGCTACTACAAAATGAGTTAATCATATTAGTGGCAGATTTCGCATGGCATTTTAATGAAACAATTCCAATCAAATTGGTTAAAGTCAAAATTACATGCATGGTAACATAATCATTTTACAATTTAAATCCATCCTCCTCTTGGCAATCAAACCTACAAATTGTATCCAACTAACTAATATCTTTTGAGAATCATACCTTTGAATTGTAAGCCTACAAAATACACCAATAATCATTTATCGTGCACCTATACCATTATGAACAAGAGTATGCACAAACCATAAAGCACAAACATAAGTGAGACACTAGCATATACGTGGTTCACCCCGTTCATGAGGCTACGTCCACAAAGTCTGTTAGTCCTTTTAGTGTTGTATCGAAGAGAATAATTTACAAGAGGTGGCACAACCATTGCCATATTTCCTTACTTCAAATCTCTTTGCAGAGAGATGTTTTTTGAATCACAAATTTCCCTCTCTACAGGGCCTTTGTAACAAATCAAACCATAGATTCAAATCACCACCCAGCAATTATATTTTCTCAGGATAGCCACAGCTCCACGGAAGAGTACGAAAGGAGGGATACATGACAGGACTAGAAATGGTAAAATTGTTAACCAACAACATCGAGAGGTCTTAAAATAACATTAGAGTTTTAACTTTTAAGAGTATCAATAGCATTTGTATCCTCTTGAACATATGCCTCCCAATTGTAATAAGAGTCTCATCTTAAATAGGCACCATTATTTAGTGTTTGGGAATCCTAGGACAACAATTCCACTTCAGTTGTGTCCAATAGTGTTAGGACATTTTCTGAGAATTCTGCGACTGTTCATCCATTAGGTATGACAAGTCCTATTGTAGAACAAAAGCCAAATTTACATGCAGGGTAGCGGTTATAGTAATATTAATTTTTAAATCATTTTATTAGAATGTAACTCTAAGGGAAATGTACCTCTAAGGTACATTCTAAGAACAGGCAGTAGATTTGAGTAGTTGTCATGAAGAATCATTAATGTAGTGTAGGATATCTTACGCTACTACCCACATGATTATATCAAAATGTCAATTATAAACAAAATAGACTTCAAAAGGAAAGGAACAAGCTATGGTGGTGTTGAACCCTGAAACCCTAGGATTGGCGTTCCAGCCATGATCATCATTTCCAATTACCTATATTGGTATAGTTATTTAATAAAGAAGGAAAGCTCTAATAAACTGGAAAATAATTTCTAATATTACTGGAGGCTGTCATAAAGATAAGTGATTGATTTTTGAGCAGCCTCAATTTGATACAAACTTCTTACTCTCCAACGAAATGGTAATAATTGCGCCATGCCAATAAAGAATAGATTCCCAGCAACTAAGAATAGATTACCATCTAGTGAAAAATCAATTCACCACACCCACATCACACTTTCTTGCACTCTTATTTTCCATGTTTGTACAAGGAAGTTAAAAATACTAAAACTTTAAATGACATTACTTCAAAGGAAAATGATGGCATACCACAGACATTTAAACAAACAGAGAAATGGTGAATGAGGGGCGATTGCATGATAATTGAAGTCGACTGATGAAAATGTTTCCATATATTGAACATATCAGTAGACATCATCCTTAGTGAAATGAATAGAAAGAGAGAGGGCATAAGTTTCAATTAACAACTAGCGTGTGTGAACACCAAATTTATATACAGTCATTTAGACATGTATCTATGTGACTGAGGTATATTTTCAGTGTCGATCTCAGTATGTAGGATGGATCCTTGCAGCGAAGGCAAAGGATGCCATTTACTGGAAACGATTGTCAAACAAAAGATTCAGAAACGAACACTGGCCACCAAGGTTAGACTCATAGCTGTCAATAACTTGCAGATGAAAAGAAGACAAAACCCAGGCAAGGGTCTTACAATAGGTCTTATCATGTGACTCAGTACAGTTTATACCGAGAATCAAAACTCATGAAAATAATCTCCGCAGGCAAGCTGAGTTCATTTTAAATGCTCTAACCAGTTTTAGGTGTCCAAAAGAAAACACACGCAAGCTATGAATTTAAAGCATCTAGTAGAATGATGGACTTAGTTGAAACCCTTTCTTAGAGTGTAAGATCTATGATTTATGGACCTGTTCACAATATGGGAGTCAATTGGATAGGGTATAACACATTCACACCATCAAATCGAAGGCAACGATACCCTCACATACCAAAAGTAAATCAAAAGAGAAACAGATCCCGATCTCTACTAGAGAAAATAATTCACAAATCAAGCCATTAACCGTAAGGAGAATATCAAGTTACCTCCTAGATTGAATCATGTAGAGTTTTGGCCTCAGGAAATATGAGTGAGACGGATTGCAGAGTTCCATCCTCCAGCTGCGCTCCAAGCGGTATTTCCCCTCCCCCTCAAGCTTGCACCCCCTTCTTTAAAAGAAAAAAATAGCTCCAAAAATCAACTACAGGAGAGCAGTTACCCTTAGGGTGCATTGCGTTACCCACCAATTAAGGCAGAAATTAAGCCCCTCGGAAATGCTGAGGTAGGTTTCATTAATTTTGCTGACAAATAATAACTAGAGGCATGCATCCAACCAAACTAGCTGTTTCCCTTCTTTCTAAGATACTTCCTTTAACTAAAAATAAAGGTGAATAAAATTAGGTATAGCGTACGCTCAAGAAGATGCTTGACAAATGTCCTTAACATTGGGAAGTATTTATAGAAGGATTTGTTTATTAAGTAATTAACCTTAAAGCTTGGGGATTACTATGATTTATAAAGGGTCCTTAATAAATATAATCAAACTATATATTTTACTCGCCCTCCCTACCGACGTAGGCTTTCCTTCATCATCAGTTAATATATGTCTATACATGTATTAACTCCATCTATTTTCTATATTTGTCAATCACCGTAGGAATCTCTATATACTACTCTAGGTAGATGTCATGTCATTTCAATTATTAAGATGATATCTCGTAAGTTCAAGGGAGCTACTTTCTATAGTCCCCTTTGTAATTACTTCTTTAGGTTTCTTTCTCAAAATATTTAACCCCTTGACATTTTTGTACTGATGAAAAATAAGTTGCAACTTTCTCTATTTGGGATTGTTTGTACTAAGATTGAGTATTCCACTAGGGCATCTTGAGTTGGGATAAGTTTTATACATGGTGGGTTTAGTTATCCCTTTGTTAAGTTGTGTCATTGCATTACATATCCTAAGTATTTTCACTTAGGTGGTTAATTTTTCTAAGCCGCAAGGTGTTTTCTTGGTGGGGCCTTGGCCTTGAGCTCCTCACCCAGACGAGTACAATAACATGCAAAATTACAAAATATTTTAAGGCATATGAGAGGGATATTCCATCCTTCCCCCCTAAAAAAATAACACCGTCCTTGGTGTTTCTTGTTTCTTCGATGAAACTTTTATTCTTCTCTCGAGTCATCTCTTCTTGCTTCGCCTTGCTCGGATCTCTTTCAATTTTTCTGATCCTTGTAGGTTCGTGGGACCTGCAGTTTTCATGTCACGATCTTGCATTTAAAAATCATTCATATGCATGTATACTAGCATCGATATTGAAACAATGTAAAACTCATAAATCAACACTATACAATGGTTCCACTATGCATGTCAGTTCTATTTTCCAAAAAATAGACATATTACCTCATAGGTACCAGTTTACCTATAATGCACATACCTCTTCCTAGCACTATTATTTTCCTCTATATGTCCTCCATCTAATCACTCCAAGTGCTAATAGTACTCTGAGTACCAATCCAAGCTACCCAACACAAGGATGATACCCTTCCTTGGGAGTATCTCCTTCTTGTGCTATTCAGGGCGCTTGGCCATTATTCTTTTCTCTACATGTCCTCCATCCTAGCACACCAAGTGCTAATAGTACTCCAAGTACCAATTCAAGCCACCCAACACAAGGATGATACCCTTCCTTAGGCGTATCTCATTTTTGTGCTCTTTAGGTTGCTTCACCAATCTAAGGAACCTCTCTTCTCGCACACCTCCACAATGCCTAGAGGTTATTCTCTACACAGAGTCCCCCAGTCATGTGACAGTCCTCTAATGTGTGCAAAATGAGTCTTAACCAAAATGTCTTACATCTAGGCGTCCCTAGAATGCATAGTGGTCCCTCGCTGGCCCAAGGGAAAACAAGGTAGCTTTCATCCACTGCCTCCATCACCACTTCCCTGTGGTGATAACCTTTTTCACATGAGATCTTTCTCATATCTTCTTAATTCATTACAGTCCTGGAGCTTTAGCACTCCTCAGGGCCACAATTTCCCATGCTTGCAATCACTCCATAGGTGGTTAGTTTATCATTTTATTAATTAAAAGAACATCAACCTTTTAGCATAAGTCATGCCTTACTTCACTTCTCATTCATCGAATAAGAGCCCTTTCAATTTATTTTAACACCGGGATGGACAAGAAGGCATTCACAAGAAGCCACAAAACCTTTTCAACAACACAATTCGCAAGAAACCACAGAAAACCTCAGAAATTTTGACAATGCAATCCCCACCTTACACATTAACTTCAATTTATTATTTACTTCTATATTTGTACTATTTTGTATCAATAGAAATATATGCAATAAAATTCATTTCTTGAAGGAGTGCATCCAACTGTAATAGGAGATTAGAGATTACAAAAAAAACAATCAATCACAAGGAGAAATAGGTAGTATAGTGAATTTTGACATACCATGAGGGCTGTTAAGGCTACAAGTCTAGAAATATCTCTCAAAACATGCACTCAAACTTGGACATATGTTAAAACATTTCTTATAATACCAAGCATATCTACCAAAAATTAGGATTTGAATCATTTTGCAAAAATGCTTCTCCTCCTGCCGCATCTCAGCTTCCTACATAGGAGGTACCTAGTAGGCTTCCAGTTTCACAGATACTTTCCAAATGATTGACTAAATGTTGGAAATTTATACTTTTGGAAAAAACCGTGTATAACTTCTTAGGAATAATGAAGCTGTCATATGTGGGCAGGATTGATCAAAACAATGCATAAATTGAAAATGTGCTTCCTATACCAATGAATCTATACTGTAACTGAATAGCAATTAACAAGTGCCTCACCATAACTAGATTCTCTAGCAATTACCTACATGATTATGATGCACCTGTTTAAAGCTGCAATTTATTTAGCATGCAGTAATGCTTCTGTCACTTCTCATCTATCTTTGAATTATAAATACAATGCACATTTCACGATTATTAAGCCGCACAAAACAAAAAGTGGACTGCAATTGTACTTTAACTTTAATGCAAAAAGTCCACTTACCGTAACTACCACAACTTCAAATTCAAGATCTGTCCTTGTTTAATGTTGCGATAAACTCATTAAAGAAAAATCAATAATAATTAGAATTAAAATAAATAAACATATATGTCCATCCGACAGACACGCAAATCAGTATAAGAAAATATGAAACTTCCTTTGAACTAGTACTTTTTAAATAGTTAATAATTTCATAAACAAATATATATGTCCAGATTGCAAAATAGATACAAAATACAAAATACAAAATAGATTTCCATTTTGTTCGTTCACATGCATGAAGATACAAAATAAGTGTGCATTTCCAACGTAAGTTAGGCTTTAGTTGGAAAATAGTAATTAAACTGCTCTGCTCTCTCTCTTCACATCTGAGATATATATATTCGATAATGTTCGCAAAGAGCGAGCTTAGATTGTAAGGAGACAATCCACCAACTTGGAATTGTTGAAGTTGTAGAGAAAGATTGAGATAGTTGCAATTGCCAAAGGCCACAGAGCAAGATCGAAATTGTTTCAAGCGAGGAAGATGGTTTCTGGTTGAAGGTTAGAGTGGTGGTAAGGCAACTAAGAGGCCAATTAAACCCACCTCCTCCTGTTTGTTTTTAGAATTCAGATTTTTTGACTGAGGGTAGTATAAAAAACTTTACCAATGTTATTTATACAAGTACCCTTACTTGTAAAGAAAAAGAACATTGCAGCAATGTCATAATTGTGCTTGATGCAAGTTATAGACCAAACAACACTACTAGCGAACAAATATCAATTCAGATTTGATTGGGAAACAGTACAGGGGGTTGTCTAGACAGTATTGGCCAAATGTTTGTCAAAAGTACAAGCCACCAAAGTTATAAACATACAACTAAAATTATATTCAGTTCACTTGGGTTATTGGCTTTACTCATATAACTTTAAATCCAAAACAAAAATCAGCCACAATCAATTGTTTGACAGAAATCCTAAATCAGGCGAGTCTAACAGTTGACGAGAATCATCCTGTTCCAGCAGGAACATTACAAGATTATATAAAACAAATAAAAGTAATGCATCTATTTGAACACAAGAAAGATTACCTCTCTCAAAGGAGAATTCAGATGCTTATATCATCGACTGCATGACTTTTAGCAACTCAATGGTTCTTGACTATAGACATCCTCCAACCATTCGAAATACTACTGGAAACTGGTTTTAATTCAACAACTGATCTCGAGAGAGTATGAACTTCTGCGTCGCAATTTCTTCCAAATGTAATCTTATGGAAACTATCATGTTAGCCCATTCTTAAGGGTCCAGTGTTGTAGATGGCACTTTGATACCATATGTAACGTACCTCCTATGGCCCCAATTCCATTATGTGTAAATAGGAGGGTAAAATTTTTGTTTGCTGCTACTACAAAATGAGTTAATCATATTAGTGGCGGATTTCTCATGGAGTTTTTATGAAACAATTCCAATCAAATTGGTTAAAGTCAAAATTAAACGCATGGTAACATAATCATTTGACAATTTACATCCATCCTCCTCTTCATAATCAAACCTGCAAATTGTATCCAAGTCACTAATATATTTTGAGAATCATACCTTTGAATTGTAAGCCTACAAAATACACCAATAATCATTTATCGTGCACCTATACTATTATGAAAAAGAGTATGCATGTGAGTTACCTGCAGCAAACAAGTAATCAAAACACACGATATAGCAGCAAAACTCAAAATCACTTTTATATTAATCGCAAGCCACTTCGAGGGGGAAACCTCCTTTGAGCAAGCTCAATACAAAATAACTTCACCGTGCCTTCCTTGTCCTCAACACACACTTATATACTAAAAATAGGCGCCAATACCATGGGTCAAAACCATGGGCCAATATAAACTATGGGCGTCAATACTATGGGTCAAAACCATGGGCCAATGTAAACTATGGATCAACAAATACTACAGGCATCTTACAAAGCATATGTGCCTCACAACAATAACACAAACTATGGATCAACAATTACTATGGGACGACTTACAAAGCATATGCATCCAACAACAATATACTAACATAGTAAAGAGAAGGATTGACATGGGTTCCTAACATCCCCCCCCCCTTTTAGAAAAAGATTTGTCCTCAAATCTTTAGATGTGGAAATTGTCGCTGAATCTGAAGGAGTGGTTCCCACGTAGCATCCTCGGGCTACATTCCGTGCCATTGAATTAAGACCTCTGTGATAGAGCGAGAGCGAAGCTGACGAGTGCGCTGATTGAGGACAACCTTCGACTCCAAAAAGATGGATCCTTCATTATCCAGTTCTGGTAAAATAGTTTGGCCTTGGATGTTGGTACCAAGAACTTTCTTCAGACAAGAGACGTGAAATACTGGATGAATGTGGGAAGAAGGCGGAAGTTCCAATTTATAAGCAACAGAACCAATCTTCTGAATAATCTTATATGGCCCATAGAACTTTGGAGTGAGCTTATGACTCCCTTTGAGTTTCAGTGAGGATTGCTTGTAAGGCTGGAGACGAAGAAAAACCATATCACCAGCTTCAAAAGTGCGCTCAGAATGGTGCTGATCAGCTTGTTGCTTCATGCAATTTTATGCCATGTGAATGTTTTCACGCAAAATGCGAAGAACCTCATCGCGATTTCGAAGGACCGCGTCAACTGCCTGAACTGGAGAACTACTGGCGGTGTAAGGAAGAAGAACTGGCAGTTCCTGACCATAAACTGCTTCATATGGAGTCATTTTAGAGGCAGTGTGGTAAGAGGTATTGTACCACCATTCAGCGAGAGGGAGCCACTTTTCCCACTGATGTTGTTGCTCAGAAGAGAAGCAACGAAGATAACTTTCCAAGCATTTATTGATAATTTCAGTCTGACCATCCATTTGGGGGTGATAACCTGAACTCATCTTTAGTTTGGTGCCAGTGTGGTGAAAGAGTTCTGTCCAAAAATGACTAGTGAAAGTCGCATCACGATCCGAGACAATGGAAGAAAGCATTCCATGAAGACGAAATATCTAGTCTAGAAAAATTTGAGCAACGGAAGAGGCTGTATAGGGATGGCTGAGAGCACAAAAATGACTATATTTGGAGAGGCGATCAACCACAACCAAAATCACAGTATTCCCTCCATATTTAGGGAGCCCTTCAATGAAATCCATAGAAATATCGGTCCATATTTGGGTAGGTATGGCCAAGGGCTCGAGAAATCCCGGAAGGGGGGTTGTTTCACCCTTATTGCACTGGCAGATATCACATTCAGCCACCATCTGTTGAATTGTCCTTTTCATGCCCTGCCAAAAAAAGTTGCGTCGTGCCCATTCATACGTTTTGAGAAAACCAGAGTGCCCCGCTGATGGAGAAGCATGGAGTTCATAGAAGATAGCTTGTTGAAGAGCGGTGTTCTGGGGAAGCACCAGACAACCCTTGTATCTCAGTGAAGCACCATCCCAAGAGTAATGTGGGACAACAGAAGGGTTGTTGTTCAAGTGTTGGATGATGTGAGATAATGAAGAGTCATTGACATAATCCTATTGAATTGATTGCAACCAATTTGGAACAGGCATAGAAATAGCGGAAAGAGAACCTTGGTCATCAAATGTGCGAGAAAGGGCATCCGCCACAATATTGGCCTTACCCTTCTTATAAGTGATCTCATAGTCATAACCCATGAGTTTTCTAACCCATTTCTGTTGTGCTGGGGAGGATACATGCTATTCTAGGAAATATTTCAGACTCTGGTGATCAGTCTTGATGCAGAAATGATTCCCTAAGAGGTAGGGTCGCCACTTTTGTACTGCATGCAAAATAGCCATCATTTCCTTCTCATATGTAGAGGTAGCTAAATTCTTACCGGAAAGGGCTTTGCTGGTGAACGCAATGGGGTGTTCATATTGAAGGAGAATAGCACCAAGTCCATTGTCACAAGCATCACTCTCAATAGTGAAGGGCTTGGAAAAATTGGGCATAGCTAGAACAGGTGTAGTACACATACCTTGTTTAAGCTTGTCAAATGCACACTCAGTAACATGTGTCCATGTAAAAGCATCCTTTTTCAACAAAGCAGTTAATGGAGCTGCAAGCTTCCCATAATCCTTGACAAACTTGCGGTAGAATCCAGTCAACCCCAAAAAACCACGAAGGCTCTTGAGTGTCTTAGGAGGCGGCCAATTGTTCATGGCAGCGATTTTGGCAGGATCCACACGAAACCCTTGTGCTGAGATAATGTGCCCGAGATACTCAACTTCCTTTTGGCCAAAAACACATTTAGACTTTTTGGCATGGAGATGATGGTCAGAGAAAAGTTGCATGACAAGAGCCAGATGCTCGAGATGTTCAGCCCATGTTTTACTGTAGATGAGGATATCATTAAAAAATACCAGAATGAATTTCCGCAAATAGGGTCGGAAGATTTGATTCATCAAGGCCTGGAATTTGGAAGGAGCATTAGTGAGACCAAAGGGCATGACCAAAAACTCATAGTGGCCATCATGTGTGCGAAAAGCTGTTTTAGGGATATCATCCTCATGAACCCGAATTTGATGATACCCAGAGCGAAGATCCAACTTGGAGAAAAATTGAGCACCATGAAGTTCATCAAGGAGCTCATCAACAACAGGAATTGGAAACTTATCCTTGATGGTGAGGTGATTAACTGCTCGGAAGTCAATGCAAAGGTGCCATGACCCATATTTTTTGCGGACAAGAAGAACTGGTGAAGAAAAGGAACTTGTGCTTGGGCGAATAATACCTTGCTTCAGTAAGTCCCTAACGAGGAGTTCAATCTCTATTTTTTGGTGAAATGGGTAGCCATAGGGCCTGATGTTGGGAGGAATGCTGCCAGGAAGGAGCTGAATACGATGTTCCTCTAGTCGTGAAGGTGGAAGTCCCATTGGTTCAGCAAAAACACCTGTATATCGATCCAGAATTTGTTGGAGATCCAAAGGAGTAGTGGGGGCCGTTGATGGTTGCATTTGAATGGAATGGAGTTGAGCGATGACACCATGGGAACTCTTCTTAAGGATTTTTTCCATGCGATGTGAACTGATGATGCTGAGAGACCCTGGTTGTAAGCCTTTCAAAGTGTGCTTGTGTCCATCGAGGGAGAACTCCATCCAAAGTTCAGCAAAATCCCATAATATGGGGCCAAGTGTGCGCAGCCATTGAGCGCCCAAAACCACATCACATCCGCCTAAGGGAAAGGAAAACATGTCAGAGCAGAGGTTATAATCTCCCATAGAGATACGCACATTATGACACTTCCCTTTGCAAGGTAAGGTGCCCCCATTGGCAACCATGACTTCAAAGGTGGAGCAAGGATGGATAAAATAATCAGCTTGTTTGGCGATCCGATGGTCAATGAAATTATGAGTGCTTCCAGAATCAATGAGTATCGTAAGACGAAGCTTCTTGAAGTAACTACGTACCCTCATTGTTTGGGAAACAGTGACTCCAGCTAAAGCATGGAGGGATATCTCGGGCTGGTCATCCTGAGATGGAGGGTCAGTAGGTGGCTCTTGAGTGTCAACCAGAGCATCCATTACATCAGCAACTTCTTCACCAATTTCAGAGGCAGGTGGAGAATCCACATCCAAGAGATAGATCTTTTGTTGAACACATCGATGGCCCCGACTGAATTTCTCATCACAATTATAACAAAGCCCTTTTTCTCTGCATGCCTGCATCTCTGTTTCAGACAAATGCTTGATTGGAGGTGAGCAAGGAGCTGGCGGAATGGGAGGTCGTTGAGAACCCATATTGCAGAAGGGAACAAAAGAGGATTTGGAGCGCTGTTGGGCTGCCATCTTGTCTTCTGCCAACTTAGCCAACCCCAGGGCTTCCATCATTGTGTTGGGACTGAACATTTTGATCTCAGAGCGAATTGCATCCTTTAGACCATTGATAAAACATCTCCAGTAGAAGTCATCAGGTAATCCTTCAGTGTGATTAGATAGTTTCTCAAATTCAGTTTGATACTCTTTCACAGTGCCAGTTTAGCGAAGTTTAGTGAGAGCTCCTGTGAAGTCATCAAAAGCACTCAGACCAAATCGGTGCAAATGGAGTTGGCAAAAAGCAGGCCATTTTGGCTCTTCGTGAGCCTTGGTGTACCAACGATACCATTGAAGAGCTTCCTGTTCCAAATGAAAGGAAGCAAGTGGAACTTGGTGGACATCAAAAGTATTATGAAGGCTGAAATACTGTTCTGCACGATAGATCCATCCAGTCAGATCAGTACCATTGAAGCGCGGAAAATCTAGCTTCGGACCGCGAAAATTGATGGAAGAAGAGAACCCATTGGTTGATGAAGACTCGGACTGTCGTTTGGTGTTCATAGCTGAATGCTCAAGATGGAGACCGAGAAATTTTTCATCCAGTTCCTGGAGTTTGGCTTGGATGGCTGTAAGTGCTTCCTCCATGATTTTTGCTCCTGTGCGGGTGACAACCATAAGCAGGAGATTTTTCAGGAAGAGATCTGCAACGACGCAGAAGTGATTGGCAACAGGTGGATCTGCAACTGCACGAAACTGACCAGCAACAGTTTTGGACAGAGGAAATCTGCAATTGTGCAACTGAAAATAGATATGGACCCTAGGTATGTGCGGCTTCCTATCGGTTCAAGGGATTCACTCGGCCACCAATGCTGTCTGACGGCTTGCATATTGGGGCAATACCCCTCACTCCACGGCTCAGGTAAAATTGATAACCGCTTGGCCACAAACGACAGCACTTATTTTACCTCACGGTTGGGAACTAGTCAATCAGGTAGGGGTCATTGCCCTTTTCGCTGGCAGGTCCTCTCAATGGGCCAGCTACTTCGGGCACTACTACATTTTGACCAAAAATCCGACGGCTATCATGTCGGATTTTTGAAACTTCCCTGTCACATGAACGACACTTTGATTTTTTTTTAACCGTCGGAAACTTTTCGTCGGTGATCCGACACCTAGGCAACCGTCGCTTAAGCGACACCTAAGCAACCGTCGGTTAAATTTACAGTGTCGGTTAAGCAACGACATTTGTTCGACACTCCTGAATTTTTTTTAATAAAATAACTCTTCATTCCATCGGTAAAGCGACAATGTGGCCGTCGGATGTGCGACGGATATCAATAGTTGCTGTCGTATAAGCGACAGGATGTTCCGTCGGTTATGCGACGGATAATACCTATAACTGTCGAAAAAGCGACAGGTATCAACGTCGATTAAGCGACGGAAAAAAATATAACTGTCGAAAATGCGACATGTCGGAACGTCGATTAAGCGACGGATAGGGATATTGACCGTCGAATTTGTGACGCTTATGAATGTTTTTAAAAAATAAAAACGCCTACAAAAGCGTCGGTTAAGCGATGTCTGTAGGCGTTTTTTTAAAAAAAAAATTATTTATCAACAAGGCACATGATCCCTGGCAAGGAGGTCTCGACTAACGTTTGCACAAATATAAAAACTTAAATAAAAAGGATTAATAAAAATTTGTATGATACAGAAATAGAGAAGGATTAAGTGTAAATAAACTGTGAGGCACAACAATTTCTTCAAAGTACGTGACACATAGCCTACATGATATAGTGATAGCTCCAGTTAGTTTTAAGCGGAAGATCCAGAGTTTAGTTAGAACAAAATAAATCTCTCGCCATATCTACGTTTCCACTGGGACTCATGGGCTGCTGCGCTGGGATACCCCCCTTGGCTAATAAAAATGTGGCTGCTGTGGCCAACTAGGATGGCTGCCCTATTTGACTGAAATAATATGCCAATCATGTGTAAGTTGGCTTGGTCATTGCCTGCATTCGAGCCTCGAAGTTTGCTAAGTCATGTCCATACCATAGTTCCCCAAATATCTTGTTCCAACCAATATAAACTGTGTCATTAGAAAGTTTACAAGTGATACATAGGAATCATATATTTGGCATAGCTTTTAACAAGACAAAAAGGACTCCTAAAGACTTAAGTAGCATATCCTCATCAGCAGAAAGAACCATAGATTTGTAAAACAGTTTGAGAAATATGAATGTTATATTACTCTAATAAATATAACATAAAATAAATATACTTACAATTCACAAGCTCTCAATTTCACTAGTGCTTGCTTGCTTTCTCCTGCTTCCTGGTAAGAAAAGTTAACCTGCCAAAGGCACCACCAAAGGATGATAGTGCTTAAAGGTTTGTTGAATATTAGACTTCCATTGAAATAAGTAGGAAACGATTAAGAGTGTTGTACCAAAAAATACATTAAAGGCATAGTCAACATGAAAATGCAAATAAAACAAACTAAAGTTGAGAACAGCTCCAATCTTTTGCCATTAACCAAAAACAAGCAAACGAATGGATAACCCATTTCATTACAATAAAAAATGTGTACAGAAACCTTAAAGCTTGTGCAAAAGAAGCAACAAACCCTAATTTTCTTTCCTTCATAGAGTAAAAACCTTAACCCTAGAAGTCTCCAAGAAACCCTAGTGCTCCAAGTCAATAGATATGGTACAAGGAAAAATACACAAAGATCATCATCTTCAATGCCTAAATCAGGAGAACAAGCTCAAGCATCTCACAAGAGCAACCTCCCAACAAAGGCATCCTCTCTAGACTTCATAACTTCTCCTAGGGTTCCTTCCTGAACCCTAGTACCTGTTGAAATTTAACATGTGCATGGAATTTAATAGCAGTAACAACTTCATAAAAATTTGCAGACTGTAATGAAGATAATACTGAGATAGTAGCAGCAGTAAAAACACTCATCCACAAAATTGACCACAAGTTTTTTATAGGGAAAACTTTAAAGGACAAAAACCCCAAAACAATTAATAATTCATCCTCTAAATGAGATGAGTGAGTTTGTACATGAGCAGATAAGAAGTTATCAAATTTACAGAACAAAAAGAACTTTGATCACCTCGACTGTCCTGTACATGCCTGCTGCCACTGCCTCAATCAAACCCCAATCAT
Organism: Pseudotsuga menziesii; assembly: GCA_001517045.1. Classification (NCBI taxonomy): domain Eukaryota; kingdom Viridiplantae; phylum Streptophyta; class Pinopsida; order Pinales; family Pinaceae; genus Pseudotsuga; species Pseudotsuga menziesii. The sequence goes on along the minus strand of LPNX010160752.1, from coordinate 3,432 downwards.
CTGGAGCAGCATCTAATCACTCCAGGTCTGCCTGTTTTCTGCCTTTGGATTTTGGCGTTGCTCTTTTAAAATTAGCATATAGTAATGGC
>LPNX010160751.1:8146-25561 GCA_001517045.1 Pseudotsuga menziesii | reverse complement strand
GGAAAAGGAAAAGAAATACTGAACCCAAACTCTTGAAGCATTTACCCATCGCAATGAGAGAGAGGGGCGTTGCTCCGCCATGACGTCTTTTGCAGAGGATATTTTGTATCCTTCCTACTATGCATCCCGCCTCTGGTGAGAGTTCCCAGAATTTCCCTCAACGCCGGCGCACCCTCTTTCCCCCCCTCCCTCTCCAATCGTAAATTATAAATAAGGCCTAGGTCAAAACGACCGTTCAGCCAGTAAAAGGTCACAACTGTCAATGTTATTGGCCATTACTTCATTTTTTCAGCCTCCCCTTAATTAGTGCCTAGATTAGGGCACAAATTTAAGCGACTGTTTCAGTCACTAAACGGTCACGACTGTCCAAGTTCAGGGAAGATTTTATTTCCCTCATTCAAGCTGAACCTCCCTTCTAATTATGCCAGGGTTAAAGCCCGAAACATAAGGAGGATTTAATATTATAATTTTTCTTGTTCTGTCATGATACTCTACGTTATCTCAATTAATAATATTTGTCTTTTTTAAATTTTCCTTTGTGCTTATGATATGATGTATATCATAATGTCTCTTGTGTGAATAAACTTTTACCCAACTTTCAGGTTTTCTGTGGGTGGGGCCTTGGCACTTCAGCTCCTCACCCAGAAACCCACATACAAAACATTACAAATATTCCAGGCCATAGGGGAGGGATATTACATCCTTCCCCCCTAAAAGAAAGAACACCGTCCTCGGTGTTTTCTGGTTTATAAAACTTTTATTCTTTTTGGAGTCATCTTTTCTTTCCTTGCTCGGATCTCTCTTTCCTTTCTGATCCTTGTGGGTTCATTGGACCTACATTTTTCCTGTAACATAAAATCAGGTCTACCCAAATTTTTCATAGATAAGAGTCAATTCATCATGAAACATAATTAGCAGATCATTTGCACCATCATAACTACCATTCAGTCCTTTCCAATAATTCATGTCCAAATTACAATTCAACTTAAACAAAAGTCATAGATTCTTTTGCAATCTGCAATTTTTCTAATGTTCCTGGGTGTCATATTACCCAATTATTTTCCATAATGCAATTTATACATTAACAAAAACATGACTACAAGCATTGAAATCCCATTATATCAATAATGTCAATCAATCAGCATATTACCTCATCAGTTCTTGTTTACCTGCAATGCACATACCTTTTTCCGCATTGTTCATTTCTTGGATGTCCTCCATCCCAGCACATCAAGTGCCAACAGTACTTCAAGTACCAATCCAAGTCACCCAACACAAGGATGATACCAACCCTTCTTGTATCTCCTCTGTGCTATTCAGGGTGCTTGTCATTATTCTTCATTCAAGCCACCCAACACAAGGACGATACCCTGTACCCCTCTTAGCGGTATCTCCTTTAGGGTGCTTCACCAAGCTGAGGCACTCCATTCTCGCACACCTCCACAGCGCCTAGAGGTTATTCTCTTCACAGAGTCCCCCAACTCATGTGACAGTCCTCTAATCTGTGCGGAACGAGTCTTAACCACATGTCTTACTTCTGGACGTCCCCAGAATGCATAATGGTCCCTCGCTGGCCCGGGGGAAAACAAGGTAGATTTTAACCACTACCTCCATCACCATTCCCTCTTCTGGTGATAACTTTATACACATGAGATTTAACTCATCATAGTCCTGGAGCTTTAGCACTCCTCAGGGCCACAATTTCCCCTGCCTGCAATCAATTTGTAAGTGGTCAGTTTATCAAAAGAAACATCGAATTCTTAGCATATCTTACTTCATTTCTCATTCAGCAGATAAGAGCTTTTTCAATTTCTTTTAAATACCCAAATTGACATGAAGGCATTCACAAGATGCCACAAGACTCTTTCAATTTCTCATAACAATACGATTCACAACGAATCACATAAAAACCTGAGAATTTTGACAAGGCAAACCCAACTTTACCCTTTAACTTCAATTTATTACGACAGAAAAATTCACTCACTGTTGCAATGTTATATATACTACATCTGAACTTTTAAAGTGCTTGTTAATGACATGAGACCAACATCCAAAGTTTGTTAGCAATTCTAACCAAAGTAAATTGCCTGCAATTAGCCTCACCATAATAAGGTTAGAAAAAATCCCAATTGAAAAGACCAATTAAACAACTACTTTAGTTAAACTGTCAATATCCATAATCAAAATAAATCAATCACAAAGATGGGCTTCCTCAATGATCTGCCAATAATTAATCAAGAAAATCAAACTTTTATCATAAATCATGCCTTCAAAACTATATATATTTGTCTCCAAGAAGATGGGTAAGCATATTTAACCTGTCAGGAAAAAAAAAAAACTCCCAAATCTGCATACAACATTAAAAATTCCACATACTTTACCAGATGAATAGGAGGCTTGTCTGTATAGCAAGATTACAATAGTGAAGTCATAGCAGAAAACAAAGACTTAAATTGATTGTTTCAAAATATAACCACATATTGTGCTTATAAACATATGTAACCAGCAATGTTGTACCTCCCCAAATAACTTTAGAAAAAAGTTTTCCTATAGTGTTGAGATTTGAAACATAAAGCTAAGACCAAGACTACATGTTCTCAATATCAACTAGAAGTTAGAACTTACTCGGACTATATATTTTGATTCTGGAAGCAATATCGTACTGATTATTCCAATGTGAGGAGACTGTTCCAAATAATTATCTTTCCCAAACTCAAAGCATAATAATATGGATTGGATAATTCCTCTTAGAGTATTTTAAACCATCAAAAGCATTTAGATCACCAAGACTGTCGATATTTTGAAAAGAGGAAAAATGATATATGATTCACCTGCATGACAAAAGAAACGCATTTGTATTTCACCACCTATTAATATTGTGTATGTCTTCACATCCGGATAATACTCATTCTCTCTCATTTCATCAACAATTTTAAAAGCCTCCCGCATCTCCATGCCTTTACAGAGTGCATTGAGGAGGGTATTATATGTGACAATATCTGGGCTACATCCCAGCTGAATCATCTCATCATAAAAACTCCGGGCTTCTTCGGTCGTTTTCCAACCCGATAAAAGTATATTGAAGGTCTGGGTACTAGGCTTAAATCTAAATTTAAGCTGATGGTAAACACACCTCACGTCATCCATATTTCTCTCCTGGCACAATGCTCTGAGAAGGGCATTGAAGGCCTATATAATTCTGAAACTTCTCAAATGCCTCAAGAGTTTCACTTAGAGAACAAACCTTTGCAATCCTAAAACAGTCTGGATGGTCTTGTGGGTGATTAAACTAACATCATTTCTATGCATTTCCCACAGCAATTCCCACACTCTGTCAAATTTCCTCATTCTTGCAAGAATAAACAACATCTGATTATATGCCTCTGACGTGTGAGAATAGCCAGGCTGGCGGCCCACCCAAAAGAAAAAATGCAAAGCCCTTAGTCCATTTCCATGGCTATACCTTGCTTTTTTTTTCAGCACTCTTTCTACCACTTCATTAGTGAAAGCTACACCAGAATGCAATAATGAAGGTGCCATGCTAGGCTCTGAAGGGGAGTGGGCATTCATAATTTTAAGTATCGTTTCTGCATCAAGGGATACATGTTCATGGTCTTCATTCCCGTCCAGGCATTGTATGTTAGGGTTCTGCGTTTGCCCACTAGTGATTGATTTTTGTTCTGAAAAAACCTAACACAGAAAGTGGATGTGTAGACGGTTTATTGTGCAGAGAATAGCCATTTGGCTTGAGATATTTATTAGGCATCCAAAAATTGTGAAAAAAATAAGTGCATTGGAATGTTTATGCTGGTGAAGATTAGATATGCAATGAATATACCTCTGGTGCTGCCCCCATCCCCAACTGTAGCTCGTCTTCTCTGCTATACTCCACATTATTTTCATCTTCTTCTGCATTATTCCCAGCTCTGTTCATCAGCAAGAAAGTTCAGAATGTTTTCTCCGATTACAAATTGAGAGGAAGAAGTCCTTGGTACTAGCAGTAATTAGATGTAAATGTTTTTTATTTTTATTTTTATTTTTTTATTTTTTTTAAATAAAATAAAAATACAATTCGACTTAGCAATTCTAGATGCAGTGATTTCAAAATAACTCGCAGAGGATATCCTTAGGAATGAATCTATTTATCCTTTTGATTTGTAAACTATTCCAACCAATACCTGGAATTCGAAAAGTTGGTAGAGTAATGCAAGAATCCCACTATCCGTAATAGCTACGATTTCTGAATGAAATCATCAAATAAAGGAATGCGTTGCAAGGAATTCAAGTGCTGTTAATAGCTACTTTTCCAGATCCATAACATAAACTTCTTCAATAAAAGAAATAGCAGATTACCAAAATCTTATAAGAATTTTGATCTTGAAATCCTAACGTTTACCAGACTGAGTTCCATCAAGCACAGAATCCAAACACCAGATCAATATCGTTTAGTTAAAGTTATGAAATTACCAACAGCATTTGACAAAACTACAAGGCAATTTCCAGCTTGAAATAAAGACCAGTGCTCATGTCAAGGTTATCAGGCAATTCCCAGATATTATAACCAGCGATTTTTTTTTTTTTTAAATCTTTTGACAGCATACGAAGGTAATCATGACAATGTAAAAATCAAATGCTTATTATTTACCTCTTACAATTGGGTATTTAAGCCCTTTTATGTATCTTTTGTAATTAGCCCCTAAAAATAAATGTTTTCAGCTGCTAACACCTCTCTATTCAAGAGACCTGAAATTATTTAAATCCCATCTTTGCTTTAAAATATTTAAGAAGCAACGATTAAGAATGCTTTATTTCAATTCCAGAAAATACATATTATATTTCTAGATATAAAATTCCATCATTAAAATTTTAAAATGCGATGTATAAAAATTTATATTGTGCATACCTATATTTTTACATTACCAGTGAATAAAATTGAAACCAAAACTCGTTACTGGCCTGGCCTGGCATAACTTGTTCCTCCTCCAAACACAGAGATTACCTTTCGAACGAAACATAGAGGTCAATCTGTAATCACTAATCCCACTTTCCAAGTTATTGACTAACCAACGAATTCAATAAAATACTGAACATTAATTGCAAAGTTACAAATCTATAGAAGGCCCAATAGCTCCAGAGTTGTAACCTCGCTCTGATACCATATGTAGAATACCTCTTATGCCTGAGTGTCAAAAAATGGGTAAAATTTTTGTTTCGTTGTTTGTCAAATAAGTTAGAGACGGATTTCAGGTGGCAATTTAATGGAAACATGTGCAATAAAATAAAATAAAATAAAAATCAGAGAGTCCAACTACAGGCATCAATCCTTGACCTTGCATACCCAACAACAACGGGGCAATCTGCATTTATTTCACTAAGATCACCAAAAACTAAACATGCTTAATAGGATTTATAATGATCACATGACTATGTAGATCCCTCAAAGGTGAGGAACTAGTATAGGAAATAATCATGTCATTTGATACGTATTCCAAAGCATAAAACATTCATCCAGTCATTTGTTAGTGGTTTGGTATCCATCGTCATAGTGTAATTAAAATGATACCATGTGTGATCAAATCATTATAATAACATTACTCGATTATAATCCAACGCAACAAAATCCATTAACAAGTTTGCAGAGAAACCATCATAGGTAGATAAACAAAGTGAGGAAATAAAGCATTCAAACACATGAAAAAGGAGACAACGAAAAGTAAGTGGTTCACCCCATCCTTGGGGTTACGTCCACCAAAAGGTGTCACATGCCTGTGACATTTATTTCATTGAAGGAAGAAGGAGGGGTTACATCCGCAACTTAAGAGTTGCCATCATATTCTATTGAACCTCACCGGGTTTTCCCAGGGAATCTTTCTTAAAATCCCATCTATAAGGATTCTACATAGGACAATATACCTCTGCATCTTTATCGACAATGTACCTGAAATACAAAGTATAGACATACTTCTCATATATTCAAATATCCTTAAAAATCGTATCTTATTTCTGTGGTTTCTATAGTACCTTGTATATCAGCCTCTTTGATTGCTTTCCACATCATATGAATTTCATACAAAACGTTTATATGAATAAGCCCCTTTATATTTAGGACAGGTTAAACACCGTTGCCTAAACGAGGATACCAAAACCCATTAAAACTGAAACACATTTGCAGCTTATCTAGTACTGCAAGGAGAAAAGATACAATAATGCAATTACCACACACTCGGTAGTATAACTTGGATCTTGGACACATTAACCAATGTGAAGGACCAGAACGCAATCAAAGACCTTGTTCCATACTTGTGATTATACTCAATGGATCTGACCTTAAAGGAAAAAAACAGGGCCTGAAAAAAATAAAGTCTATACCACGACATGCTGCGTCCATAATCTATAGATATGACATCAGCGCATGGTCCATAATCTATAGATATGACTTCAGCGCATACAACCAGGGCGTATATAAAATACAAATCTTATACCGTGATTATGCTGTGCTCATGCTCCCTATATATATATATATATATATATTTATATACTCAAACCATACAGGCATATATGAAAACTAAGCATTTTAATGAATGCCAGGGCTGAAACTTCTATGAGACACGTCGGGTTCCTACCCAAAATAAATACATACATATATAACTTCAAGCATACCAAAAGGGCGTATATAAAATGGAGAAACATTTACGGCAAGGACACGGCCAAAAAATTTTATTTGACATGCTGGGTTCATACATTGAATGACAGCGCTGTTACTTATATTCTCGGTTCATGAATTATATAGGCATATTCAAAGTATATCGAAAGAGGCGTATAAAACAAAGCACACATTGTAATAACAAGGCTAGGATTTCCCATTTTCAATGGTGGAATAAAATACTACGCAGAAGGAAAAGGAAAAGAAATACTGAACCCAAACTCTTGAAGCATTTACCCATCGCAATGAGAGAGAGGGGCGTTGCTCCGCCATGACGTCTTTTGCAGAGGATATTTTGTATCCTGCCTACTGTGCATCCCGCCTCTGGTGAGAGTTCCCAGAATTTCCCTCAACGCTGGCGCACCCTCTTTCCCCCCCTCCCTCTCCAATCGTCAATTATAAATAAGGCCTAGGTCAAAAAGACCATTCAGCCAGTAAAAGGTCACAACTGTCAAGGTTGTTGGCCATTACTTCATTTTCTCAGCCTCCCCTTAATTAGTGCCTAGATTAGGGCACAAATTTAAGCGACTGTTTCGGTCACTAAACGGTCACGACTGTCCAGGTTCAGGCAACATTTTATTTCCCTCATTCAAGCTGAACCTCCCTTCTAATTATGCCAGGGTTAAAGCCCGAAACATAAGGAGGATTTAATATTATAATTTTTCTTGTTCTATCATGATACTCTACGTTATCTCAATTAATAATATTTGTCTTTTTTAAATTTTCCTTTGTGCTTATGATATGATGTATATCATAATGTCTCTTGTGTGAATAAACTTTTACCCAACTTTCAGGTTTTCTGTGGGTGGGGCCTTGGCACTTCAGCTCCTCACCCAGAAACCCACATACAAAACATTACAAATATTCCAGGCCATAGGGGAGGGATATTACAAATGGGGGGGGGAGAGGTTGGATTTATTTTGGGGAAAATTGGACTCTGCAGGAGGAAAACGAAGAAGAAAAATACTTGAGGAGGGGGACAACTCAAGGATGAGAGTATCTCTAAATGACTGAGACTGAGAAGATAAAGAATGGAGAGGAAGCTGCTCTCGGTATTATTGGTCTGTGGGCTCGGGGGCTAGGAAACCCGTGGGTTTCCTAGGGCCAGCACATGATGAGAGCTGGTCAGCAGGGTGGCACATCATGTTGTTAATCAAGGCTCGGTTGGTTGGACGGAAAGCTTGGAGAGGAAGGAGCCTACAAGTCTACAGCAAAATCTTGGATTCACTACGAATGCTGGCCCCGGGTATTTCAATTCCAGATAAGTATATTTTAAATTTATGTATGGTATTATTGTCTAGTTTACAAAAATAAAATTTATGAAGTTTTTCAAACCTGTACAGCTCCTATTTCTACGTTAATATGTTTAGGGTTCATGATTGTATATTCATGTGTTTACAAAACTAATAGTACAGACCTAGATATAAACTTGTAATATGATTTAAATGGTCTTGATAGAGACCATCACTTAGAGAGAGGGAAAGAGTGCTCTACCGGTTAGGTAGAGCACTACAGTTTAACATACAATGTCAATATATGTATGCCTCCAACCTATATATATATAATTCTTCAATATAGGATTCTACCATTATATATATGAGGTTTTTGTTTCACCATATAACCTTCCATTGCTTATAAGCAACCTTACATGTTCTAATATATATATATTCACGTCTCCAACATATATATATACCTATCTCTCTCTCTCTCTCTATATATATATATATATGTTCTTCTTTATTATAAACGTAGGGTTCTACATACATATAATATTATATACGTATGTGATTGTTTCACGAGATGAGCTCCCAAATCATGGGTAGCATTATATTTTATCTAGATAATACATATCCCATATAATGTTCTTCAAGAAGAATGTCTCAAGTCCCCTTGATATATGGTGGGAGTAACCTCACGGTGGTGAGGGTTTCTCATTCCTCTAGGATGAAATTATGGTTAAATTCTATTCTTATGAGTCGTAGTCGCTCTCGGCTCTTCAAGGTGGGAGGAGGATCTTACATCCTCTCCCCCTAGAAAGAACACCATCCTTGGTGTTACTTGTTTGTCATCTCTAACCCTGCTGGCCCCCTTGGCTTATTTTCACATTCTAGTGAGCCAAACCCAAATTAACATTTATAAGAATGAGGACTGCATCATGTTCCCAATTTGAACACTACTTTAGATCTGCATCCTATTAACATCAATGCATCACAAAAAATTCAGCATAAATTTAGTTTCATCATACCTTCACATTTACTTATATGTCACCACTTAGTGACTTGGAGGGCTGCTAACACAACCTTCCCTTTTTCGTTATCCTTTGAACTCTCCCTGGAGTTAAGTTTTGGGTGGAATTACATTTATTCCTGAGGTTACTCTCCCTTTTGACCCCCAGTCAAAATTTTTCACCTCAACGACATCAGACAGCGTCCTGTCTTCCGGATGTCAAGTTTTTTGCCCAGGTCTTTTCTTGCCACACCATGCGCCTAACACCAATGTGCTCACGCGGAAATCGCTTGCCTAACACCATTGTGCTCCTGCGGCGTACATGTCTAACACCGATGTGCTCATGCAGAAATCACTTGCCTAACACCATGGTGCTCTCGCAACATGCAATTTTTCTTTAGTACAGATTTCACTTTACCAATCACAATGCACACCCCTTGGTGCTTCGCATGACTTTTACCGTCATTGTCTCGACTTGTGAGTCGGCTATATGGTTAGTCAAAACATGTGTCAATAACTCACAATTTTTATTAATCATAAGTTGCAGCAGCTTAATCATCACTTATGAGTGATATAACCTTATAAATTATCTAGGAATTAATTCCTTACATATTTCTGTGCAAGCTGAGCGCCACTTATTTAAGCAGGAAAATCTTTATACAACATAGTGCACGCTCATTGTAGCACTCGTCATCATCACGGTGAAACCTGCAATGTCAGTATAAACCGCATAATTCATAGTTTGGTTCATAAAACCTTGACATTCGACAATCAGCATTCCTTAACCTCATTCTTCAACACAGCGAAATACTTTTCTACTAGTCAATCCCGACTGATAGTGTTCTTTTGCATACCCTGCAATGTGAGTGTATAAAGTTATGCAACATTCATCAACTCATTAACTCTAGATGTCTTTTACCCATATGTTGTTTGGAATAAATATAGTGAAGAGGCATCCCATATTTATACCACTTTTAAGTGTGGCAAACTAGGGACATATGTATTCTGATAACATCAGCAATTCTAAGTGGGCTACTTGCCACCATTTCACATCTTAACTACTTATGTTAGGTTTGATGATGTTTTTATTCATCCAACACAAGTTCCTATATTTACTGCAATATATCGAGAAGTATTATCCTTTTAAGCTCAAGAGACTTTATCCTTCCGCTTTGGCTATACTCTAGCCAATTTTCATAGGTAATCTAATTAGATTGCATTCGATTATTCAGTTCCGGTCCAACTAGGACTTCCGCAATTCACCACCTGCAAAAATCCCCAATGCTCTGTGAGTTGCATAACATACATGAAATGTCATTTCAAACATAAAAATATCATAAAATCTATTTGACATATTTTTCTTCGAGAGCCCATGAAGCCCCTCCTCAAACACAACTTTCATATCTCTCGGCGTACTTGATGTTCCATGCCTACTTGCTCAATACCGTATCCTCATGCTCCATAGCTTATCGTCGAGGTCTTTCCACCTCAGCCCTCTAGACCTGAGTGACTTAAATCATACATTCAACATAACTTGATGCATATATAGATTATCCCAAAAGATTCTATAATCAGCCACTATACTAGAATTTTCCAAAATTTCATATTCTTAACACAACAAATTATTGAAGCTATGGTTTTTTTCCAAATTTCAAAATAACTAAGCAAATGTTATCGTCTTGGTAACCTTTTCATAATAAGCAGGGAATCATACAGACTCCAAGTGATATTATTTCTACCAAGGATTTCATCTTTGCCTCTCGTCCTCAAGTGATGTTGCTTCTTGCAACCATGCGCACCTGCATTATCTGTTCACACATTCTTGCCCAAAATAAGTCACAAAGCAATCATATGATAACATGTTCCTATTGATTCTGACAAAATATGCTTTGTGTAAGAATTTACTTCCTCTTTAACATCTTCTCTTGATGTGTTAATGTTATGTACTTTGGTCTGCACTTTACTTCAATCAATAAGCATGTAAAACCACATAAGTATATTTTGCTTTAGGGTTGTTTGTGACAATTCCTAAATAGTGTCCTCATTTTCTTATTCCCCAAATTAGACAAATAACCCTTCCTGTATTACAGTGCATGCAACAAAATTCATGCATTACACATAGTTCTCAAAAAACTGTACAGAGAGTTCAGCAATATTTCTTTTTAAGCATGCATTACAACACCTCTTAATCAAAAGACACATACTTCACAACATACCTGCATGTCGATGAGTCAATTAGGTCCGAGCGTTGTAACTTTTGCTCTGATACCATATGTAGTGTCCCTGTAGGACCTTGATGGCAATGAGTGCGGAAGAAGGGTAAATATTTTTTTTTCTTTTCCTTTATTAATACAAAGAGGTTCAACCTGTTAGCGACCACTTACAAGAAAACTTAATTCGTTGTGTCAAAACCATGTGCACTATAAGGAAGTTTGTCCCGTGCTATTAAACGTAACCCAACAGCATTATCTGAAAGAATTCTGGTTATATGTATATATATATCAGCATTAGTCATTACTAATTAAAAATGACCATTTGCTCTTGCTACCATTTATGTTGTTAGAACTCACTACCCTTTTCTCAATATGAGGCAGTACCTACACTTAATCATATCTTTTCTTTTGCATTTAAAACATTCATAGAAAGGTTATTCCACTATTTATAACAGATAAAGAGATTGACCAAGAACATCCAAGGACATAAAAAAAAAGCATACATCAAAACACATAGTACAAGTAATACACAACAAGGCACCGATATACGTGGTTCACCTCGTCCACGAGGCTACGTCCACCAAACGTTAGGTCTTCCTCTTTATTCATCAAAACCACCTCTCAGGGTGTACAATCTTCATCATAAATGAAGTGCCATCAACTTCTTATACAAAGAATAAGGAAACCTCGTCCTGAGGCCCACACAATAAAACAGCTCTGGATAAGCTCCTAGAGTGGGCACAACCTCCATTTAAGGCAACAATCAATTACATATCCATACCAATACACAAGTCTTTACTATCGCGAGGATCCGACCTGAGGTAAAATAGTTCAAGTCTCCCAATATGAAGATGTTTCAAAAGTTGGGAGGCCATAAATTCATTTGCAAAGATTTTTCTAGAACAAAATATATTCTTCCTCTTCCTTTCAAGAATACAGACTTCATCCTTAAGTTCTTTTATCAACCAAATATATTGTGCTGTAGATCTAGGTTCTTTCATCAAGCATTACCTTATACTAAACTTCCAATACAATAGTATGTCTGAGTGCTTTAATCAATTAAACACATTTATGCCATGAGTCCAACATAGACAACAAAAGGGATCGGGGGTTGAATTCCCCAAAAGAGAGATTTTTCCCCAGTATAAATGGGAACACACCCTCTATAGTAACATATGTAGACAGAAAGTAAAAGTTTCAAGGGTTAACCCTTTAAGACTGAAATCGCCCTCCCCACAGGAACCAACATCCTGTACTTAAGTTAGCGATGATCATACAAAGTGTTTTATGGTTCGATCCTCCAAAGGGGACAAATCCCGACAGAAGGGGATTACACGATCTGAAATTTTAAATAGCGAATGGTCTTATAAAAGGTTTCAAAGGGTCGATCCTCTGAAAAGGGACATCACCCAACAAAAGGAAAAATGCATACTCTGCGACAAAATCTGGGTTCATTCCCAACCAGGCATATGACAGTCTCACCCCAACGCGCATTCAATAATATCAGCTATCATATATCAAAGGTTTTCACCACATATCAATCTTTTATCAAATTTATCAAGTCAAAACACAAAAATATATATACAGGTTTTTATAAGCTATGTTTTCCAAAAATCCAGCACTCGTATTATGCAAATGCCGGCATCCAGGTAAGTAATCGACCAAACATTGGTGCTATAAAACAAAGCAATAATTAGGGCTTGTATTTCATAAGCCGAGCCCAACGCTGAACTATGCAACGCTGCATTATGATAGCAATAAACAAATCCACCCAAACTTCTAACAAAACGCAGGCATAAACAAATTAACATAACGCAGGCAAAACGCAGGTGCAGACAGTTACTCTAGATCCATAAAACTACACCTTAAGCAGGAAAATATAAAACAGCAAAAAAATCTCATCCAATGCGCCACCAGAAATACTGGCTTAGTTTGCTGGGGTCGCTATGACAGAAAAGGCAGCCAAATCTCGTCAAAGGGCAACCCGCAATGCTAGCTTGGTTTTCCGGGGGTCGCAGTAACAGAAAGGGCAGCAAATTCCTATCAAAGTGCAACCTGCAATTGCTGGCTTGGTTCGCTGGGGTCAGTGGAAAAATGAAGAACCAACATTCCTTCGAGTTAGCAGGTCGTTCCCTATTCCATTAAGGATATTGTGGTTTGCAAGAGATCGCACGTCTTCTCTTTTAGCTCCATAAATGTATATCCTGGATACCCTAAGGTTTAAACATCAAGTCGAAATCCTAGGCTGGCAATATCTAAGGCACGAGTGCTGGCTCTAGGGTTCCCAACATTCGAACGCAAAGGTGGACTGCACCACCAGAGGAGGTGTGAGGCACGATCCCCATCGTGCTGACACCAGGAGAGGGTATAGTCTTATATCCATACATAAGACATCGTATCAGCTGATGCCAAAACAGGTCTGTGAAATATGGGCAGCGGGTAAGTGGATGCAATATGAATAAAGCTATACTCATATCCGCAATGAACTCATCAATGTAATGCCCACTACAAGATACAGTGGATTCCCCTTTATAGGACTCACGCAGGGGTAAAACTCCATGATGGCTACGTGGGGTGGGGTTCTGAGATCTATTTCTCAGTTCCAAACTATTATGGAATAGTAAGGATTGCTTGGATCCATACAACCCTAAATCAATCCTTGATTATTCTGAAATGTAGATGCAGAAAAATTCTATCCAGGTTAAAATACACAAACCTTTCCAATTCATCAAGATCACTCTAGACCTAGAAGAAAAACCAACCAAAAGAGAGTAGCCATACTCACAGCTTATGCTTCCATTGGTCGCTATCCGGTAGACTCCGACTCAGGGATCCTCCTTGAGAAACTCAGTCAGTCTCGTGTGCTTTGTCAATCAGAAGGGATAAGAAAACTTTAGGACAGACCCCAAATCTCCATATCACTATTTTTCCTGCTTAGTATAATGCACCCTCTTTTCCTAGTCTCTCGCCCGCTGCCCTCTCATCCTCACCCGCGAGGATTATATCCTACTTCCTGCCCTTAGCAGGTTTCCACCATTAGTTCTAGTGGATTCCCGTAACACCATGAATTCGGTCCAGGCGAGAAATTAAAGCCTGAAATTGGCAACCGTGAAAATCGGCCTTCACGAGCAACTTAAAAATAGCTGAAAAGAATCAACAAAGATGCCTCCTCAATGATCGACCCATGCCCAGGTATTTTTTGATAACTCCTTCACACTTAAATTCATGTGATCCTAGCTGGAATCAGCTAGTAGGTAATCATATATCACAACTATATATCTTTAACAAATACTAATCTCCAATATACCCAAATATATATATATATATATATGTTCTTCTTTATTATAAACGTAGGGTTCTACATACATATAATATTATATACGTATGTGATTGTTTCACGAGGTGAGCTCCCAAATCATGGGTAACATTATATTTTATCTAGATAATACATATCCCATATAATGTTCTTCAAGAAGAATGTCTCAAATCCCCTTGATTTATGGTGGGAGTAACCTCACTATGGTGAGGGTTTCTCATTCCTCTAGGATGCAGTTATGGTTAAATTCTATTCTTATGAGTCGTAGTCGCTCTCGGCTCTTCAAGGTGGGAGGGGGATCTTACAAAGATTCTGTTCCACAAATTCATCGAGTTATGCCACCCCAAGTACACATGCATGGAAAACAAAAATCTAAATAAAGGGAAGAAGAAAAATGGTATAAAAAACGAGAGTTAAAGGGGTCAAGTGGCATAAAATAAATATGAAAAGATAAAATGTAAAAATTAATTAGTCATTAGACTATTACTATTCAGTTACAAGTGATATCATGGCTAACTCTATTCTTTTTCCTTAGACATTATATATTGTAATTCGAGCCATAAGCTCGAGGATGGAATTTTTAGAACTAGAATTTTTCTTTCTGATATGTTCATTCATATGCATATTTTTTCCCATGTAAATATTTTTCCATATATTAAGGACACAGATTCCTACAGAGAGTTCTTCTATTTTTCTCTTTTGTTATGTTTTACATTGTATGTGAGGTTTCATGAGAAAGATAATAAAGCATATTGGAGCATATTTGAGCCAATTAAGTATCGGTGATACCATTTTGTGATTAAATACTGAATATTATGTAAGAAATACAAATCTAAATATATAATTTCTAAATTTTGTATTTTGCACCTTAGTATGATCGAATTTGTCTTCATTTAGAAAATTTGCTTGGTGACAATTCGTGAATTCAAATATTGTCTCCATCTATTAAATTTATCTCCATTTCCTTATTTCTCTATTGGATTTAATAAAATTCCTCTGCAATTTACCTTTGCTTCTACACAATTATTCATAAACTAGTTAATATACCTAAAGCTTTCAAACTATGAGTCAAATTCAAGTTTCATCACAATTATATCTCTAATATGTATAAAAGTTGATCCCTATAATGCCTAGACATGATCTATTTTCCACCTAATACACCTACAGGAACTAACACTTGATAGTGTATTCCAAGAGAAGTAGGGACCCCTATCTCTGGTACACACTTCCCAAATGTTTCCTTTTGTTATATGGAATCTCAATAGTTTTGATTTACATTTCTTGTAGTTTACATTTCCTGCAATTTAAATTTCCAACACTTTACATTTGATGCAAGTGTGTGAGTCAAGTGTGATTTTTATTTTCATACACTATGTGGTTTGGTTTCCCCTTCTCAATCAACATATAAAAACATGGTTAATTTCTAGTCATTTTGATGTAAATAAAAAATAGCTCCATGAAACCTATTAGTATATTCTTGAGTAGGATGCTAGCATGCATACTTAGAGAGACCAATTGAGTCTTGTTTTTGCATATAATTTGCATGACACCTCATTATTTTACTAACACTGGTTGATAATTTATGTGAGGTAAAACTAATAAATTATTTTTCTCAACATTTTACCACCATTTCCATGGAGGTGTCAAAGAACTAGGTTTGAATTGGTTTCCCATTTCTTAGATAATATTATTATAATAGATTGTCCATATCCTAAAACATAAGGAGACAATTTGGTAAGGCAAGAGGTAAGAATGTGCATTCCATCCTGCTTCACTTGCTACATAGTATCACTTGATTTAGAAGATCCTTGTACCGGATAAATTGATGCAAGTATAATTTGGTTTCTATTCCTTTCATTTTAGTTTGTTGCGTGGAATAAATAAGAGCTTCATGTCAAAAACTTAGTGAAATCATGACCTTAGTAGCATAGGGTGCT
This sequence comes from Pseudotsuga menziesii, assembly GCA_001517045.1. Taxonomy (NCBI): domain Eukaryota; kingdom Viridiplantae; phylum Streptophyta; class Pinopsida; order Pinales; family Pinaceae; genus Pseudotsuga; species Pseudotsuga menziesii. The sequence goes on along the minus strand of LPNX010160751.1, from coordinate 9,166 downwards.
CAAGTACATGCTTTGCTTTGGAAGTTTCTTTTCTTTGAATATTTTTTTTTTTTGCATAGAAGTTGTATTTTTCAAATAAAATAAAAAAACCTCTACACTAATCCATGTCCGAGACAAGGATTGTTGACCAACTGAAAAAATTACAAGTATGGTTAAGGATTTTTTGAGTGGGGAAGGTTACTCCAGGAGATCTCTTGCATCCTTCCAGTAGAAATGAACATTTATGCATCAAAGAAGTAATAGATATTGATATTCATAAGGGACATATATGCATATCAATAAGGAATAGAGGAGAAAGAGGCCCATGGACAACAAGTAGAATTAGCATTCTCTATCATTCTCCTTACTTTTTTTAAGAGACTAAAGAGCTATGGATAAAATAAGATTAAGAATAAATTTTGGAGTATGAAAATCAAGATTCTCCTCGTAGTTTGTACTCAGATCCTTTGTGGAATAGATAAATATTTCAATATATACAAAGTATGTCAAAGTAGGGAATCCAAGAAACTGAAAGTGAAGATGAATACATAGGGACATGTGACTACATTGAATTTTGGTTCCAAACAATAATCATGCCAAAACACCACTCCCTTCTTCAATATCTCTTGATGCAAAATCAAATAGGTTACCAACAATTAGATACATGTACAACCCTGTATAAGACGATCAATTATATAAATATTTGAAAATTTATCTACATCCTACATTGACGTTTTCAACAAAAACAAGACATACATGGACCTTGGGGGGAGGTGGATCACCAACGAACCTCGATTAGGTTCTCTCCAAGCACCACTCACTCACTAGAAGGCGGCATAAAATAATATATGGCAATGTCAACAAGTCAATCGGTGCACCAAAAAGATAGTTCCATGTACAAATAACACTATACTACATGGAGGGATAATGTAATATCCCTCCCCTATGCCCTGGAATATTTTGTAATTTTACATATGATTGTATGAGGCTTTCTGGGTGAGGAGCTCAAGTGCCAAGGCCCCACCCGAATAAAAACCTGAA
>LPNX010160748.1:335053-368494 GCA_001517045.1 Pseudotsuga menziesii | reverse complement strand
GCATTAATGGTGGTTGTACCTTTCCTTGGTTTTCGTGCCCTAGACTCCTTGGAAATCGTGCCCTTCATGCATCTTCTGCTTCTCTCTTCTCTCCAAGCTACTCCTTGGAACTCAAGCCTCTTCAAGCTGTTCTCACTTGAATGTGTGCCAAAAAATGAAATCTCATGTACTTTATTTACCCTATTAGGGTTATTCTCATGACTTTTCACCTTCTACGATCGAGATTAGATCTTGGCCAAGAGATCTAAGGCCGGGATCTAATCTCTCATTCACTTAAATCTCCTAAGTGAACTTTAGAACAAATTTTTCCTTTTTGAAAAGTCACATCACCCTAAATATTTAAAAGTACACTTTATGACTTAAAGTCACTTTAAAAACATAATAAAGTGAAACTCACTTTTAAAACATAAAGTCACATCAAAAAGGTACTTTAATAAAAAACACATTTACTAAAGTCACTTAATGAATATAAATGAGACTCCATAGTTAATCACCCCTGCACCTAGGCACCTGATGCAGGAGTGCCACCGAGCTATCAAAAACTAACACTATATGCCTGTTCATCTTCATGGGGCTATTTGCCCGTATGTTTGGTGATAGTAGCGTCCTCTTCGTCGGTCAGAGGGTCGGGGACGTTACAAGTACCTGTTAGAATCACTAGGCAAATCCCAGCTAAACCTCAACACTCTCTTGTGTGAGTGTACGGCCCAGTTGTACGAAGCTCGGTGATCCTGCTACTCGCTCCTCCGTCTTCCCAGCTAAATCCTCAGTCTGACTTTCTCTCCCTGTCTGTATCATGTCTTTGTCGGAATACAAGTGTATGTGTCCTCTCCACCAATTGATCTCTCTTTTATAACTTTAGGTAAAGCGAAAACCTAAATTCACTTTCACTTTAACTAGTGTTTCACTAAAGTTAATTTAGATCACTTTAATTTATTTTCCAAAGGAAACTTAGGAAAAGTAAATTAAATACAACCGGTTTCTTAATTTAAGTCTTTTGCATGCAGGAACACATGCATGCAGGAAGACCTTCCTTATTGCTGCTAGTTTAACACTCCCTCTCAACGAGGAAGGGATTTGGTAGCAACCCCAACTTATCCCTGAACTTCACAAAAATCTGTCTGCAAAGTGTCTTGGTGAAAATGTCTGCCACCTGCCCATTTGTCTGTATGTACTCCAATCGAATGGTTCCTCTCTGAACACAATCTCTCAAGAAGTGGCGCCTGATGTCTATGTGTTTACTCCGGTCATGGAACACTAGATTCTCAAATAGCTTGATGTCACTCTGATTGTCACAGTGAACTATTGTAGCCTCTAGCTCACACTCGAACAACCCTGAAAGTAACTTCCTTAGCCACATACCCTCACAAGCAACCATGCCGGCTGCCATGTACTCAACCTCTGCCAAGCTCAATGCAACTGACTTCTGCTTCCTACTGAACCAAGAGACAACCCCTGACCCAATGCTGAAACAACAACCTGAAGTACTCTTCCTATCCTCTACACATCATGCCCTGTCAGCATCCATGAATCCTATGTTGAAATTACTCAAATAACTGAGAGGGGGGTGAATCAGCTAAAACCATTTTTCAATATTTAAACCATTATTACAGATTACAGATTTAGTTATGATATTGCAACAAGTATAATAGCTTAGATGATGATTATCAATCACACACACATGATAGAAACAGACAAATATTCACTTTATTTGAGCACCTACTCAAATGAGGCTGCGATCTCTGTTTTACACCATCCTTGTGGAGAGCACCAACTCTCATGTTTTTCTACCATCAACTAGAATCAAATTCTCCAGCTACAACTAAGTAAAAGCACCAACTTCCACTTGTACAGGCTTCAACATGTACAGAGAAGATAACATGTTTTTCCTAGCACCACCTGTCACATGCCCCAATTTGTAAAAACAATTTAATGCTATTGAGGAACATTGTGTTATATTTTATGCTAAGTTTGTAATTGATGACCAAGTGGGGTCAAGAATAATTAATGTAATTCAAAATATTTTAATTATAAATGAATAAATGATGAGACAACAGCTTAGGGAAGTTGTTAAAAGAGTGTTAACTGGTCACTTGGTGGAGGAGACTGAGTGGAGAGTATACTGACAAGTGGCAGCATCCTCAAACTACTTCCAACTGTTGCAGGTGGCAACTTCCCTATATTTGTGGTCATGATTCCCAAGAAAGTGGAATTAGAGCAGGTGGCTCATTAAGTGAAAACTGACCCAAAAGACCTAGGCATTTCTATAAAATTTCCCATTGAAGACAGCTGATGCTGCTAATTCTGAAAAGTGATCATTCAGGGTGAATGAAATGCACATGAGAAATTCGATAGAGGGGATTATTGAAGTGAGTTTGAGGGGTTAACTGCTGAGACTGAACTTATTGCAGCTATTAGGCTGAAGTTCGTACTGCTGTGAGTAGGTTTGGATTACTGAGGTAAATTTAACCAGTCAGGTGACAGAAGGTCTTAAGGATACATCCTTCACCCAATACTCTACCAGGAGGACCAGGAAACAGGCTCGGGGGTCCTGAGGAAGTTCAAACTAAGCTTTCTCCAGGAGTTGGTTGGGAGGAACAGCCTCCTTAAGTTGTTGTCGCCTCATCATTAACATGTTTCTAATTGTTTCAGGTTATTATATTTATTTACTATCTTCAGTAAAATGTTTACTAGTTTTCAAATATAGGCATGTTATTATTTATTTAGGGTTTATGCAGAAAAGAGTAATTGTGTATTGATGAACTTAGTAATTTATAGATTATGTTAAAACAGTAGTACTTATGTTAAATGAGAAATAAATAGAAATAGATTACCATACTGTATTTTTCCACGCCCGGTACAGGCAGTACTCTAGTACAGTTGGTGGATTAAGTAGATGTGATGATTCTTATTTAACTCTGAATGAAAAGTGTAATAAATTCTGCTATAGTTTGCATAGGATTTATTCTTTAGAAACAACAGTAAACACTTTATCTATTGATTGTATCTACTTCAGACAAGAACTGAACATAGGTATATAAAGATATTTAGTAATCATACTAACTATAGAACTATTATTATTACTATTATTCATTATAAACACAATAGACGAAGTTAAACAAATAAATAAAAGAATAGTAAACAAACAACCACTTAGGGTTTAGAACTAGGTAGTACTCGAAAATTTCTTATAATAACTCGTTCCAAGATAATATTTGTTTCTGTATTAAAACAGATGTTTTACTGTAACCTCAAGGCAATCACCTAGGGTTATGAAAGACAGTTTCCATCCTAATCACAAACTTGCAGTATCTTACCTAAATTTTCTTTATAAGAATTTTAACAACTGTAAAATCATTGAAGGAAGAATAATAAAACAAAGCTAAGTATTTATCATGTAAAATTTATTTCATTTCATAACTGTAGGGTATTTTAAATAGTAACCCTTCTAAACAAAACTAAGTACTAATAGTACTCTTAACACAGTAAAATTTCCCATAAATACATTGCACTGTAAATCATTATAATTACATGATAATAACTTAAAATAATACAATAACTTGTTAAAAGCAAAATCAATTAAGAAGTAATGGCTCATGGCCTTTAGAATTAAAGGTCGAGGCTCAGGGCTGTTAAAAAAGAAACTTAACTATACAAAATAATATATATCGAACAGTAACTATTCATTAATGCCGAGTAAAAACCCTTATCAGTTTACATGTCTCGATTGGTTAATAGTCCTTCTTTTCCTTTAAAATCCATTTTAAAAACTAAAAATTAACCAGACAAAGGTCGACAGCCTCATAGGGCTTAGAGCTGAGCTCTATCAAGAAAGTAAAAGAAGTTTACATTGTCCAGACCGTCAAGGCACAGTCATAAAAAAAAACTATATTATCACGGCTACAATAGCCTTCAACCTCCCTGCACAAAAATACCCTCTAGGGTTTCGAACACATACAGAAACAAGCAAGCAAGAAACAACAAGCTAGCATGTAAACCAAGGTCGTGCCTTAACCAACTGCAAAGATTCTATCTTCCAACCACCACATCATTTTTTGCAGGAAGAAAACCCTCATTTGCAACCGGAGCTTACCGGAAGTATGCCTAGATGAACAATTGAAGGAGTAAGCTTGTTCCCACCTACAGAGCCAGGAGGAGGACCTGCAAGAATTATAAACCATTTTTTTTATTGTTATAAACCTTACTTAAATTTTAAAACCCTTTTATAAAAACTAACTTAAAAACGAAACTGGAGTAAGTTGTTACCTGCTAAGCTTCTCTTTCTGAATGAAGTTGAGGTAACCGGCCACCTTGGATCGTTTTTGGCACCTGGCTGGAAGACAAGAAGACGCTAAGTCATAGTTTGGAAGGAAAACGAGCAAACAACTCAACCGGAATGAAGGAGTACTCCTGTACAAGCTCTGTCAATCTTTTTGCAGGCTCAAGACAAACACAGTCCTCGAATCCTTAAGAAAAACCATTATCTACACTCGCAGTATGCTACAATAACCTTTAAAGACCAAGAACCCTCTCACAACCTCTCTCAAGACAGCCACGGCATTTGGTTATGGAAGCAATCTACCAAGCTGAAGGTGGTTACAGGTTTTCAATGGCCGCGAGCTCGCAGCTCGGCCAACCAGACAGAGGAACCCTCGCTCTGCAAAATCAAGTGAGTAGGGTTTGAGTTATAAGTCAACCCTTTCGTGGATATAACCATCCCACGTGTCCTGGAAATATTTCTCCAGCGTGGGTAGAGTTCAATAGTCTTCGCTGCAACACAATGATTTATAATCAAACCTTTGATCATTATAAACTATGCATTATATGATTGCCAATAATATGATAATACCATGGTGTATCGATACTTAGTGGATAGACTATAGGATATAATATGAATATTTTTTATTCTAGAGTTTTCTTTGTTAATAAATCAAGTTGGATAGTTATGTTTATTAACTAGGTTTGGTGAAAATTGTGATAAGAGCATGTTTTTACTTCTAACCATTGTAAGAAAGAGAGCTATTGATTCTTGGAACCTAACCTTTGAGTTATTTTTTGAAAGAATGTTTGGTTAGCTGAAGATCAAAACGATATAAGAAATCCCAATAAAATTCTAACAACTTAATGATGAGTTTCTAGATAAAAAAATAAGTAATTTGGTCGTTGATTGAGAGAAGGATGTTTTTAGAGTCCTATAATGAAGGTAGCTGTGAGTGAAACCAAACGATATGGAGTGAGTTAAGCCCCAAGCTGTGAACTATTTTCTCTCTATGTAAACTTTAAATTACCTTTACTGTAAACAAAGATACAAGTGTTGTTTAGAATTTTAAATTATAAATATTCAATCAATTGGAGGAACATTGGAGGAACATTGGATAATATTTGTTCTTGCGATGTTTTAACCCATGTTTATGTAGTTGTGTAAACGTCATTATGGAGTTTGTTATAAATACAAATTATGGAGATGTAACTACACAAATAAGATCAACGTTACCTCCTGGAGTCAAGTTGATCTTAAATATTCTAAGACTAGCATCTTATTCATGCTAGGGAAGTATCCTCTCGACTTGAATTTAAATAATACTCTACTAGATCTTACGCTTACCTCCTAAACCTGTAAGGAACCAGCAGTCCAATTGTGTCAGCTGAAAGCTAAGTAAGCCCCGATCACACACAAGAATTCTTTCCCTACTTGACAAAAGAAAATCATCAATATATCTAACAGCAGTAAAATACAAGTTCTTTTCTAGTTCTGAAATAATTATAACTGCTAATTCATTAACAGCACTAACACAAGTTTTTAAGATTACACCTTTAGTTTACAGGTTTTTATAAAGAAGCAACTCCTTGTTCTTTTATAAACTGTTTCATTTTCTGCTAACTATTACCATGTACTTAGTGGCGACTTTAGACATTTTATGTTACTTGAAAAATTTTAAATTTTTACGAATTTTTGGGTTATTACACCACCCTTCCACCCTTGTTTCTCAGATTTCAATGTGTTCAGTATAAATTGTAGAAAAACAGATATAACATTGCATACCAACTCTGTTCTAATCTTCTTCTGGATTTATGCACCTTGGTTCCCCTCATTATCTTCGTTCTGGATATTCAAAGTCCTCTATTCTGACGATCCATGCATCAGCTTCTCTGTCTGCAAAGAGCGCACCTATCGATTCATCACGCACATCCTTGTATACATCTCTGTCCTTAAACCCTTTACCTGTTCATATGCCTGACGGTCCATTTCCATAACTAATCAACCTGTTTGATGCCTTGTGACAGACAAGAAGTCCAATCGCTAAGTAATCCTGAATTTCTGCAACGCATCTCCGCCCTTTGGCTTCTTCTGCACTTGTCATTTTCTTTAACAAATCAGAGTTTCCGCACTCCTTGTTCCGTAGTTCTAGTTTCACAGTACACGTTCTGCCCCAATCATTTTGCACCATTGATCTTCTTCGGTCTCTCCGTGACCGTTGATCTGCTGAGGAAATCGGATATCGGATGTGTGATTTTTCTTGACATCATTTCATGATTTTCGCTTACCGTCTTTCGCACATCGTTTCTGCATAATCAATCCGTGTCATCGATTTCATGTACAATCTTTCCCAACCGTCGATATTGAATCTGGTGCGGGATGCGGATCTCGAGTATTCAATATTTTGTTAAACAACTTCCAAGCTTTCCGCTATTTGACTTCCACCTTCCGCCTGCAGAACTCCTTCCGCGTCGTTGATTTCTTGTGCACGTTTCCTCGACCGTCGATCTTAGATCTGATGCGGGATGCGAAACTCGGGTTTTCAATATTTGTTTGGACAATTTCCATACTTTTCGCTTTCCGACTTTAGCTTGCAAAACTCCTTCCGCGCCGTCGATTTCTTGCGCATGCTTTCCCGACCGTCGATCTTGGATCCAATGGGGGATGCAGATCCCGAGCCTTTAACATTTTGTTAAACAGCTTCTACAAATTCCGCTTTCCACCATCCGCATTCCACTAGCAAAAACCGGGTTGCGAAAACCCATTTCATTTTATACTTTGATTTCTCGTCTTCCGCATTCCGCCTTCCTCATTCTTCATTCCGCATTTTGCTGGCGGACACCGGGTTGCGGAAACCCATACCATTTTATGCTTTGATTTCTCGTCTTCCACATTCCGCCTCCCGCATTCCTCACTTCGCCTTCCGCATTCTGTTGGCGAACACCAGGTTGCGGAAACCCATATCATTTTATGCTTTGATTTCTTGTCTTCCGCATTCCGCTTTCTGCATTCCTCATTCAGTTGTAGGCTTTATGCACTCACCTTTTCCGCATGCGGAAATCGGAAGTCAAGAACCTCGCTTCCTTGACTTTTGAACTTCAACTTCCCGCACTTCCGCACTTCCGATTTCTAGACTTCGGGATCGGGAAACCCAACTTCCAGCCTTAGTCCTTTCCTGTTCTCCCACTTTCGGCTTTCAGCTTTCCAACTTTGGAAATCGGAAATCTAACTTTTCTTATTCTCCAACTTTTGGACTTCTGCCTTTCCGCTCCCATACTGCAACACTCGATCCGCGCCGTCGATTTCTTGTGCGGGTCAACTCCTAACCGTCGGATGTTGTTCATCAAATTACCTTTGAAACTTTGCAGATTTGCTCTTGACCGTTGATTTCTTGTGAGCATTCATTCCTGTCCGTCAGATCTGTTCAACAGATCTTCTTTCAAACTTTGCGCATTTGCTCCCGACCGTTGATTTTCTTTTTTGGATTCATTCCTGACCGTCGAATCTCTGCACAAGCCATGAATTCTTCTGAGTCCTCTGCTCATCTAGATCATGCTTGGAACTATGTTGTGCCATCAACCATGGATTCTTCTGAGTCCTCTGTTCATCTGGATCATGCTTGGAACAATGTTGCCATCAATGACAACCATATCACACTATGATCTGTTTTCCATATGACCGCAAATCCCTCCAACAATCTCGCCCTGACTGCAAAACCTCCAACATCCTGCTAACTGTACACTCCCCATGTGCTCATAAACCAATCCATACTCCACTGTACCTCTGATGTAGCGAAGCATGTGCTTTGCAATCGTCCAACGCACTCTCTGAGGGTCCACCATGAACTGACTCAAAGAGTTGACTGCAAAGATGATGTCTGGTCGAGTGTTGACCAAATACATAAGCGATCCGATATGCTAACGATACAAGGTAGGATCAAATCTGTCTGACCTTGATGCATCAATATTCCTCTAGTTTGGAAACTAGAGGTATGGCCATAGGTTTGCAATCCTCCATCCTGAATCTCCTGAAGATCTCTATTGCATACTTCCCCTGTCCAATGAAGAAGCATCCATCTCTCTGCCAAACCTCCAAGCTCAGAAAGTAATGCATCAACCCAAGGTCTTTCATCTCAAACTCAACTGCAAGGTTGGACTTGCAGTCTTCAATTAGCCTCTCATCTCCTGTAAGAAAGAGATCATCCACATATAAGACCAGTATGAAAGGCACCTCACCTGTCAAGAAGTACAGGTTGTGGTCAACCTCACTTCGCTAAAATCCCATCTCCCGTAGATAACTGTCAATCCTCAAGTACCATGCTCGAGGTGCCTGCTTCAGCCCATAAAGAGCTCTATGCAGTCTGCATACATGCGTCTCCCTATTCTACACATCAAACCCTTATGGATGCTCAATATATACCTCATCCTCTATCACTCCGTTGAGGAAGGTAGTCGTGACGTCCATCTGATGAACTCGCCAACCCATCTCAGCTGCTAGTGAGATAATGGTCTGAATGGAAGAATACCTGACAACATGGGCGAAGGTCTCTTCATAGTCAATACCCTCCTTCTGTGAAAACCTCATGTTGTGCATCCTCCTCGAAACTAGAAGGTTCAAAGTTAATCAACTCTGTCATCACTGCCATATAACTGGGTCTCTCTGGTGGTACAGTCTGTCTAAAAGATCTCTGTGGAAGATCCACCTACCTGGAATCATGTATTATGGACCTGAACCACTTAGGCCTTGGCCTAATGTCTACTTGGTGCTACTGTTGGATGTCTGTCTCCTGCTACTGCTCATCCTCCCCATCAAAGATAGGAGGATCCTGTCCACCTGACTCCATCTGACTACCAGAACCTGTGCCCTGTGTCTGTACCTGTACCTATACATCTGGCTCCTCCAACTTTACCCTCGAATCGTGTGTTGGTTGTTGCTCTGTCAGTAAGTCCATAGATCTCCACAAGGCCCTGTGCTCATCAAACTAGACATCCCTGCTTAAAATGATCCTCTTGCGAGCAGGAATGTAAACTCTGTATGCCTTCAAAGTCTCCCTATAACCAACATGTAACCCCTTCTCTCCAGAAAAGTCCAGCTTCTTCCTATTGTCAGCATGAACATGACAATAGCAGACACTGTCGAATATGCGAATGTGACTCACATCTGGTCTGGTTCCTGTGAAGGCCTCCTCTGGTGTCTTCCTCCTCAAAGTTGTGTGGGGACACCTGTTCTGAATGCACACTGCAGTCCTGTATGCCTCGGCCAAAGAAATAATGGCAATCCCTGATTAAATAGCATGGCCTTGGGTGCTCCTACCATAGTCATGTTCTTTCGCTCTGTGACTCCATTCTGTTGTGGGGTATGGGGCACAGTGTGCTCCTTCTTGATCCCCTCTGCCGAACAATACTCCATGAACTCATTGGAGGTGTACTCACCTCCGTTGTTTGTTCTCAACACCCGAATCTTCTTTCCTGTTTGGTTCTCCATGAGAGCCTTGAACTCTCGGCACCTATCAAAGACCTCTGACTTCGCCTTCAAGAAATAGATCCAGGTCTTCCTGGAATAGTCAGCAATGAAGGTCACGCAGTAACTGTAACCACTGAACGAATGGACACTTATAGGTTCGCATACATCAGAATGCACTAAGTCCAAGGGCTCCTTAAACTTGTGCTCACTCTGTGGTAAAGGTTTCCTGATGTTCTTCCCCAAAGCACAACAACCCTTGCAGTGGTTATGCTTCTCCTCCTGTAACTGAGGAACTCCAATGAAAGCCTGTCTCAAGTGCCTCAGTGCTCCATGGTGTAAGTGTGCCATCCTCCTATGCCATAACTCACCCTGACTGTTGTCGCTGCTGACTAGAGCCTTTGCAGGCACAAAGTGTAGTCTATACACTTTCCCACTCCTGATGCCAATCACTCGATCCAAGCTCCAATCTAACCCCTTAGGCCTAATATACACTCTATGGTCTCGAAATTTCAACTTAAATCCCTTGTCCTCCAAAGTGGAGACTGATATGAGGTTCTTGGTCAACCCCGGAACATTTAACACGTCAGCAAAACTGAGGGGTTTGCCAGACACCCTCTCAAATGAAACAATGCCAACTCCCAGCGCCTGATACCGCACATCATCACCCAGCTCAACGTGGATCCGTGTTCCACCCTCCTGCAAGTCTCTGAAGAAATTCTTATGTCCAGTCATGTGACTAGATGCTCCACTGTTAATGTACCATTTACTGCTCCCTATGGTGCTTGCCATGCAAGCTATCAAGCAAAACTCCTCATCAAAGTTCCTGTTGAACTCCTCCACCTCTACAGATCCAGCCATCTTAGTGTTACTCTTCTTCTTCCTGTCTGGGCACTGGGAGGTAAAGTGTCCATGCTTGTGGCAGATAAAACACTTGACCTTTAACACATCAAGATTCTTCTTACCATCATTTTTCCTCTTTTTTTTTTAATCATGGGAACAGCAACCTCCCAAGAGTATATCCAACAGCCTGCAAGCCAGATATACCTTCCTTCTTCCTCTTTGCCTTACCCTTGCTCCTCCCTATAAGGGCTAGAGCCTCCTCATCCAAAATCTGTGGGGCACTACTGGATGAGCCTGATCCTTGACCCATGTGGGTCTCCTCCTACACAAAGTCATCCCATAGTCTCTGCCAATCAAGGAGCTTCTCCCTAGCCACAACACCTCTAACAAAGGTGTCCCATGGCTTAGAGAAGCCATTGAGGGATTTTTGAACTAGCTCCTCATCCTCAGTCTTAGAGCCAACAACTCCAAGCTCATCCCTGATCTGTGTGAGCCTTGTGAGATAAGGCACCACTCCTTCTCCCTTGACCATCTTGGTGTTGTGCATCCTCTCTTGCAGCACCATTTTCCGATTCTCGTTCTTGCTCTGGTACAGACTTTCCAAATCCTTCCACATCTCTGCTGCGGTCTTCTTACCCAAAAGGTGAGGGACTATATGGTCCTTCAATCCATCCATGATAATCAGCATGGCTCTATAAATCAATCTTCTTCCAAGCTATCAGATTTGTTGGATCCATGGGTGCAAGTTTTGTTACGTCAATGTGCTCCTCTGCATCACTGACGTCCAGGATCCTTTTGATCCTTTCTTTCCAAGTAGGAAAGTTTTGTGCCCCCTGGAGTCTATCCTCAACTCTCAACTGCACGGCCATAGTGAAGTGTTACTTGTCAAACCCTGGATTTGAAAGTCTAGGTTTGTGTCTTCCAATAGATCTTCCCTTGATCTATCCCTACTGCTGCAAATCCCTCAGCTTTAGCTCACCAGAGCTCCGATACCATGTAAATTTTCCTTTAATATTCAAACTAAGGCTAACAATGCATGCAAAATCTCTACTGATAACCACAAATGAATATCTTTTACAATATGCAGCGGAATATAAAACTGAGAAATAAATCACATCACATCACAATATTGACACTATTATTTTGGGTATGGAAACCCCCAGAAAAACCCAAGATGGGAAAACCGATGCAACAATCAGATATAGATTTTATTATGAGAAAATATGGAACTTTTACAATCACTGCAAATTCACCCAAACCTGGCGAATGCAGTACCCAGGAGAATCACTGGGAAAATCCCAGCTAAACCTCAACACCCTCCTATGTGAGTGTACAGCCCAATTGTACGAAGTTCGGTGATCCTACTACTCACTCCTTCGTCTTCCCAGCTAAATCCTCAGTCTGACATTCTCTCCCTATTTGTATCCTGTCTCTGTCGAAATACAAGTGTGTGTCCTCTCCACCAATTGATCTATCTTTTATAACTTTAGGTAAATCAAAACCCCTAATTTCACTTTCACTTTAACTTGTGTTTCCAAAGGAAACTTAGGAGAAGTAAATTTAATACAACGGGTTTCCTAATTTAAGTCTTCTGCATGCAAGAACACATGCATGCAGGAAGACCTTCCTTGTTGCTGCTAGTTTAACACTATGCTTCTGCAAAATTGTATTCATGAATTTAAATTGGGCCATGAACCGTTTCTTTCATCTTTTTGCCTTTAACCTCAATCATCTCTCTTTCTGAATCTATTTTTGGTCTCTTTGATGTTTCCAGGTCTTCATCCTCAATCTCAATTGTCTCTGAAAAGCTTCTCTTTCCAGTAATCTCAACTTCACTGGGAGTTGGTATTATCATAGTCGTTGACTTCATTATGGCATAGGGATTTTCCTGTAGGCTCTCTGAACTCTCTACTTCAGGTTGGTATTCCATTAAATTAGCTCTTTGAGCTAACCCTTCTATATCCTGGTGATCAAATGCTTTGTTTTTGTTCTACTGCCTCCTCTGTGATATGATGTGATGAGGATCATAATTAATTTTTGTGGTTTTCATAAAATTCATATCCTGGATTTGATACATACTCAATCAAAATTGCAGTCTCAATACGACCTCAGAAACAAACCTATCACTATCCAACCCTAAAAACTGACTCAACAGAGATAGGACCCATTGGGATTCCTTATTAAACAGGTCAATGTCAAGGGGAAAAGGCTCATTTTCAATGGAAACTCCAGGTTTAAGACTCTTGGATAAAAAGGCTAGATTCTCCTCCGCTGCAGCATGCCTATATTGCTCAATTATACTTTCCTCGGCAAAACCTTCCAGGTTTTGGGTAAACGAGTGGGGTACTTCTAATGCATCTCTAACAACTAGTGAATTGATAGGGCAAAGGATTTTGGATTGGTTTGAGTCCATTATAACACATTCAGACTGAGAGTAATTGGACACACACCAGGCAATGAAATCTGGAAAGTTAAGGGTTTGGTCTAGACAAAAGTAGTAAACATGAGACCTCTGGACGTTGTGCAAGTCAATCCCCTATGTTTCTAAACTTTTTACCCTGCTCTTTAGCTCATGTACTAGACCAAAAGAGAGCACTATGTCAAACACATCTTCATCCCTGTCTTCAAAAATCTCACGTAGTTTACTAAACTCTCGAACTTGTGTTTCAACTTCACCTTCCCCTTCCATTTTTAAAAATAACTTGGCGAGTTCAGATACGTGCCCTACCTGGCAAATGATGGCTGGAAAAAGTGAATCTGACTTGGCTTCCACAGGTGCAGGCACGTTCTCCTTTGCGCGCAAAAGACAAATGATTCATTTCCACGTGACTTTCCTTTTTATAATGTCGCCAAAAGCGGTTTTGGGATCGCGGGAGGCGGTTTCTCCCTACCACCTTTCATCCAGCGGAACAATTCTCCGCCCAACACGTGGAAGGAGGTAAACATTTCGCTGCCACTCGCTTGTTCCGTCCTTCTTGCATGTCGCGGGCGCAGAATGCACCTCAACCATTGATCTCTTTCCCCTTCGATTGTCGTCGTCGATCAAATCTGAACTTTAACCTTTTCCAACGGTCATTTCGCCAACCTTTCCCCATATTATACATCGAGCATCTTCACCTAGCGGATACCCTATCCGTCGTTCATCTCTTCGCACTTTTAATCTGGATCGTCCATTCCTCCACAAGGTACTACAAGCGCTTCACATGTTCATTTTAGTTACTTTTTCACTCCAGCATACGGTTCCATGAAGGATTGGGTCTTCTCTTTGGCACCCAACCTGTCACTTTCACGGTCATATCAACAAAATTCAAAATCTAAGCTCTTTTTCCTTACCTTAAGCCCCTCTTAACTCTGCGAAACAAACGGTGCTAACAAAAGGCATTGTGGAAGGTGAGAAAAAGGTCTCACTCCCCCCTCCCCCTATAGTGTGTGCGATTGTCCCGAATGCTAAAGCCCTTCTCGATCCAAGTTCTTGTCTCAAAGCTTCTCTTTGATTTTTCTATTTTCCAATACTTTCAATTGATAGTTTGGCATTATGAATGATTTTTGAAGGTTTTTTTTTACAAATATCCACCTCATGCCCTGTCATTTGTGCAAGGTGGTATTTTAGCCTACTTATTCCCCTCGTCGTTTCCTCCCCACACAAATTGCAAGTAAGCTACTGTCAATTATAAGACTCAACAAGCTCACCATACTCTCAGAATGGATCTAAATCCTTTGGCATTTTTGTATTCAAACTCGGGAAAGAAATGAACCTAAAGCAAGTAAAAATACATTTATTAGCTTATATGATTGCTGCAAATTAAAAAAACAGCAACAAATCAATGATAAACCTTCCATTGAAACGTCGTTTTGAAGAGGGAAAACTAATGGGCATGTTTGTATAGAAAGGAATGGACCTAGGGCTAAAAAAAAAAAAATTGAGCATATATGACTGTCGCAAATTAAAAAAAGAGCAGGAAATCTATGGTAAATGTTCCATTAAAATTTGGTTTTAAAGCTAAGTTGCACGAAACGTGGAAATGTGTATGAGNTGTGACCCCCACTAAATGGGTACGTAAGGGGAAACGCGGTATATATATATATATATATATATATATATATATATATAGCTTTTTTTAATAACAGATTATCTCACAATAAAATAAGAATGACGTTAATTTGTAGGTAGGTTTAGAAACGATTTAAAGGTTAATTTGTTTACATTTTCCATAAATTAGGTTTTTTTATATTTTCCTATGGGTCCCAAGCTGCTCGTGGGCCCTTAGATGTTTCCCAGAAGTTTTTGACAAGTTTTCGAGTTTCCACGAGATTCCAGTACTGGTACGTCGGCATTTTAGGAGTTTCGTGCAACATAGTTTTAAAGAGGGAAAACTCATTCACATTGCAAAACTAACAAACTTTGTATTGGAACAATTAGAAATGATAGCTAGATTGAAATACATAACTTGAAATGTGGTTGACTGTAGTTCTTGATTGGATTCAAAATTCCAATTCCCACTCCACAGTCATTCATTGATGGCAAATGAAATTAGATGCAAACCTCTCCTTGGCTCAATGCAAAATGATGGTCTTTGCCTTGGCTCTCCTCCTTGACAAGCTAACTTGTATATGAACAAAAAAAAATGGGGCAAAACGAACTTATCCATGGGCGGGGGATGTCACATCATCGATTAACCATATTATCACGATAATATCGCCAAACATCGCCTTAAAATATTGGCCCGAATTTTTTTAAAACTTGGACATTGTTTCGTTTGCAAGTTGACATCATGATTTTGGCGATATATCGACGATGTTTTTAACACTGGTCTCAACATAACATGTTTCACACCTTAATTTTGCATAGAAAGCCAAGCAGCTTCCCATATTGAAGGATACTCAACCTTCTTTGATGAAATATGAGCCTTATGAACCTTTGTCTTTCTAAACGGAAGAATTTAGTAATAACCTAAGCTAAAATCCTACCAGTTACAGGAATAAAAGCAGGACACAAGTTCCAAGTCCTGATCTAACTGTTAAAAGCCCTTGACTCCATACAGGCTGTAAGATTCCAAACATCAAGACCTACAAGTGCACTGCATGGATGTGATTGAAAGAGTGAGTAATGTGCAGGAAGGCAGGAGAGAAACCAGAAAAGGGAAAAACAGTAAAGGGTCAGTGACCTTTAAGATATGAAAAGTAGTATCAACTATCAAGTTAGAAGCCCAACAAAATCTTTCTGCTATCAAAATTCCTCAGCATCTTTACAACCACTTCTGTTTTTGTCTTCTAATGCATATTTCAGTTTGCCAAACACAGACACCCATAAAACTTGGATCGTCTTTTTTTCTTCTGGTGTTTGTTCTGTTGTTGCTACTGGAAACTTGAAGCACTAATTACATTGTTAGAACAGACATACAGGAGAGACCGGAAAGTAATATACACTTCATTTCTATCCAAAATCTATGCTCGGCTGCAGACTAAAGTAATATTTTAACATATATGAAAGACCAGATGTAGTTTACAGGAGCTGATCTATTTAACACACTGAAGAATATTTCAGAACAGATACAAGCGCCAGGCCTATGACATGTGAAATCTAAAGAATCAATGAAACAAAGAGACCATACAGAAAAATATTTGAAATCAATTTTAGAAATGTACCTAAATATTTATATATGCCTATTGAAAATTACATGCACTATAGGTATAGTTCAGATATGTAGGACTCTCTGTCTTAAAAATGACTTACAATGGGCGTTTTATTTCACCTGACTCCATAGCCTGAAATATTTTTGACAAAACTCCAACAATATCTGGAACATGATTTCCTGGTAAAAAGAGGAATATAATCCCATTTCTAGCCAACTTCGCCAGGGAGAACATCGCAGATTTTTTGAATGGTTCATTTACACCAGAATCTGCAGAATTCGAGCACTTCTTCCCCTCTGGAATATGCTCTGTTACAAAAGAAGATTGTTTTGAAGCTTGCCCTATTTCTGTAGTGGAATTTGCTTCACCATAACAAGATGGTCCAGATGCAGCGCAAACAACTTCTGACTCCAACTCATCTACCACATCAGATGCAAGTGTATTGCAGTTTGGAATTTCTTCTTCTTCGGCACTCTTTCTATGCCTCTTGCTTTTTGCATTCTCAACTAGATCTACAGCATGCTCTTCTGCTATTTCTTCAGAAGTTCCTTCAGTTTTGCTTCTCTTCAAAATTCGACAAGCACCAGCAGACCCCAGGTTGTCTATTGATGCACTTTTAGATAAGTCAAAATACTGCACAAGTCAAAAAATATAAGCAAATGAGGAGACAGGTAAAAAGGCAAAATCACCATGTAAAAAGCAAGCCAGGGAGAAGACCGATTTCTACCAACTTCAATAAAAACTTTCTTAAATTATATTGCCAACTACACCAATACATCTTAGCTATGATCTTGATTTAAATTTAGACAAGATGATATACTATTCCAATTTTTCACATAATACAAAAAATGAACAAGGAATGTGATGACCCAAAAATGCTCAATTGGGACACATTTGCAACTGACGAGCACACAATGACCAACTTAAGTGTCATCAACCTAACAGGACCTCAAAAGAAGGGAACATGAATAATGTGAAGAATAACCAAGTGTTAGACATTATAAAGTATGACTTAAGAAAACAACTTAATTATATGCAAAAATTAACATAAAAGACTCTTATGTGCACTTTACTAATAACTCGTTACTTAATTACCCCAATAACCTTAGAAGTTAGAACTACCATGGTGCAACCATAATTGATCCAAATTTTCATGTTACGCCCCTAAGACTAAGTGAACTTCTAAGTTTTTAAGCAAGGTGAGGGTAATGAAGTGAATGGGATATAATGAAGGGGAGATTAACTGAGATGTTAGGGAAAAGGGTTCGTGAATTAACTATCATGAGAGGGTGTCTAAGTCCTAAATCTGCCCCTTAGCTTTCAAGAGCTAGGGGTTAATGATTTTTTCTTCCATGTGTGCCATGGAAGAGAATTATTTCTTCTTAAATTACCCTTTCCTTGCGCCATTTTTTAATATCTTTTTTATTTATTTTTCTTCTCTTTTTACAAGATTAGACCCTTTCCTTGGGTTTAGCTTTGATAAGCTGGGACATAAGGATCATGGCTTTTGCAAGGGGCATAGCTCACATTCATGATTTAATTTCATTTCCCTTGGAGTACTTTGACTTTTTTGAATTCAATTTATGCACCATACATAGAAATAATATGTAGACCATAGAACATGACACATAATTAGTTAATTGCGAAAGGGGGACATGGTGGAAATGGGTGAAGTGGCTAGTGAAATGACCTGACATGAAAAATGGCTAGATAAAATGTTGTTAATGACATGAAATGAGGGTCATGCTTGGTTAAATCCCTAGGGGCACACCTAACCCACAAGGTCATACACTTAATATGACAAGGAAAGAAGAATTATAACCACGTCATGATGCTCCCTAAGCTATTGAAACAGTATTTGAGGATACATGAGTCATTATAGAGTAACACCTTTGACCTCCTATTATTATGTCCACACATAAGAAAGCATTTATCATAAGTCAAGTAGAGAGGATATGTCATAACACTAGTATCAAGTTATCAACTAGATGTCCCCACTATCTCTAGCATATAGCAAGGCAAGATAAGTGGGCAAAAAGTGTCTTTGAGCAGGCTAAAAGTGTCTCTGGCTAAAAGTTTCTCTGTCAAGTGTCTATGGGCAAATCATAGATCTCATCTGTGGAACTGTTGGATGTGATGGAAGATCACATAGGAAATGATGATCAAGTCACCCCATACATGTAAGGGGGTAACACATCCCAAACAGCAAAGGTTGTGGAAACCATTGGTCCATCAGAGTTGTAGGTGGCAGCGTGATGGAGATGGAAGAGTTGCATGTGGTACATACAAAGATCAAAGGGATGGAATCACAACAAAGGACATTCAATACACCAACAAATGGATAGAATAAATACCTAGAAGAATGTAGTAGTCATGGCGATGGTTCAATACCTAAAAATAAGAGCGAGGAGGTGCAAACTAACACAGTTAAAGTTGAAAAAAGTTGTCCAACTACAAAGCCATCTAGATTTATAACAAGGAAACACCCTACACATAAATGTAAATGTATATGAGCTCATCCTGATAAGATCAGAACTTTGGTAGGGGTCGACATTCAAATTGAGGAAGTGCAAGAGTTGATGCCTATGACCATTGTGGAAATTTTTTGGGTAAGTGCAAGGGTAGATGGTTACATCCATAGTGGAAAGTTTTTGGGTAAAGTGCTTAAAGAGGAGCCTCTCAAGCTCTAGTTATTCGAGCAATGGAACCCAATTTTGGCTATGTCCTGGAGATTCGTTTATCGGTTACTTGGGTAGTGGAAACCCATTTTGGGTACGTCCTAAAGTTTAATTTATTCATTGATAGGATAAGTCTCTTTCTTTGTGTTTAGCTTTGATAAGTTGGGACATAAGGATCATGGCTCTTGAAAGGGGGCATAACTTACATTCGTCATTTAATCACATTTACCTTCAAGTACTTTGACTCTTTTGAATTTGATTTACACAGCATACATAGAAATAATATGTAGAGACCTTAGTGTTAAAAATAGTGTAGTTGCAAGACCCATTATCGGGGAGGATGGTACCCTAGTCAATTAACTAGGGTTCTTGGTCAGTGAACCAGGCAGAGTAAGTCCCTAGAAGGTACCCTAGGGCCCCTAGTAGTCTCTTAGGGTTCTTGGTCTGGGACCAAGCAGGTTGATGCCACGACAAAGTCCCTACCATGTGGTTAGGGCCCCTATATGCCTCTGCGGTATCCTGGTCTGGGACCAAGCAGATCCCGCAAGTTGAGGCAGAGACTTCCTGGGTTGGGACCAGGTAGATTCTTGGTCTAGCAACAAGCCATTCCGGCAGGTACATACCTAGTTAGTTAACCAAGTGAATCTTGGTCAGTTGACCAAGATGATGATGTGTGATGGCATCTTCTCCGAATCAGTTATTGCTAGGTTGTTTCCCAAGGGACTGGCCACCGCTTGATAATGTCACTAGCATTTAACCCTTAGGAGCAGTATGGAGGACCAGAGGATCACATCATCCAGTTTGCATCTTCCTTATACAATGATGATAAAATATATGGAACACATGTGACAATATACCTTGAAAAAGAGAAAAGATTAAAGTCCTTGGTCTTGTCGGTCCTATGGGTAAAAGGGTTGTTTTCCCACCTTGATGATACACCTTGGTCTTGTGGGTAAGGGGGTTGCCTTAACACCTTGTTGTGACCCCTCTAGCTGACTTGTGGTCTTATATCTTCTTTTTGGTCCTAGCGCCCTTATTGTTTGTGGTACCATGACCCCTTTGACATGATGACTTAACCTTATTGTTTTTGTTTTATTTTGTTTGACAACTTGACCATCGGTACCCTATCCTAAGTTAACATAATATTATTTTATGTAACTTCCCGAAAAGACAGGGTTAGAAGGAAATCCCTTCTAGAAGTTCTCTCAAGCTATAAATACAAGTCTTATCCTTCATAGTGAGATCATCAAACATATCTTAGCTCTAATTTACCTATGGTTGAAGTCTAAGTTTGTTCTACTGCTGCTAAGGTTTCTCTGTTTTATCTTTGGGTTTCCAAATCTGTGTTTGGGACCACTATGTGCTATGTGAAAGAACCGCCTACCCTTTGAAGACTATCCATCATGAACCATGACTACTAGCGACCTCCTATTGCTGATTCGTGGACTATATGACCTCTCCAAGGTAGGTCGTGAATGCTTTAGTCCTGCTAGGGCTGGGTCATGACCTGCTGGAAGCCTTCTAACGCTGAACCGTGACTGCTAGTGACCTCTTTTGTTGGGTCCTAACTGTGGTGTTTCTTCTCTGTTGAGTCATGTTGTTAATAGCCTTCCCAGGCTGGGCCGTGGCTATGGGTTTACCCTCTTTGCTGAACCACGGTTGTTGGGAGCCTTTAAGAATGGGCCACGACACCTACCTACTAGGCCGTGATTGTTTTGTATGCCCTTTGGGCTGACCATGACTGTGGTTGTCTTCTCCTAGCAAGTCGTGATTGTCGTTGTCCCCAGTGTTGAAAAAGTGGTTGAACAATCGCGAATTTTACTCTGAGCCGATTTTTCGGCGAGTAAAAGTCACGATTTTTTTTAAAATCCTGGAGGTGCGACATTTTAGCAAAAATCGTGGCTTTTTTGAAAAAGGCGCCCAGCAACTTGAATCTGCGGCTTTAAGAGGAAAAAAAGATTTTTGGGGGTCATTTGAGTTAGAGGTTTGTTGGAAGAGGAGTGAGAAGGGCAAGAGGAGATCGTCAACAACTTTGCAGGCTTTCAAACACCATTTACCATCTTTATCAAGGATCTTTGTGGAGCAAGTGTTCAAGATACCTCACAGGTATGTACATTTTATCCCATTGTTTTTCTATCTTTTCCGTGGATTGTTTGAAAGTTTTCTTGCATTTTTTCTTGCATATTTCTTAGTATTTCTTTGCTATTTTTCTTCCTATTTTGCCATTGATTTCCATGCCCAAAAATATGAAAAACAGTCACAATGTAAGGGAGATTTAAAAATTAGAATGGAATAGCATGCTTGTTTTTTTAATTGTTTAGCCACCCTCTTCTTCTTATCTTTCATGGCTTAAAATTTAAATTTAGAGGTCTGATATTTTAAGCTAAAATGTTGCTATTTTTTTCCAATGGAGTTTAATGTAATTTTTTTGTGTTTTTGCGCCGTCAGCTTGCATTTGGGGTTGTCATTCCAATTGCAAAAATGCCAAAGGTATTGGACCCATTTTGGCAGTATGATGAGCCCGAGGATGGAACAAATAGGCAAAATTTGTGTTGCAAATTATGTGGGCATCACATGTCGAGAGGGGTTAACAGGTTGAAATACCATCTAGCCAAACTACCTAGCCATGATGTTGGCCTTTGTACTGCAGTGACCCCGGAAATCATGAGATCTGCCCATGACGCCATCCATGAAAAAAATAGAAAGAAGGATGAGATCGCTGCAAACAAAGTTGAGCTTACAGCTTTTGGCCAAGCAAGAAGTGTAGGTGCATCTCTATCTACCACTATGGGTGAGGGTAGTGGGAGGGGCTCCACAACTTCACCTATCGGGAAGGCGGGGCTCTCATCCCATTTTGTTGCACGAACAGGAAGAGGATCACAACCTTCTATCAAGTCAATTGTAAAGAAATCAAAAAAGGTAGAAGCGGACAGGCTAATGCGGAGGGGTCTTTACTGGAGTCACATACCTCTTAGCATTGTTAAAAACAATCCATTTTGGCAATCGATGTGTGATGCCATTGCAGTAGTTGGCCCAGGGTATAAAAGTGCCACCTTTGAGGAGTTGTGAGGCCCAATCCTTCAAGCAGAAAAGAAGGACACCGATGCTAGGTTGACAGAGTTCAGGCAATCATGGGAAAGCACTAGATGCACAATCAAGTTAGATGGGTGGACAGATGGTAAGGGTAGAACCCTTATCAACTTCTTAGTACACTGTCCTAGAGATACCATGTTTATAAAATCAATTGATGCATCGACACATGTAAAAGATGCAGCACTTTTATGTGAGTTGATGGATGGGTTCATCCAGGATATTGGGGTGCACAATGTTGTGCAAGTTATTACAGATAATGCAGCTAATTATGTGGTTGTTGGAAGAATGCTTATGGATAGGTACCCCTGTTTGTTTTGGACTCCATGCTCAACTCATTGGATTGATTTGATGTTGGAGCGTATGGGAAAAATTCCCTTTATCAAGGTGGTGATTGATCAAGCTAGGAGCATTCCTAAGTTCATTTACAACCATGCTTTTGTTCTTAGTCTCATGAGGAGGCACACCAAAAACAAGGATTTGAAGCGCCCTACAATCACACGTTTTGCCACCACATTTATTACTCTTCAGTCTTTGCTTCAATGTTAGTTTGAGTTGAAGCAAATGTTTGTTTGTGGTGAGTGGCGTAATTGTGCTTACAGCAAGAGAGAGGATGGGAAAACCATTGCCAAGTTGGTGTACACTTACTTCTTCTGGGAAGGAGTGGAGGAAGTGTGCTCGGTGAGTGAACCTTTGGAAAGGGTTCTGAGACTTGTTGATGGTGATAAGCCCGCAATGGGCTATTTATATGAGGCCATGGATAGGGCCAAAGAGGCCATTCGAAATTATTGTGGGAAAGGGTACCCCGAGGCACAACAGACACATGTTGTTATGGGATTTGATAGATAGTCGATGGACCGGGATGCTTCATCGACCCATTCATGTAGCAAGACTCTTCCTCAACCCTGCATTTGCCTACAAATGCAATTTTGATTTTGATAGTGAGGTTTTGGAGGGGCTCCTCACTTGTATTCAGAGGATGATAACTGATTATGAGACTCGCAATGCAATCAATCGCGAAATAGAGGTGTATCGAGATGGTACTGGAGTATTTAGCTTTGGTGATGCTATTCGTGACAGGATCGATTTCATGCCAGGTAAGTTATTAGAGTGTTTTAAGTTTTCACCTTTATTGAAAGATGAATTATGATTTATTTATATTTATTTCCTATTTTAGTTTTCCAATGTTGAATGTAATGAAATGTAATTTAGTTATCTTTATTTCTTGTTTGGTGTAGCCACTTGGTGGCGAACCTATGGTGTGAGGACACCAAATTTACGGAAATTTGCCATCAAAATCCTTAGCCAAACCTGTACCGCTTCGAGATGTGAGCGGAATTGGAGTGTATTTGAAAAAATACATGCAAAGAGGTGCAGAAGGTTAGAACTTAGAATTTCAACAAAGCAATTACATTTAAATGTTTAATGCAATTTATGAATCTATGATCCTCTAAGATATTATAATTTATTAATTTATTACCCTCTAGACTCATAAATTTTTTTATTACCCTCTAGACTCATAAAAATTTTTATTACCCTCTTACAGGTTGGAGTTCACACGTCTTAATGACTTGGTGTACATCCATTACAAACTCTGCTTGTGGATGACACAAATAGAGAAAGAACTAGATGCAAATGCCATCTCCTTGGACAATATTGATATATTGTGTAAGTGGAGGGTGGAGATTGAGACTCCTATCATGGAGGAGTCACTTGCATGGCTAGAGATAGAGGAGCAGCAGGAGGAGGGGCAAGAGGAGGAGGAGGAGGAGGTTGGAGACACCATGGAGGGTGATGTGCTATCATTGCCACCACCTTCTGCACCGATTGATACACCTAGTCCTCCATCCATCACTCAGCGTCCAGTATTAGATGCAGGGCCAGGGCCTTATGTTGCTACTACTAGTGCTAGGGGAAGGCCTGACAAATGACCCATGTTATTTTCCCGTAAAAGGGGAAGAGGGCATTGCCATTGGATAGCTAGATGCTAGTTTTCCTTGGATACATTTATATATGTGATGTCGTTTTGTAATGTTTATACACTTTTGAGTCCTTGATTGGACAACTATGATGTTTCAAGATTCAGTATCCACTTCGATATGTCGTTTTATATTTGGCATGACTACATGATGATGATAAATATCAGAACTTTCTTCATATTTATGTTCCAATTTGTTTTTCTAATGTTATTGTTAATTTATATGTTTAAAAAAAAATTAAAATTGTGTATTTTCTATTTTTTAATGTTTGTCAACTTTTGCCGATTTTTCCCAATTTTTTCGTTGATGTTGCCGAGAAGTTGTATTCGAGACCCTTGTCGACTTTTTGTCGATACTGACTTTTTCAACATTGGTTGTCCCTCCTTAGGCTCGACATGACTATGTTGGCCTCCTCTTAGAAGGACATGACTATTTTGCAACCCTCTAGAGCTAGGCCATGGACTGTAATAGTCCTTTCAACTAGGTCATGGACTATGTAAGCCCTCGAGGGCTGACCTAGGACTGTGATGGCTCTTTTTAGTTGGGTCGTGGACTGCTTGACCTTCATTCTACCAGGTTGTGATTGTTTTGTGACCATTGGAGTTGGTTATACTCTTCTACTGTTGCAAGACCTCTATTGTGATCATCTTTAGGGTTGAGTTTTACTATGTTATCCCACAGGGGTGTTCACTCTTGGTAACTAAGATATCTTGTTTGCTACTGTATGTGTCTAAAACCTACAACACTCTAACCCTCTCTCTCAAAGTATGTCATATGTTCCTTTTGGCGGCTTGTCCTTACAGTGACAAGGTCTGACTCCAAAAGTGTCCGAGTATGAGGTAGATTCAACCAGATCGCATTGTTACTATTTATTAATTGTTGTTTAATAGTTTGTTTTTGTATTGTACTATTGTTATTGTTTATGTTTTGTATAGTGCAATTAATAAATTATCTGAAGGACCAATTTTAACACGGTGATCATTGGAGTGTTAAAATTGAAAGAGATGAAAATTATGTTTTTAATTTACAACAACAGTGTTGTTTTGGAACTAGCCTTGTTTTAGTTTTAAAATTTTAATTTTCTTATAGCAAACCCTAACCTAACCCAAATTTCCAACACTTAAAACATAACACATAATTAGTTAATTGCGAAAGGGGGACATGATGGAAATGGGTGAAATGGCTAGTGAAATGACATGATATAAAGAATAGAAAAATTTTGAGAACCCAACACAGTTTCAGTTTCAATGTTGCATATGGTTTAATGCCCAAAAGCCCATCATGCATGTACATTTAAAAATTAAAATTTTTTACTAAAATATGAAACACTGAGATTTTTTTTCAACTTTTAAACTCTGAAATTTACAACAGCCCTAATCTCTTACTCATAAATTTTAAACTCAGGCAACACACATGAAAATAAACACTCGATTTTTACCAAAATTAGTCCAAGAAAAACCCTAAAGGCAAAACCTGTATGAGAGATAATTTTTATTTCTTCAAGCAAAATATAAGATTTAATTACAGCGATACTTATCTCCCTTCTCGGAATTCATGTCAATATCTCACTAACAAAACGGTTGTACGGCTGCCTAGATTTTTGTGTTCTACGGCCTCACACATGTGACTATACGGCCTCGATTTTTGTGTTGTACTGTATGGTTTTTTTGCATTGAAAAATGTGACCGGCTCCTTGAAATCTTTGTTGTACAAACAACATTAAATGTTGTACTTTCACCTCAAAAACGATGCCATACTGCCTCGATTTTTGTGCCACAGTATAAAAATGTACAATAGGGCCCTCTCCTTGAAATTTGTGCCTGCTATACAGATTTCCAACTTTCGGAAATGTGCCCTTTGATTTGACCTTCAACCTGTCACTTAGCTTTCTCAAGGGTTTCTTCTTCTCTCTCTCAATCTCTTCTTGCTTTCTTCTCTCCAAAAACTCTCTCTTTGGAATGTTAACAATGAATTCAATTTGTCTTTTCCAAGCCCTTTTTGTTTGAGTAACTTCCACTTCTAGATCAATGGCTTAGATTAAAAGCCAACTAAATGAGATCTAGGGCCCATCTCATTTCTTCATTAAAAATCACTTTTAATTAATAAATGAGAATTTTATGCATACCCTCTTTTAAAATCTCATAAAGTCACTTTTAAAATATTATAACTCAAACTCATATTAAAAAGGTCACTTTATAATAAAATCATTCTCACATTTTTTATATAGGCTAAGGACCACATTATTAAAGTGTCCTTGTCCACCCCAAGGCATGAGTGAACAAACACTTCCTAGCTAATAATTCAACACTCCCTCTTACCGAGGAAAGTGTTTTTCACCACTCCAATCTTGTCTCTGAAATAAATGTGCTTTCCTCTTCCCAAAGACTTTGTGAGAATATTTGCTACCTGCTCATCTGTAGAAATGCATTGTAACTCTACAGATCCTCTCTAGACATAGTCTCTGATAAAGTGGTATTTGATCTCAATGTGTTTTGACATGTCATGAAACACTAGATTCTCAAAGACCCTAATGCAACTCTGATTGTCACAATGAATGATAGTAGGCCTCAGCTCTTGACCAAATAAGTCCTCCATGAACTTGTGAAGCCACAATGCCTCGCAACTAGCTTGACTAGCTGCCATGTACTCAACCTCTGCAGAACTCAAAGCAACAGAATTTTGCTTTCGACTGAACCATGACACGACTGTCGAGCCCAAACTTAAGCAACAACTGGAAGTGCTCTTCCGGTCTAAAACATTGCCTGCCCAATCTGAATCCTTGAAGG
Source organism: Pseudotsuga menziesii (assembly GCA_001517045.1). Classification (NCBI taxonomy): domain Eukaryota; kingdom Viridiplantae; phylum Streptophyta; class Pinopsida; order Pinales; family Pinaceae; genus Pseudotsuga; species Pseudotsuga menziesii. The sequence goes on along the minus strand of LPNX010160748.1, from coordinate 341,766 downwards.
CAATCAAGTCCACTCCACCTGAGCTCATATAGACCAAACCATAGTCTACAGTCCCAGCAAGGTATCTCAAAATATGTTTTTGTGGTTGTCCAGTGCACTCTCTTGGGCTCCACCATGAACTGACTGAGAGTGTTCACCGCAAAACTCATATATGGTCCGGTGTTGACCAAATACATCAACGAACCAATAAGTTGACGAAACAAAGTAAGATCCACCAACTCTCCCTCAGAAGCATGAAGCTTCTTTCAATTGGTGATCATGGGTGTGACATGGGTCTACAATCCTCCATCCAAAATATCCTCACAATATCTGCACCATATTTTCCTTGCCCCAGGAAAACATGTCCATCCTCCTACCACACCTCCATGCCTAAATAGTAGTGCATCAACGCAAGGTCGGTCATCTCAAACTCTAAAAAAAGATCTTTCTTACATACCTCAATTAGATGCTCTCCTCCTATAATGAATAAGTCATCAATATATAGCAAAAGAATGAGCAGAACACCTCCAACCACAATGTAGTATAGGTTGGGATCTGCCTCACTCTTCTAAAACCCAATCGAAAGCAAATAAGAATCAATCCACGAGTACCAAGCCCAAGGGGCTTGCTTCAGACCATACAAGGCCCCTTTTTCAGCCTGTAAACATGAGAATCTCTCTCATAAATATCAAAGCCCTGTGGATTCTCTAGATATACCTCCTCCTATAGAAAACCATTGAGAAAAGCAATCTTCACTTCGATCTGATGGATCCTCTAACCCATCTTTGCCACAACGACGATCACTGCTCTAATCGAAGAAAATCTAACTATCGACGCAAAGGTCTGATCATAATCAACTCCCTCTATCTGTGAGAACCCTCGTGTTACAAACCGAGCTTTGTACTTCTCAATGCTTCCATCTGCAGCATGTTTGATTTTATAGAGCCACTTGGAAGTCACGGCTGACTTCCCTTCTGGTCTTGGAACCACTTCCCACACACCATTCTTCATAATGGAATTGTACTCTTCCATCATGGCATCTCTCCAAACCTGATGTGCGGAAGCCTCCTCATAAGTAGCAGGCTCAGACTCACGCAAGCTGGTCACCTGTGCCATATAACTGGAAAATCTCTCTAGTGCCCTACTCTCTCTGACCTCCCTCTTGGGTGGTCCCATAAGCTCCTCTCCTTCCATCACAAGTTCCCTAAGCCAAATTCGATTTCTATTCCTGGAAGTAGCATGCTGTGGCAGAACCTCCTCTACATCCTCATCAGACAAATGTCTCCCTGAAGAAGTACCTGTGGTCTAAGATCCTATACCTGATGAACCTAAACCTGAACCATGTGTACCTGAATCACATGAAGGTGAAACATGTGAACCTGTGATCCGTGAACCTATCCTAGTACCAGAAGTCCCTGTAGACCGAGTCCCTGAAACTGATGAACATGTAACCTATGACATAGTCACCCCTGAAACCCGTGACCATGTGCCCTGACTCGCTGAACTCTGAGATACTGTCACCTGTGGAGTAGTCATCTGCAACTACTCCTCCTCTGACTCCCGAGACTTTCAAAAGGCTCGCTCCTCGTCAAATTTCACCTCCCTGCTCACCACAACTTTCCTCTATGCAGGAAGGTATATGTGGAAAGCCTTCGAAGTCTCGTCATAGCCAACAAAAATGCCTCTCTCTCTCCAATAGCCTCTAAATTTTTCCTCTTCTCAAAAGGCACATGGGAATAAGTAAGGCATCCAAAAAAGCAGAAGTGGCCTATCTTAGGCTTCTTCTCGATGAACATCTCCTCGGGAGTTTGGCACCCCAAGGCACGGTACGGACTCCTGTTCTGCACAAAATCAATTGTATTGCAGCCCTCTACCCATAGGAAGAAAGGAAGACTCTGATTATGCAACATGGCTCTAGCTGCACCCACTATCGAACGGTTCTTCCTTTCAGCCACTCCATTCTGCTGTGGAGTGTAGGGAACTGTCAACTACCTCCTGGTACCCTCCTGTCTACAAAACTCATTGAATGCATGGGAAGTGTACTCACCCCATTGTCTGATCTTAGCACCTTGAACTTCTTTCATGTTTGGTTCTCCACAAGAGCTTTGGAACTCTTGGAACCAAAGCAAGACCTTCTCGGACTTCTTGCTTCTCAGAAAGTAGATCAAGGTCTTCCTGGATAAGTCATCAATGAAAGTAATATAATACTCAAAACCTGTCAGCGAGGCAGAAGACATAGGACCACATAAGTGTTGACTAAATTGTCATTGATGCCAACAGAAGTGCGTTGGATGTCTTGGTACACCTTGAGGAGCCCATGAGGGTTATGTAAGTGTCAGTGTCTAAGGAGACCTTTTGAGCTTGTCCAAGCCTGAGTCTAAAGCCCTTGGAACGCCTGGGACATTGCCAAAAGCCCTGTACACCCTATAGAGTGTTTTCGTTTCCCTAAGAGGTCTTATGGTTCCCCAGTTGTTTCTTCAGGGTTTCCCAGTACCACAACCATGCCCTTTTGCCCTAAAATGTGTCCTTCGTGGGTTAAAGAAGTTGCAAGAGTCCAAATGACCCTTTCAGTGGTCATTTGTGTTTGATAGAGGTCATGCTACCCCAAAAGAAGCCTAGGCACCCCCACACCCTGATGGTCGTGTTTATAAAGTTTCTGGCAACCTTGTTGACCTAACCAAAGTCCCTAAAACCCTAAATCTAAAATATACCCTATGCCTTGCTCTTAAAACACTAAGTAATACCCCAACTTTACACAATGATGCCCTTACATATAAAACCCAACTAAAACTTCTAACAAGTAATAAAACACATAAACAAATTAAATACTAAAGCATAGTTGACCACCTCAATTCTCCAACGTTGACAAGAAGTGGCTAAATATTTAATGAAGTATGGGCACCCACACACATACATGGTTAATGTTAAAATAATAATTAAGTTTTTAATAATAAAACATTTTTTAAGATTTAACAAAAATTAATGAAAGCATTAAAACGTGTTTTAATGATTAAAATATCATTTAAGTTTTAATAAATAAAATATTAAGAATTGTTTGAAGCTCCAACGTTGAACCTTTATTGTAACAACCCTCAAACCTTGATTAGGTTGGCTCCTCTAAACAATGGCATATTAAAAATATTTTTTAAAATATATTTTAATTCAATGTTACAAATATTGTGTCGGCAAATATATCGCCGAGGATCCAAAAAGAAATTATCGGATTTATCGCCGAAAATGTCGGCAAACATCGGCAACTTAAAAAAAATACAAAAAAATTTTATAATTCATTATAAATTTATAAAAACATATATATATATATATATATATATATATATATAATGCTTAATATGGGCATATGTTCACATATATTACACATCTAGTATATTATATACATAAATGATAATACATATGCATTTGCGTGTCCATATGCCCATATACACGATATTATAAAATATTGTATACGGTGAACATGCCCATATGCCCATATTATAATTTATAACATATTAACAAAAATATATGCATTTACGTGTCCATAATACATATTTAAAATTTAAAATAAAACAAAAAATCAAACAAAAATTAGGAAATCCTTCCTATATTCAATAATTATAATTAAAATAAAAAAATAAATCAAATAATGTTTAATCCGTGGATTCACAACTCTGTTTGCCAGACCCCGACTACATTCACGTCGCACGAATCCTATGTCTGGCTTCCCAACTACCATATGGTTGTATGCAATGCAGCAATAATTAAAGTTTAAACCAAACGGCAGGTTACAGCAATCGAATAGAAAGAACGGATCTCGATTCTCCTATTTCGCTTGCCACTACCTGGTATATATTTCGCAGTGTAAACTCAGTATTCATTTTGCAATAAAACATGGTTTGAAACAACCGCACTGGATAAACAAATAGATGTGCTCTCCTCCCCACTGGATAAACAAACAAAAACCCTTTTCGGACAGCCATGTTCACATATCGACTTGCGATGTTTCAGAAAAAAAACCAAAAAAATCGCGATTTTGTGTTATAAAAAATTGTCAAAATATCGCGGCGATGTTTGGCGATATTATCGCCGAGGAGTTCAACTCGCGATATATCGCGATGTCGGCGAGAAATCGCCGATATTTGTAACACTGTTTTAATTTAATAGATTATATAAATCCCTAAATTCCAACGTTGAAAACCTTTTTTTAACCAAGTCGGCCCCATAAATATTTTGTGAATTAAATTAATATTTAATTTAACCTAACCTAGGTCGGCCCTAATGTTTTGCCTTCCCTCAACGTATATAAATAAACCTTGCTGGTCACTTGTTAACATACAACCAACTCGCTAGATGACTGAGGAAATTCGTTTTTAGCAGCAGTAAACTGAGATTTTTGTGGGGTACAGACAGCAACTGAAGAAATTCGTTTTTAGCAATAAACTGAGGTTTTCGTGGGGTACAAACAGCAACTGAGGAAATTCATTTTTAGCAGCAGAAAACTAAGATTTTCGTGGGGTACAGGCAGCAGCGAATTGTTTGGGGGAGTACAACACTCACGAGTTTTTTTCAGCCTTCTTTTGTGAACTGTTTCGAGTACTTGTTGCTCACTATGATAGTATGATCAGAGTTTTGGGGTGACTTTTTGCAGACCTCTTTTGGTCTTTACACAGACCTTTACAGATTCATTTTTACAGTCTGAGTTTAAGTTAAAGTCCCGAATTCAAGCACACACAGATCTGAGGTTGGGAGTATGAGGTATGTACTCTAATGTGATGACATGTTACATGTATGCTGTTAATGTATGAATACAATAGCCTGTGCATGTGTAAATAGACAAGTATATGTAAACAGTCTGAGTTTAAGTTTAAGTCCCGAATTCAAGCACACACAGGTCTGAGGTTGGGAGTATGAGGTATGTACTCTAATGTGATGACATGTTACATGTATGCTGTTAATGTATGAATACAATAGCCTATGCATGTGTAAATAGACAAGTATATGTAAGTATGTGTAAACAAGCAAGTGCACAGTGATATGTAAATATGAACGTGTATATAAATGTAAACAGCTGTAAGTGTGAACAGAGAAGTTACAGAAATATACAAGTTTTGTAAACAGTGATATGTGTGTGTACAAGAGCATGTATAAACAATGATGTATGGATGTATAGTGTGGGAACAGTATGTGTAAAACATACAGTGGTTTATTTTTGTTAATACTCCCCTATGGTTTGACGAACTCTCTATGATGCATAGTCTGCTATACACTCTGATATGATGATACATATACATACATGATGACGATGATATGATGATGAACATGTATGCTCTGGTGTGATGACACCCTTCTATGTACTATGATGTGTACTTGTTACATACACATTACATGTTAATGATGATGCTGCCTACTTGATGATGATGGTTCATACTTGATGTGATTGTGTATGACGATGTGTACAGGGATGTACAAGAGCAGTGTATGTGAGTGATTTATATACAGGGATGATTTTGCAGTGATCAGAATGCAAATGCTATCAACAGCAGATTCAGAGTTTGGTATGTGACAGGTCCATAGGTTCGGCAATCTCTTCTTATTTGGGTGGTTGGACAGGGCAAAAAAAGGAGGTCGTAGCTTCCTTCCGGTTGTAGCTGAAAAACTAGGGAGTTGAAGCTTCCTTCAGATGGTAGCCTATAAATCAGGGGGTTGTACCCTCCTTTCCATTGTAGCTGGAAAATTGAAGTCTTTATAATAAGGGGGTTGTTTCCTCCTTCCAATTATATCTGGAAAACTATTTTTAAAAGGCTTCCATGGTTTTACCCTCAGAACTTGGGTTTCCACGTCAAAAATCATTGTGTACTGTGCAGCTTGTTATTTTTATACACATTGATGATGTGTTGTGATTGGTGATCAGCAACCTGCTTTTGATTAAAATTTTAAATAGTACAAATATAGATTCACCCCCCTCTCAGTATTTCAACAATAAGTCTGAATGAATCAACTCCGGCACTCCCGCTGATCTGTTGTCACTGCTCAAAAAAGCAGTCTCGATGTACTTTCCCAAAGCACACCCTCTGCATACACCACTCTGCTTTGTACTGAAATCTGGCAAACCTGTGGTCATGTCTCTCAGCATCCTCAGAGCTGAATGATGAAGGTGGGCCATCCTCCTGTGCCATAACTCACACAACTCACTGTTGCTCTGAGTGTGTGCCAATGCATAATGTGGCTGGAAGAGAAGCTTGTACAGTTTCCCGCATCTAACTCCAATCGCATATGAAATAGATGGACCCTCTGCTTTGGGAAAGATGTAAGCTTTCCCATCTAGAATATATACCCTAATGCCTCTGTCCTCAATTGTGGAAACTAATACAAGATTCTTCTTCAACCCAGGGACGTACAAGAAATCCCTTAGTAACATGGGCTCCATGGACTCCCTATCAAAGCAGACTGTCCCACGCCCAACTGCTCTCACCACTGTATCATTGCCCAATACAACCTCCAACTCCAAGCATGTCTCTGAAATCTCGGTGAACATGTCTCGATCACCTGTCATGTGACTCGAAGCTCCAATATCAATGTACCAAGTGGAGGAATTAGTGGAAGCACTCAGTGAATGCCCAACGATCATGGAATGCTCCATGTGATCCTCAAAAACCCTCCTGGTGATGGATGATGATCTCTCTACACAACCACCAGCAAAGAGAGAAAACTCCCTCTCAAATCTTGCAGCATACTCATCA
>LPNX010160748.1:310470-334957 GCA_001517045.1 Pseudotsuga menziesii | reverse complement strand
GTTGTTTGTTGTTGCTTCATCCTCTTGTTTGGGCATTGTCCAGCATAATGCCCAAACTTCTGACAAGCAAAGCATTTCACTTTGCTCATATCCTTCTTATCTCCGTCCTACTGCTTGGTTCCACCCTTGGAACTCTCACCACTGTATCATTGCCCAATACAACCTCCAACTCCAAGCATGTCTCTGAAATCTCGGTGAACATGTCTCGATCACCTGTCATGTGACTCGAAGCTCCAGTATCAATGTACCAAGTGGAGGAATTAGTGGAAGCACTCAGTGAATGCCCAACGATCATGGAATGCTCCATGTGATCCTCAAAAACCCTCCTGGTGATGGATGATGATCTCTCTACACAACCACCAGCAAAGAGAGAAAACTCCCTCTCAAATCTTGCAACATACTCATCAATCTCTGTTGAAGTTGTTGTTTGTTGTTGCTTCATCCTCTTGTTTGGGCATTGTCCAGCATAATGCCCAAACTTCTGACAAGCAAAGCATTTCACTTTGCTCATATCCTTCTTATCTCCATCCTACTGCTTGGTTCCACCCTCGGAACCCTTCTTGAACTTCTTCTTCCCCTTTGCTACTAAGGCCACATTCTCTTCATCTTCTTTGCTGTGAGATGAACTACCCTGTACATATCCCCTGCGGGTCTCCTCTTGTATGAAATCATTCCAAAGACAATCCCATGAAGGCATGTGCTCACGAGCAACCACTGACTCCACAAATACAGCCCATGGCTTCGTCACACCATTCAAGGTTGTACGTACCAACTCACCTCCCCAATAGCTCCAAGCTCATGACGAACTTGTGTAATCTTGGTGAGGTAAGTGGTCATATTCTCACCCTTGTTCATCCGAATGCTCTTCAACTTCTCCCTTAATACCATTTTTCGATTTTCATTGGAACTTTAGTAAAGGTTAGTCAAAACAGTCCACATCTGATGGGCATGATCCTTACCTGATATGTGTGGAATCACATGATCTTTTATTGCATCAAGAAGAATTATTTTGGCTTTTATATCCCTCTTGTCAAGACTCAAAAGCGGCTTTAGTTGTTACATCTACGAAAACAGTCACCGGATTCGCTGTAGTGTTGTTCACTATGTCCCATAGTTCACTATCCTGTAATATCAACACTATTCTAGCCTTCCATGAACTGAAATTTACAACCCCATCCAAACTATCCTCGATCCTAAGACCGGTAGCCATGACTGCAAAAATATGAAACACGTGAGATTTCTTTTCAACTTTTTAACTCTGAAAATTTATAACAGTCCTAATCTCTTACTCATAAATTTTAAACTTAGGCAACACACATGAAAATAAACACTCGGATTTTTTACCAAAATTGGTCCAGGAAAACACGAAAGGAAAACCTATATGAGAGAATTTTTATTTCTTTAGGAAAAATATAAAGTTTAATCACAGCAGTACTTATCTCCCTTCTCGAAATTCGTGTCAATATCTCGAAAAAAAAAACTGTTGTATGGTTGCCTCAATTTCGTGTTGTACGGCCTCACACGTGTGGTTGTACAACCCAGTTGTATGGCCTCACACGTGTGGTTGTACAACCCAGTTGTATGGCCTCAATTTGTGTTGTATGGTACAGTTTTTTTACCTCGAAAAATGTGCACATCTCCTCAAAATCTGTGTTGTACGAACATCATTAAATGGTGTACTTTCACCTCAAACATTGTGCCCTGCTGCCTCAATTTTCGTGTTGTTGTACATACAGGTATAGTATGGCCTTCTCGAAATTTGTGCCTATTGTATGGATTTCCAGCCTTGGGAAATATGCCCTTTCATTTTATCTTCAACCTGTCACTCAGCTTTCTCAAATTTTCTCAAGGGTTTCTTCTTCTTTCTCTCAATCTCTTCTTCCTCTCTTTTCTCTTCAAAAACTCTCTCTTTGGAATGTGAACAATGAATTCAATTTGTCTTTCCTAAGCCCTTTTTGTTCGAGTAACTTCCACTTCTAGATCAATGGCTTAGATTAAAAACCAACTAAATGAGATCTAGGCCCCATCTAATTTCCTCATTAAAAAACACTTTTAATTAATAAGTGAGAATTTACCAGTGTTACAAATATCGGCGATTTATCGCCAACATCGCGATATTCCAACCTCAGCGATATTATCGTTAAAAATCGCCCGATATATTCCAACGATTTTTTGCACAAAAAAATCGCGAGTCAATGGGGGGAAACATTGTCTATCCGCCGGGATAATTTTTATGTGCCTGTTTTTGGCATTTTCATCTTTTCATCGCCAGTATCTTTTCAGCAGTGGATTGGTTTGGCGAAGAGCTAGGGTAAAATGCTGCCAGCTGGGAGAAGGTAAAACGCAAAGAGCACGAGTTCGTGGAGGAGGAGAACACGACCAGGTTGCCAGCTGCTCTGTTGAGTAGAACGCGACTTACTGCCACTAAAATTTGCGTTTGGAATTGGCAATTTACCACTCATTGACTGTGGCCCGTGGGTATGCGCCAGCAGACTGTGGGTATTAGTCGGGTAGGCCTGTAAGTGTATATAGTATATAGTATATATTATATAATATATAACATGCATAGTATTAACATATTAAATTTTAATATATAGTGTTATATTTTATTATATTATAGTGTTATATATTAATATATTATATATTAATTTAAATTTTAAATTTTATTTAAAAATTAATATAGATTCTAGAACATCAATGATTAAAATTTAATAATTTAATTAATAAATTATATTCTTCAAAAGTTAAATATAAAATTTAATTCAATTCATTTGTTATGTGTGATGTATCGCTAGACCTCTTATACATTGTATACATCTTATATATGGCTTTTCTTTCCATATTCATATAGCAATGTGTTTAGTTGATGTACTTGTTGCTTTAGATGTTTAGAAAATTGAAAAAAATGAATATTTTTGTATTTTTTTTTAAGTTGCCGATATATTACCGATGTTTGCCGACATTTTAGCCGATAAATCCGATAATTTCTTTTTGGACCCTCGACGATATATTCGCCGACGCGATATTTGTAACATTGAAATTTACTGCACACTCTCTTTTAAAATCTCATAAAATCACTTTTAAAATATAATAACTCAAACTCATATTAAAAGGGTCACTTTATAATAAAGTCATTCTCACATTTTTTAAATAGGCTAGGGACCACATTATTAAAGTGTCCTTGTCCACCCCAAGGCATGAGTGAACAAACATTTCCTAGGTAAAAATTCAACAAAAATAGCTAAGTAAAATGTTGTTAATGACATGAAATGAGGCCCACGCTCGCTTAAATCCCTAGGGGCACACCTAACCCACAAGGTCATACATTTAATCTGACGGGGAAAGAAGAATTATAGCCACATCATGATGTTCCCTAAGCTAATGAAATAATATTTGAGGATAATGCGCCATTATAGAGTAACACCTTTGACTTCCTATTGTTATGTCCACACATAAGAAAGCATTTACCATAAGTCAAGTAGAGAGACTATGCCATAAGACTTGTATCAACTAGATGTCCCCATCTATCTCTAGCATATGCCAAGGTAGCGTAAGTGGGAGGAAAGTGTCTTTGAGCAGGCTAAAAGTGTCTCTATCGAGTATCTATAGGCAAATCATAGATCCCATCTGTGGATTGTTAGATGTGATGGAAGATCACATAGGAAATGATGATCAAGTCACCCCATACATGTCCGTGGGTAACACACCCCAAACAGCAAAGGTTGTGGAAACCATTGGCCCATTAGAGCAATAGGTGGCAGCATGATCGAGATGGATGAGTTGCAAGTAATACATACGGAGATCAAAGGGGTGGATTCACAACAGAGGACTTTAATACACCAAAGACTAAATACCTTGAAGGAAGTAGTGGTCAAGGTGATGGTTTGATGCTTAACAATAAGAGCAAGGAGGGGAAAACTGACATAATCAAGGTTTAGGAATGTTGTCCAACTACAAAGCCATCTAGGGTTATTAGAAGGAAACACCCTACACATAAACGTAAGTGTATACGAGCTCATCTTGGTAAGGTCAGAATTGTTGTAAGGGTCGGCATTCAAATTGCGGAAGTGAAAGGGTTGATGCCTACGGCCATTGTGGAAAGTTTTTGGGTAAAAGTGGTTAAAGGGGAGTCTCTCAAGCTCTAGTTACTTCAGTAATGGAAACCCGTTTTCAGTACATCCTAAAGATTTCATTTATTGGTTAGAGGATGTATTAGTTTCATTCTAAACTCTAAGGAGAATGCAAAGATAATTATGGAAAAGGTATGGATGTGAGGACCATCAGGCTTGCTTTTAAAACGCTACACTATAACACAAGAAGAGAACCAAATTTTATTTAGAAAGTATGGGTCTTGATGCCTATCCTTCCTCTGCAGTTATTGCATAACAAAAATTATGGAGAACGTGGGTAATACCATCACACATTTTGTAGCTTTTGAAGAAGATTGGTGGGATAAGTTTGATAGGCAATTGGCTCAAATATTGGTGGAAGTGGACCTTCAACAAGGTCTTTTGGTGAATATAGTCATAGAAGGGGGAATTAAGTATATAATCAAAAACCAGATTATTGGAGGTTGGCTTTCAAGTGTGGGTTTTGTCATGCAGTAGGCCATTTGAAAGAGGCTTGCTCTCAAGCAACACAAGCACTGAAGAGATTTAAGAAATAGTGGATTAAAGATACTAAAAGGAAAGGGGTCTCAGCACAAGGTTGTGGAAGTACAAACAATGACTTCAAGGTTCCAGGGACCCTAGAAGCAACTGCTCGTGATGTATTTGACGAACACGATGCCAGATATATGCTTTGCGGTGAACAAATTGAGTCAGTATATGGTTGAACCAAGATGGGTTCACTTGATTGCGGCAAAGTTTCTGATCAAGTACTTGAAAGGTATAGTTGACTATGGACTAGGATATGTTTCGGATAGTGAGATAAGACTGCAAAGCTATGTTGATTCAGACTAGGCCAGTAGTGTCACAAATCGTTAGAGTACATGGATGTTGCTTCAATTTGAAATTCGTTGTTACCTCGAGGTACAGCAAGAAGTAGATTAGTGTGGCACTCTGTACGACCAAGGCAGAGTATATAACAGCATGTTCAGCTAGTAGCAAAGTTGTGTGGCTTCGGAAGTTTCTTGCAGGGTTGTTTGATCTCAAGTTGGAGGTGACTTGTATCTTTTGCGACAACCAGAGTTCCAAAAATCTGTCTAAGAACCTTGTGTTTCATGAAAATTCCAAGCATATTGAGATCAAGTACCATTATATTCAAGATATGGTGCAGAAGGGAGTTCTGAAAATCTAGTTTATTGCAACAAACGAGCAAATAGATGATGTATTGACCAAGCCTCTATCAAAGGTAGAGATTGAGTACTTGAAGGGCAATCTTAGCATAGTGCAAAACAACTTCCCTAACTAAGAGGAAGTGATGATTTACAAATGGGATTCCAGGGGCAGTGGCATATAGAGTGTGCAAAAGCAGGTAGTCATTCACAGGCATGTTACCAACTGAGGCACAAATCGGCCTGACCTCGCATAGGGTCAGAATACCCAATCTTTGAGGCTAGAAAACCAGGTCAAGTGGACTAGTGGATGCCCAACCTTCAAGGTTGGAAGACCAAGTCATGTGGACTAGTGATGCCAAACTCTTGGGACGGAGGGCCAACCTAAGTGGATTGGGGGGTTCCTAGCATTGTGCTAGATGGTTAAGGTGTGCACACTAGATCGCCTAACCGTTGTGGTTAAATGCCCAATCACTATGGACTGGATGCCCGATCGTGAAACCAAAGGGCTAGCTTTCAAGCTAGTTATCCAGATTATGTGTGAGTTGGATGCCTAGATTCTATGTGAGATATATGCCTAGTTCGTTGTGAGTTAAATGAAGCCCTGTAATGACATAAAGTCTGAAAGGACATCGAAACCCATCAAGTCCGAAAGGACGATGAGGCTGTACCCATTAGTGAGATGCTATGCATGATGTTGAGGCGTTGGATGCATGACATGGTTACAGAACTTCTAGTGATGGATAGATTCGTGAAAGTCAACAAGTGAATGGTCAAAGAGTACAGACGTGCAAAAGCAGTATTGAAGATCGTGCCAAAAGAATACCCTCCTTGCTAAGAGGGGGTGTTGACGTTTTATGTAGCTTTGAAAGATATTCTTATGTTGACTCAGAAGATTCCATAAGCCAAAAAGAAGTCAACTGAAGAAAGTGGAAGTGAAAAGAAAAAGATTGGGACTATGGTATAGTGTACCCACAATATGGTGGTAATCTTACCCACACAATGTGAAGAGGTTGGGTGTGATCGAGACTATTAGAAGAAGAGAACATCATAGAGAATCTTCTAGAAGACTCCAAGAATTCATTAGAAGTTAACCATAGTAAGCCAACAAGAAGAGAATACTAGAATTAATATGAATATGTTAAAGAACAAGACGACCTAATAAAATAACCCAAGTTAAAAGTAAAGTGGCTTCACTTGTATAAATAGAAGTTAAGTTGGCTCATTTGTAACACACAATTCACAAGCTCAAGTGAACAAGTGCGCAACTCTAGAGGAGCAGAAGCAGTAGCATTGTGAAGACATCTTTTGGAAAGACTACTCTATTGGGAAGATTACTCTATCAGGAAGTTTATTTTGTATCTCTCTTGTGTATCTATTATTCTGGAGTATCTTTCTATGAGAGAGCTTTAGTTCTTTCTTGTATTGACATTGTACTTTGTTGACGAATCTATACTAAAGAAGTTTTTAAGGGGTTTTCTCCCACAAGAAGGTTTCCCAAGATAAATCTTTGTGCCTTTCTATGTATGGTTATTCTTTCAGTGATCCTTATATGCATGTAGTTAATGTTTATGTGAATGGAAATGTTCTAAATGTTTGATAAAGTTAAAAACATGATTGCTTAAGTAAAATTTCAACAAGGACTCTAGCATAGAATCAACATAGGTGACTGAGGTTAGGGAAGGCAACTTATACAAGTTACAAGGTGAACCTATTCAATCCCTAGTTCATGACAGTAGCAACTTGTGCAAGTTGTGGCACAAGAGGATGGGGCACCTACATCATCGGGTGTTGCCTATATTGGGAGAGATAGTCACAGGTCTTTTCAGTTCAACACTAAGCGGCAGGGAGTAAGCAAATGGTGTGTGCTTGGAAAGCATGCCAAAGGCTGCTTTCCCAAGCAACAAACATAGGTCTAAAGAGACTCTAAACCTAGTACATTCGGATGTCGTGGACCAATATCAATAGCATCAATAGGAAGCATGTATTATGTTTCCTTATTGATGACTTTCCTCATGAAACTTGGTTTTGCTTCTAAATGACCACTAATGAGGTCTTTAACAAGTTTCAAGAGTTCAAAGTTCTAATTGAAAACCAGGCAAGGAAGAAGATCAAAGTCTTTCTGATTGGACAATTTGGTTGAGTATACCTCTAAGGAGTTTGAGGGTTTCTGCAAGGAGGCAAGAATCAATAAGGAGTTGATTGTTTCGTACAACCCACAACATAACGGGATTGTAGAACGGAAGAATCAATCCATCATAGGGGTTGATAAGGCCATGATCCATGACTAGAATAAATTGAGATTACTATGGGTGGAAGCATGCGACATAGCAATCTACATCCAAAATAGGTGTCCTCAAAGGATCATGGAGGACATAATATCAAAGTAGGGATTCAATGTTGTAAATCTAGATATGAGTCATTTCCTCATCTTTGGTAGTCCAATTTATATCCATGTACCAGTAGAGAAGAGGACCAAGTTGGAGCGCTCCAATAGGAAGGGTTTGTTTGTTAACTATAGTGAGACTTCAAAAGCATGCAAGGTCTTTATTCCAAACCAAAGAAAGCTAGCGGTAAGGAGGGATGCAAAGTTTTAGGAAGACTTTGCATCCAAGAAGTCTCATGAGCCTATTTCAACGACAAAGGATAAGGAGCAAGAAGCCGCGAAGGTCGAGACGGTCACTAGTTACTTCCAGTGCAGGATAGTGACCTTCAAGGGAAGAGGAAGAGACACTAATTCCTTCCAGCTCTCTCAAGAGACCTTAATGGTTCACTCAAACATTAAGGGAAGCTCATGAGCATGTTGAGGCTCCTAGGAGCAAATTCAGGGAGAGAAGTGTAAATTTTCCTTTAATGCTCAAACTAGGGCTAAACAGTATAACCACACATGAACTTCTTTACTAGTATGCAGTGGAATATAAAACTGAGAAACATTCACAACATCACATCACAATATAGACACTATTATTTTGGGTATAGAAACCCCTGGAAAAACCCAAGATGGGAAAACCGATGCAACAGTCAGATATGGAATTTATATTATCGAGACATGGAACTTTTCCAACCAGGAGGTAAAATACACCCAACCTAGAAAACTGAAAACCTCAACAAAATCACAAGACAACCCAGCAGAAAAGCATTGCTGCTCTGCGTAGTTGGGCGGCCCAGTTGTACGGCCCTACGTCAACAATACGACCTACTGTACGTAATCCGTACAGTTGTTGACGTCAACAGTACGGGTCTGTACGGCAGTTGTACGGTACCCTTGCTGCATGTCACGCTGCTCCTCTGTGCGATCAGTACGGTTTCTGTTCGGCTTGGTGAACCTGTCGTGCAGTTGCTCCTCTGTCTGACTTCTCCCTATCTGTATCATGTCTATGTATGTATCCTCTCCACCAAATCTCCTTTTAACTTTATTGGCTAAGTGAAAACCCTAACTCTCACTATGGATCTATGGATGAGATCCTCTAGTGAAAATCAATGGCCAAGATTAGATTAGCCATCACTTAAATATTTCACTTTTCACTTTAATAAAGTGATTCCATTAAAGTCAAAATCAAATTAGAATAAATAAAGTATTTTCCTAAGTCAAAACTTAGGAAAATCACTTTAATAGATTTGGATTCCAGTTTAATGTCTCTCTAACATGCAAGGACACATGCAATGCTAGAAGACCTTCCTTGTTGTTGTTTTCTAACACTCCCTCTCAACAAGAAAGGGATTCAGCAGCAACCCAACTTGTCTTTGAACTTTACAAAACTGTGTCTGCAAAGTGCCTTGGTGAAAATATCTGCCACCTGCTCATCTATCTATATGTACTCCAACCGAATGGTTCCTCTCTGAACACAATCTCTCAAGAAGTGGTACCTAATGTCTATGTGAATTTGCTTCGATCATGGAACACTGGATTTTCAAATAGCCTGATGCCACTCTGATTGTCATAGTGAATTACTGTAGCCTCTAGCTCACACTCGAACAACCCTGAAAGCAACTTCCTCAGCCACATACCCTCACAAGCAGCGAAATTGGCTGCCATGTACTCAGCCTCTGTCGAGCTCAATGCAACTGACTTCTGCTTCCTGTTGAACCAAGAGACAACCCCTTATCCAATGTTGAAGCAGCAACCTGAAGTACTCTTCCGGTCCTCTACACATCCTGCCCAGTCAGCATCTGTGAAGCCTGCTAACTATACACTCCCCCTACGCTCATAAACCAACCCATACTCCATTGTACCTCTGATGTAGTGAAGTATGTGCTTTGCAGCCGTCCAATGCACTCTCTGAGGGTCCACCATGAACGACTCAAAGAGTTAACTACATAGCTAATGTTTGGTCATGCGTTGACCAAATATATGAGCAATCTGATAAGCTGACGATACAAGGTAGGATCAAATCCGTCTGACCCTGATGCATCAATCTTCCTCCAGTTGAAAACTAGAGGTATGGCCATAGGCTTGCAATCCACCATCCTAAATCTCTTCAAGATCTCTACTGCATACCTCCCCTGTCCAATGAAGAAGCACCCATCTCTCTGCCAAACCTCTAAGCCTAGGAAGTAATGCATCAACCTAATGTCTTTCATCTCAAACTCAACTGCAAGGTTGGACTTGCAGTCTCCAATCAGCCTCTCATCTCCTGTAAGAAAGAGATCATCTACATATAAGACCAGTATGAGAGGCACCTTACCTGTCAAGAAGTACAAGTTGTGGTCAGCCTCGCTCCGCTGAAATCCCATCTCCCATAGATAGTTGTCTATCCTCGAGTACCATGCTCCAGGTGCCTGCTTGAGCCCATAAAGAGCTCTATGCAGCCTGCATACATGTGTCTCCCTGTTCTCCACATCAAACCCCTCTAGCTGCTCAATATATACCTCCTCCTCTATCACTCTGTTGAGGAAGGCAGTCTTGATATCCATCTGATGGACTCCCCAACCCATCTCTTCTGCTACAGAGATGATGGTCCAAATAAAAGAATACCTGGCAACAATGGTGAAGGTCTCTTCATAGTCAATACCTTCCTTTTGTGAAAACCCCTTTTCCACGAAGCGTGCCTTGTACTTCTCCACTCTTCCATCTGATGCATGCTTTACCTTGAAGATCCATTTGTATCCCACCCCCTTTTAACCTTCAGGCCTCGACATAACCTCCCATACCCGATTCTTCATGATTGAGTCATAGTCCTCAATTGTGACCTCCTGCCACACATCATATTGTGCAACCTCCTCGAAACTAGAAAGTTCAGAGTTAATCACCTCTGTCATCAGTGCCAAATAACTGAGTCTCTCTGGTGGTTTGCTCCGCTTCATGGAGCTCTGTGGAGGATCCACCTGCCTAGAATCCTAAATTGTGGACCTAAACCACTTAGGCCTTGGCCTAATGTCTACCTGTTGCGGTTGTTGGATGTCCATCTCCTGCTGCAGCTCATCCTCCAAGTCAGAGACTGAACGATCCTATCCACCTGACTCCTTTTGACTACCAAAACCTGTGCCCTGTTTCTGTACCTATACCTGTACATCTGGCTCCTCCAACCTGACCCCCGTGTCCTATGTTGGCTATTGCTCTGCTGGTAAGTCCATAGATCTCTACAAGGCCCTATCCTCATCAAACTGGACATGCCTGCTCACAATGATCCTCTTGCGAGCAAGAATGTATAATCTGTATGCCTTCGAAGTCTCGTTGTATCCAACAAGTAACCCCTTCTCTCTAGAAGGGTCCAGCTTCTTCCAAGTGTTAGCATGAACATGACAATAGCAAACACTCCCAAATATGCAAATATGGCTCACATCTAGTCTAGTGCCTGTGAAGGGGACACCTGTTTTGAATGTATATTGCAGACCTATATGCCTCGGCCCAAAGAAACAGTGGTAATCCCATGGAAGGGAACCCAACAATCACCATCAAGAAGCATTCATAGTTGAGCCTTCCATTTGTGAGTCCATTAAAGAGCCTTTAGAAGAGAAACTCCATAGTCATTTCCTAATTGACGATAATTTGAGTCAGTATTCAAGCCATCTGAATCTGGATTCAGACTTTGATAAAAATCAATCATACTTCTGTTGAAGAGCAATCTTGTGGTCATAGTGTGATTGAAGAGCAAGCTTGTAAGAGGGATAGGGAAACTGAAACCGAACTTATTGATGTTTTTTCCTTATCTAGAGCTTAAAGAAGAACAATCACATGATGATACGATTGTAAGTGAACTTGATCAAGAACATTGCACTAAGGGTCCTTGTCCTAATAGAATTGATATAATTCTTCATCCAATCCTTAATCAAAATATGTTAGTTCAATATGTGGATACTGACCTTGTTTCAAATCTTGAAATCACTCTGGGAATTAATTTAAAAGTTCTTTCCTCTCGTCAAATTCTGAGAACAATTATTCCAAGTCTAGGAGAAAATTTTCAATCCACCCTCCCGTCCCAACTTTTCGAGTTTTCTTGTATGGGTTTGTCTTTTAATCAAGTTGATACTTTCCAAATCTTTAATCACGAGTTTAAGCATTATCACGTAATTGGGAAAAAGGCACTTCATGTCTCTTCTCAGTCATCCGTAATGAATAATTTTTTTCAATTTATAAATCTATATTATGGATGGTTGGAGAAGGTGTATAAAGATCAATTTCATCTTTTCTCCATTTTTAAACAACAAATGGGCTTGATCTCATTCACAGTTTCATTGCATTACAACTTGTCCCCGTTTGATTCTCCCATTTCTTCTAGAGTGAATAGAATTGAATGTCTTAGTAGGGTAGAGGAGAAAACAAAGAACTGTTTGGATTTGCCAAGTCATGAATCATATTGTCTTCTTCCATCAAGAACGAACTTGCATACATTTTACGATCCTATCGGCATCTTGATAGATGAGTTTTTAGAAAGTCAATCTCATCCCTGGCATAATTTCATTTCTCTTTATCCATATGTTTCTTCGATTTTCAAACAACAAGTTATAATGGCTTCAATTTTCATTCACATTACTTACAAGCCATCTTCGACTTCGTGTATAATTAACTGTAAAGAAATCTTAATAGATTCGTTCAGCAAGTGGTTGCATTGGATTTATGATTTTACCTAACACTTGTCCAAACTGGTTAGGGTAGAGTAGGTAGGACCTAAATAAGCCTTTCCCTGAAGCTCGCCTTTGAAGCTCTTAGTATAGTTTTGAATTTTGTTTATTTTCGTGCACAATAAAAAAATCAAACTTTCTCTTAAAAAGTTATGGTTATAGATTAGATTTACTTGTTGCTTTTCCAGTTTATACATGCTTATTTTTAGTACTTTATTTTATCCACATATTGTTCTGACGACCAATCTGTGAGTTTGGTATAGCTCTGGACATTTTGCAGGTAGTCGATGACATTTTGGTAGCGGTTGCAGAGCGAGAAGAACTGATGAAGGATACGAGAAGCAGAGTGCGAGGACCAGAGATTCTGAGGTTCTCAAGCGCTCTTTTCAGCATAGCACTTGTCCCAGTTGGAGCCAGATGTTATCACATATATAGTAGCCGAGCTATCATATTCTATTTTTCAGATTCAATACATTTTTTCAGCCAAATCTCCTACATATGAGATGCTGAGATGAGCAGTTTTGATGGATCATTATATTACTAGTGGACTATTGTACTCTCCCATGCCAGGACTGAGTTTCAGGACACTCAGATTTGAGGGCTGATGTAGTCATTTAGTCATTTGCAGAGCAGTTTGTGATGCCTAGATTTGTATCAGTATTTTCTCATTGGATAGATGATGGTTCAGATGGATTATTTGCATGGTTGTATGGTTATCATTGCTCTTATACTCATTTTTGTGACATGTATTAGCATTTAGTGCCATGATCTAGCAATCATATAAATATGTGGACTTGGATGTATCTATATTATGTATTTGATGTCCCTACTCAGACTTGGAAGTTCTTGATCTATACTCATTGGTACCCTCCTTAGGGAGAATAGCGGTAGTCATTAACACCATTTTTTGCCTTGCTAGTGTTGGTTTCGTCTTGCACTGTCTCCACCCATCCATTATCTTCCAGTTATGTTTTAACCCAACCTACTACTTGACTTGTGGCATGGAGGACCTTTCCCTCGCTAGAGCCTTTGTTGGACAAACCTCCCTGTTTAGTTGTGTCTTGGCTTTGAGTTACCTAGGATGTGTTTGCTTACCTGAAACAAGTAGCGCTGCCATCAATACAATATATCTGGAAATGAAATGAATATCTTGCAAAAAGCCCATTCATGAAAAGTAGTGTTTTTCAACATACATGAATGAAAGGCTAGCCTAATGAAATTGGCTTTGAAAAATATTGTAATGAAATATTGTAAACATTCATGAAAAGTAGTGTTTTTCAACATACATGAATGCAAAGCCTAAAATAACAAAAGTCCGCATAAAAGTGCATAGACCAAGGCTATGAAAATCAAAGGCCCAAAAAAGCAATGGTTTCCAAAAGTTCTATCTAAAGATTGCTGGCCTTACTTGTATTGAGTTGGATTGTGAGCGTTTGTCAAAGTGAGTAAGCTTCTCTGAAGTAGTTCACCCATTTGTGAGGCACTACCATCCCCTTTGTTATTGTTTGTCCAGCATATGGCTAGAGTGTGCGTTCCCTTTCCATATCCAAAGTGTCACAATATATATATATATATATATATATATATATGTATTTGATTGATGAACCGCCAATGAAGTGACAGCTTCTTGCTATGATTGTTACTTAAATGATTTGTAGAGCATGTATAAGCCTTTGAACACTTGCAACATATAGATTCCAACCTGAGTTATATTGGTTATCTGATCATTTACAAGTTATTATTTTGTATATTGGATGTTGTTAATGATCATGCAAAGACCTAGAAAGGGTAAGAGTATATACCCTAGATGGATTTGGACTCTCTGAGTCTAGTGAGACAACTTGTTTTCAGTTCCAAGCACTTGCAGAGATGATCAGGCTCATTTTACCCTTTTGATGCAGTTTTGCTTCACTAGATGATGTGTCTGAGCAGGGAGATGTTTTTATTGGATCCCCTAGGGCGTTGTATGAGGCATAGGGGGTGCAACCACTTGATTGTACCATAGTACCCCCCCTGCCAGAAAGTCTGGTGGGCTCATTTGGATAACGCAGGCACCCTAGGAGGTTGTTTTACCAGGATCTCATTCCCAAGGCAGATTAAAAAACGATTAAATGGCTACTGAAAAAATCGATTTGGGCTACTGAGGCAAGGAAATGGCATGGGATAAGTCATGATGATAAGAGTGATGTCCTCCAGACTTTCTCCAGCAATTGCAGCACCAGATTGGGCCCACACTTATTTTTTGGGCATTTTATATTATTTTCTGGGGCTTTTGGGAGGCTCATGATTTCCTCAAGGAGGCACAAATTCATAAATTTAAAAGATTATATTATTTTATTGTGCCATGGGGACACCCAAAGGGAGTTAGTTAATACTCCATGGACCCACCATGTGCTTCATTTATTTCTTGTTGAGTGGGATCCCCTCTCCTAGGGTGATTTAGTCCACTTTTATATTATATTGTTCTATTGATCCATGTATTCTATGTTGAGCTCATCTCAACCCTTGATTAGACATTTGTATCTTTTAAGCTTAGCCACTCATTTGAAAAGTGGTTAAGATTTTGGTTCTCTCGTTCCTATTTAAAGGAGAGAGCTTCTCATTTGTAAGGGGTCTTTGGCTCTTGGATCTGATTAATAGAAAAACTTTCTTGTGGATATTTTTTGGATCTCCTTTGCATCTAGTGTTCTTAGATGGTGATTGGAAAGTCTTTTGCTTCCTAACTTTCAAAAAATTTATGTGAGATCTATGTATTTTTTCAGGATCATTGTCTTGTCTACAGGAGGGCAACTTCAATTTGGGCGTTTTTGCAGGGGCTCCTCAACTCACTTGGACTAGCTTCGTCTGTAACAGGGGGTTTTCATTAGCTTCATTGTGATCTATGATTGCACTTTGTTATTTTTCTGTAGATCTTGCTTGTTTTCTCATGTCGCAGCAAATCTGATATTGTTGACGTTTGCTTATGCAGGAGAGAGGGCTCAGTGGTCACTTGGAGCAAAACGTTGGGCTTAGAACTCACTCAAATCTTCTCAAATTGATCGGGATAGCAGGGATCATCACCGTCAAGGCATCTACAAGGATTTCCAGGTAAGATCTGCAGGTTAGTTCCTTTCTCCGGAACTCAATCCATTGACACATGCTTTTCTTCATTTTACTAAAAATTCCATAATAAATAAAAAATACAAAAATACAAAAAAACAAATCGCTCAATCTTTGGACAAACCACTACTGGGTTTTGTAGATCAAGTCTTCCCCTCACCAATTCATCCTCAACGTTGAGTTAAAGGTGCCTAGTTTGCTCTAGATCTGAAAAACAATCCTCCCAAAACCTAGCTCTCCTCACCATTTTTTTGACTTTTTTCGAGATCTGATTTTTCCGGCAAAATAACTTAGTGGGTTTGTAGGCCACCCTCTCTCCATTTCTCCTTCAACGCTGAGCTGGAAGTTTCCAGATTGCCCTAGATCTGAGAAATTGACTTTTCAAACCCTAGCGCTAGCCACCTTACTGTTGGTTTTCCCTGTAGACTGACTTTTTCGGCCAAATACCTTTCTAGGTCTATAGATCGAGGTATCTCCCAGGTGGGTTTCCTCCAATGTTGGGCAGATAGTGACTCCATTGCCCTAGATCTGACAGGCACTAATCTCCAACCCTAGCGCTACCCCCTCTTTGGCCTCTTTTCCTTGTAATCTGACTTTTCCTTGGTGACTCAGGCACTTTGATATTGTCATATCTCTCATCGAGTCTATCCATAGGTACTAGATAGCCCCAATCCTGTACTTGCCTTCCCTGCATTGGTTACGTTTCTCAAGGCAGCGGATATCTTCACTTATTGATAGTACCTTAACCCTAGATCTAGTATTTACTTCATAGGTCACCTGTGTCCCACTTTGGATCAAGCCTCACACTTCCTAAACCCTAATCCAAAGCCTTGGTTCACCTAGTGACATCATCCATAGATATAGGGTTTCCATTACCTTACACCTTACGTACCTCAAGTCCACTTGATCCGATTTGGTGTCTAGGTCTGATATCTCCTATCAGGAGCAGATCTAGGTCTCCCCCTTTGTTGTCTTGGGCTAAGATAACATAAGTGAAGACTGCCTCGATTGGCGTGACAACCATCCATTTGAGAGTCTAGGCAATCTTGGTTCCACCTCCTTAGTTGCTTGTCCCTCTACCATCCATCCTGGATCCATCTCACATAGGCAACTACAAGGTTGGTGATAACAAGCTGGAGGAGGAGAACGTCAAGGGAGGATGGTACCCCAAAATTGTTTGGGGGAATGGGAAAGGAGAGCGAAGAGTTCCCATCTTCTTTGGGAGATAAAATGTCGTTTCTTATGGCGGAGAAAACGACGGTAAGCTATTTAGATGACAGGGTAGGTGGATAGGGAGTGACGGAAGGCATGGCGGAGTTCTTGATGGAGGGATTTGCATTCTTCATCGTACCATTTATTCATGGGACAGGAACCAAGCTTGGGGGAGGCAGAGGTGGTTCGGGTGGAATGGGGGAAGGATTTGAGCGCAGCCTCCCAAATTGGAGATGAGAGGCACTGGTATTTAGCAGAGGTAGAGTCAAGCAAGGAGAACTGGGCCTTAGATGGAAGTATCTAACGGAGAGTGGAAGAGAAGATGTCTGGGTCACCCTCATCTAATTGAAAAGTGGTCCGAATTGGGCTCTGTGGGAAGGGATGGGTTGGCCAAGGTGGATCAAACTGGAGAGAGTGAAAGTAGAGCTCTACGGATAGAGAAAAGAGATAACAATACCAAATTTTTCTAGAATTATGCTAACCATAGAATACACTTCAATACTATATGGGAAATCATGCATCCAAGTGGTTATATGGTTAGCTCCTTCAATCAAATAGTAGAGGTTGGCAGATTGCACTTCAAATCCTTAAGGTGAAATTATGAGGATATAAGTCTTTTCCATTACCTCTTTGATGAGGATATTAACAAGCGTTTGGTTGAAAGAATAGCAGGCTCGGAATTGAAGGATGTATTGTCCTCCTTTAAAAAGAGAAAAAGGCCCAAATCCTGATGGTTTATCTGTGGAGTTCTATCTGGGGTTCTTTAATCTTTTTTAGAAAGATTTGTTACAAGTTGTGGAAGAGTCTAGGACTCATGGAAAAGTCATGGGGACTCTCAATACTACCTTTATTGCCCTCATTCCCAAAAAATAAGATGATGCTTCGTTTGAAAACAATAGGCCAATTTATTTATGCAATTTGATTTATGAGCTTATATCCAAAATCATTACCAAGGGATTAAAGAGTATTTTGCTTGATGTTGTTTTAGATGAACAATTTATTTCTTAATGATCACCAAATTCAAGATGCAATAGTAAATGTGCAAGAAGGATTGCACTTTGTCAAAATTCAAAATTTGTCAACAGTTATCCTGAAGATTGATCTGGTTAAGGCTTATAATAGAGTAGACTGGTTATTCCTCGTTATTGTTTCTTCAATTAGGTATGAACTTGCAGACAGTAAACTAGATTATGGGATGCCTGAAATCAACCTCCTTTGCAGTGCTGACTAATGGATCACGTTTTGAGTTTTTCAATGCTTTAAGAGGACTAAGACAAGGGTGCCTGCTATCCCCTTTTCTTTTTCTTTTAGTGGTTGAGGGTTTAAGCATGCTAATTAAGAAAGCAAAAAGGAGAGGAGAATTAAAGGGGATTAGAAATTCAAATTTTGTATATATCTCTCATCTATTCTTTGTAGATGACATTTTGAGTTTTGGCCTTGCATCTGTAAAGGAATTAGAGAAAATAAAAGAATTACTAGACCTTTAGTAGGAAGCAATAGGAATGGTAATTAACATGAATATGTCTACAATCTGGTGTAATGAATTAGCTGACTATGTGGAGTTACATGCAAATCTTTTCTTTCCAATGAACAGTGGTGGCTTGGATCAAGAGGTAAAATATTTAGGATGGGTGTTAAAACCCAATGATTACAATTATGATGATTGGATTTGGATTTATAACAAGTTGGAAGCTAGAATTTCAGCCTTGTGCAATAGATAGGTGTCTCGTGTCTGGAGACTAGTCTTGGTCAAGGTAGTGTTAGAGAGCATCCCTGTGTACTAGATGACTATTGCAAAGATTCCAAAGGGTATCCTAACCAAAATAAGCAAGAAATGTTTTAGTTTTTTGTGGACAAATAAGAGTGCAAAAACAGGGATACCACTAGTCGAGTGGTCTAGACTAGCCTTACCAAAGGATGTTGCAAGATACGGATTAAAAAAAAGCTTACCTTTTCAACTCTGCATTTGCAGCCAATATCCTATGGAAGCTGGTTTGTGTTATGTTGCACCTGTACCCAACGCACCTTCAGGTGTACCCTAGGAATGGAGGGCCAATTTTTTCGACCAGGAGAGGTGTTATCGAGCAATGGTGGCCATGGTTGGGCCCTTTGGTCATCCTTTAGGGGTACTATGGCTTAATGGCATTGCTGACTACCCTTTATTGGGATTTTTCTACCTCGGGGTTGGTGTCCAGGGCCCCTAAGGGTTGACCACTGGGTCACATGGCTCCATATCCTGTTTATGTGTTCCGGTGGCCTTTGCTTCAACTATGAGACATTCGTCTCCCTTCACAACATAGTTTTAAAAATCAGAATCGAACTCGGAATTGGTCAAGAGTCAACTCGGAATCAGAATCGGAATCGATAATGAATCGGTCATAAATTGGCCGATTTGAATTTAATGAATCGGTTTGCTAAAAAATACATCAAATATTTAAATTTTAAAGAAAAACAACATTTTCAAGATTATAATCCATGATTCCAAGGCATTGAAGACAAAATAACCAAAATCTGCTCATGTATATACCATATAAGAGTCAATATATCAAAATGGCACAAAGTGTACTGTAATCTGGAGTCTGTGACTGTACTCTGTGCAATACATAAATGATAATACATGTAACATATCTAGGATACTAGAACAAAATACATAATCCATGAGGCCTAGGCGGCTAGGCCCTATATAGTAAAGGCTATATGGCCTGGAGAGTCCGAAAAACATGCTACATAATCAACTACATAAACGATAATACATCATCCATGATCATCATCAAACTCAGCACCACTGCTAGAACTAGAACTAGAAGAAGAACCAGAAGGACTAGCAAATGCATCATGATCTGGCTCAATCTCGGGCTCCTCACCAACGCACCTTCAGGTGTACCCTAGGAATGGAGGGCCAATTTTTTTGACCAGGAGAGGTGTTATCGAGCAATGGTGGCCATGGTTGGGTCCTTTGGTCATCCTTTAGGGGTACTATGGCTTAATGGCATTGCTGACTACCCTTTATTGGGATTTTTCTACCTCGAGGTTGGTGTCCAGGGCCCCTAAGGGTTGACCACTGGGTCACATGGCTCCATATCCTGTTTATGTGCTCCGGTGGCCTTTGCTTCAGCTATGAGACATTCGTCTCCCTTCACAACATAGTTTTAAAAATCGGAATCGAACTCGAAATTGGTCAAGGGTCAACTCGGAATCGGAATCGGAATCGGAATCGATAATGAATCGGTCATAAATTGACCGATTTTAATTTAATGAATCGGTTTGCTAAAAAATACATCAAATATTTAAATTTTAAAGAAAAACAACATTTTCAAGATTATAATCCATGATTCCAAGGCATTGAAGACAAAATAACCAAAATCTGCTCATGTATATACCATATAAGAGTCAATATATCAAAATGGCACAAAGTGTACTGTAATCTGGAGTCTGTGACTGTACTCTGTGCAATACATAAATGATAATACATGTAACATATCTAGGATACTAGAACAAAATACATAATCCATGAGGCCTAGGCGGCTAGGCCCTATATAGTAAAGGCTATATGGCCTGGAGAGTCCGAAAAACATGCTACATAATCAACTACATAAATGATAATACATCATCCATGATCATCATCAAACTCAGCACCACTGCTAGAACTAGAACTAGAAGAAGAACTAGAAGGACTAGCAAATGCATCATTATCTGGCTCAATCTCGGGCTCCTCGGGATCAAAGTCATCTGCTAATGAAGTAGTAGTACTGGCTGAATGTCGACGTCGTCGACGACTATAAGTACGAGGTCTTGATCGGCTAGTGCCTGCCATGCCTAGCACTACTCTCTCAACATCTACACCTGTATGAACTGATGGCATCGGCAGTAAAGGATCTGCATCCAACAGAACATCCAGCAAGTCCTCCAGCTCAACATCTATGTCATCACCAAACTCTGGCGGTTGGGTCTCCACTACCCATTCTGAGTTTGGATCTATATCATCCAACACAATGGGATCCATATCAGGTCTTTTGCTCATCAATTGGTTGCGCCTGAGTCGGAGGTTGTACTGCACAAAGACTAGATCGTTTAACCGTTTTTGCTCTAAATGGTTTCTCTTCTTTGTGTGAATACGCTCAAACAAAGACCAATTGCGCTCACACTCAGAAGAGCTGCAGGTTTGACTCAGGACCCGAATTGCAAACCTTTGCAATAGTTTAGTATGATTACCAAATGCCTGCCACCATTGTGCTGCAAATGTGAAGAGTCAAGGTAGTTATTAACTTAATTCAACAATTTCGATTGTAAATTTGGCTAAGAATTGCAATATTTACTATTTACTATTTAGTATTTAATATTTACAATTTAAGAATTGTAGTTTAAACTTTCAAAACATAAGTTAATCAAACAATGGAAATGTTTACCTGGTTGGTCTTCCTCTCTTGAAATCTTAGCAACATTATTGGCAAAGGTACCTGTGGCGGCGGTGAAAGAGTTGATCTGTCGATGTATCTCCAATTGGTCCGCCTCATTTGGGACCATGCGCTCAAGACAAGAATACAATCCATCTGCTACCTCCCCAGTCGGATCTGGATCAATATGCGCTCTATACTGATACCTTGGGTTAAGAAAATACCCAGCTGCATGTATAGGGCGATGGAGTTGATTGTTCCATCTCCTATCAATGATCTCCCAAATAGGCCCATACTTGGCCACTCTATCTTTGTATGCTTCCTTTATCTGCTCCTTTGCTTGATCCATAGCTTCATAAATGTAGCCCATGGCCAATTTTTCCCCATCAACCAACCGCAACACCTTAACAAGTGACTCAGTAATTGCCACAACCTCTGCTGCTCTTTTCCAAAATGAAAAGCTTTTAATTCTTTTCTTGGTGTCTTTTCCATCTTGTTTGAGGGCCCATTGGGATGAATTCCATTCATCACTTGAAAACATTTTCTCCAAGTTCTGTGCTTGGGAAATGAGAGATTGCAACATAAGGAAGTGAGTTGCAAATGTAGTAACTGCAGGCCTAACAAGCTCCCTGCCCTGTTTGTGTCTCCTCAACAAGCTCAATACCCAACCGTGGTTGTAGATGTATTTGGTGATGCTTTTGGCATGCTCTATAGTGTCCTTGATCCAATCATGTTTGCATGTCCTCAAGCATGAGGTCTATGCAATGTGCCGCACATGGAGTCCATAATATGGTTTTATGTTTTTCCTCTAACATCTTACCAGCAAGAACATAGTTAGAGGCATTATCTGTGATGATTTGTACAACATTACTTGCCCCCACCTCCTCAACAACGTCATCCAAAAGACGAAATAATAGATTTGCATCTTTCACCTAATCAGATGCATCACTTGATCTCAAAAACATGGTTCCTTGTGAGCAAGAGACAAGAAAGTTTATGAGAGTACGACCCTTCTGATCGGTCCATCCATCTGACATGATAGTGCATCCTGTTCTGACCCATGACTATTTGAAATCCTTCAAGTATTCTTCTATTGACACTATCTCATTTTGCAAAAAAGATCCCCTCAAGTCATGCATACTAGGGCCTTTGAAGCCCTTACCAGCAGCTATAACAGCATCCCACATAGGTTGGTAATAAGAAGAGCGTGCAGCATTGAAGGGGAGATCAGCATCATACCACCATCTAGCTATGTACTCATAGGCAGCTTCTATGTATTTCTTCTTCCAATGGTCATCTAAGGTGGGCTGAACATGTGTCGGAGGCATATGAGAAGCATTGACACTAGCAGAGGATGTAAAATAGCTTTGAATGCCACCCTTCTTTTTTGATTTACCCTTCTCTTGTATAGTATCGAAGGGTGCAACATACCCAAAAGGATCCCTAAGATCAGTAGAAGGGATAGATGAAGAGCCTTCAATTGAACCCGGAGCATAGGTCCCACCCATCATTTTAGCAAGCCTCCTCTTTTTTCCTACTTCTTCCTCTATCTCTTTTTGCCTAGCCTTAGTCTCTTCAAACTTCTTAAAATATTCTTGCATATCAGCTCTAATTTGTCCAATGACATCTAGTGGAGCTTCACATGCCTTCACTTGACCTTTGATGGCAGCCAAGTGTTGTTTAATAAGCCTATAAATTCCACCACCCTTAATCAACTTCTTGCAATACATAACCCCATCAACAACATCTGCATGGACCCATGCCGGATCTTTTGTTTTTGGAGCCATTTCGGATAGGCTGAAAGTTGAAACAACAACGAGCAAAATTATAATCATTAAACATAGTCTGTTTCATAATCATTAAACTTATGACCAAGGACTCCACTGAAATTCCATCCTCAACATATAGTGACTGTTACTTACCTCTGAAATTTGAATCTCTGATATTGATTATTGAGCAATGAAGACTGCCCACTTCTTGAATATTGTCCTCCAACTTTTAGGTACATTACAGCAATATTTATTATTAGCTTGCTGGAATATACATTTTGTCACAGAAACATAGAGAAACTATACATTTTTTTCAGTTTCGATGCATAAAAATCATAATAAATCATTAAAAAACAGCCTTAATTCCTCAAAAAAAAGTCATAATTACTTGTTGTAATGTTTGTTTTCTTCACTTAATTTAGTATGATTTCATCATATATTTGCATTGGGTTGTGTGCCCAATTTCATATTAAATTTCTACATTGTTTTCATTGCCAATTTCAGCCTCTCAACAAAGTTTATAGCTTGCTGTAAATTCTAGTTTTTACTCACTTGTTTGCGCATTCTTCATAGCATAATTGCATTAGATGTTGTTTATTGAGTCCCAAAGAAAGATTGCATTGGTTTTCATGGACTTTTTCAGTTTTATGTCATTTATAACTTGTTGCTTTTTCTATCCTAACATTCAAATTTTTCTTGGGAAACAAGTTTTAATTTCGATTTGAGAGTTAATAATTGTCGATTGCATTGTAGTTTGACTCATAAGTCATATAGGGATCCCCCCTGGGGTTAGCAATTGCCAAACACTAACCCAAAGTGTAGGGAAACAATACATGGTCATAGTGTACGGTTTCTAGTTGCCTTGGAACCAGATGGTTTCAAGTATTAGCACTTCATATTGACCTATTAACTTAGAAATGATGCCCATAATGTAAACTATATAAAATATAATCTATAACTTGTTTGCATATAATATGATCATTTGTCCTTATTCCACAGTAATAGTGACCTTCACATTGGCCTATTTAACAAGTCATGTATACCTCTATAGAAAATTTCTGTTGTTACTAGTTTGAGGCTCCAAGGCTCCAGAATCCACCCAAGTTCCAACTCAGCGCTTTCCAGTTCCACAGTCCACTGCCACTGTCCACACTCCACAAGCCCACAATGCCACTGTCAAGTTTGAACTTTCAACTCCTCTCAGCTCTGTCCCGATTCACTCACTGTTGTTAGCAACTTCACAATGCACACTGCCCACTCCAAAGCTCTGCTGTTAGCAACTCCACACCAATGTTATCGAAACCGGACTGGTCATCGAACCGACGAAGCCCAAAATGTGAACCGGACTGGAACCAGCAAAAAACTGGGTAAAAAACCGGCTGACTAAAAAATACATAAAATATTCATATTTTGTAAAAAACCATATATATTCATGTGCATACATATGAATCCAAACCATTAATACACAAATATGCAAAGTTTCTCATATATATAGCAAATATGGGTGCAAATATCCAAAATAGCACCTAGTGCAATACATCTGTGAGGTTCTGAACCAAAGTACATCAACAAAGAGGCTCTAAATGGCCCCTACAATCCAAAAATAAACCATAGTACTAATGAATAACAATAAATTGATCATATGGCACTACCCTACTAGCCACTACTACTAGAGT
>LPNX010160748.1:240457-309502 GCA_001517045.1 Pseudotsuga menziesii | reverse complement strand
TGCGGGATTTTCCATCAGTCCATCCATCAGACATTATTGTGCACCCTGTTTTACTCCAGGACTACTTGAACTCCTTCAAATATTCATCTATTCTTTGAACTTCATTTCGTAAAAGGGGTCCTCTGATATCATGAAAACTAGGGCCTTTAAAGCCTGGACCACATGAAGCTATAGCATCTATCATAGGATGATAATAAGAAGAATTAGTTGCATTGAAGGGTATGTCTGCATCATACCACCATCTAGCTATGCATTCCCAAGCAGCCTCCTTCTCCATCTTCTTCCATTTAGCATCAATGGTGCGCTGAGCACCAGGGGTAGTGCGAGGCACAAAGAAAGACTCAAGACCTCTATTGCTGATGGGGGTAGTACCCAAGGGGTACTACGTGGCCTCTTTAGGTTCGAATTGGATGCTCTATGTCGACCTCTCCCCCTAACAGGAAAACTGGAGGATTCTTCAAAACTAGTCAAATGACCTTGAGGGGTTTCACAATCACCACCCTCAGGATCATAGTCAATCTTATCCTCAAATGGCATTGAACTTCTCCCTATGTCTTCTTGAATCTTCTTTGTCTTGGCTTTTTCTTCTTGGTAGGCTTCAATACTACTTAGCATCTCTGCTCTAAAATCATCAGAGACTTTCCTACAAGGTTCAACATTGCCTCTAGCACCAGCTAAGTGTTTTTTTAACCTATGGATACCTCCCCCAGCTATTTTCTTCCCACAATAATTGCATATTTTTTTCCCACCATCATCCAATTGGCAATGAACCCATGCCGCATCCTTCCTCTCTTTTGGAGCCATGGCAAAGTTCAAACAAAAGCTGGAAATAAAACCCTATAATTTATTAATAACTTCTTAACTAAGGAAAACAAATTTAGAGAGAAAAGTCTTGAGACTTGTCACTTGACATACCTTTGAGAGAGAAGAAGAAATAAAGAAAAGCTGCCAAGAGAAAAAGAGGATGCTGATCCGTGATAACAGTCCACAAATTCTGCACAAAAGCCTTCAATAACCTCCAAAACAGTCCATGTAATAGCTCCAAATGTGCTACAAAAAATGATGCTTCTAATCTCCTCCAAATCCTTGCTGCAATACACACTTGACTATGCCCAACAAGTTCTTGGAAACCACCGGTAAAACTCAGCTGCAAAAGACTACACAACTGCCCAACGAACCGTGCTCTCAAGATTGCCAAACTGATAGCAAAGAGTAGTGTGAGAAATGTAGGGGGTGGGGGGGTCTTTAAATAGTGTTAGGATAGGCTTAGGGTTAGGTTAGTAGTAGTAGTTAGGTTGTATTTTTGTTTTCGTTTTTTTTAAATTTGAAAAACGTGGGTGCCTGCACGCGGCCGTACGGAACCGGCCAGTTCAGTGCCCGGTTTGGTCAAATTTCCGGTTTTTTAAATTTTTTTAGGTGACCGGACCGGTCAACCCTGTGAATCAGTCAAACCGGCCGGTTTTGCCGGTTCCGATCCGGTTTCGATAACACTGCCCACTCCAAAGCTCAAGCCTCAAGAGTCAAACCCCGTCCAAGTCTATGCTCCAAAGTTCAACATTTCAAACAAAAAAAAATAAAATGAATGGGACCTGTAGTTCTTTTTTGTAGTTGTGTTGGGTAGTTAGGTTAGGGAATGGAATAGGTTAGGTTAGGGAACCGTAGAGATAGGTTAGTAAAAAAATAAAAAAACAGAGTTAAAGTTTAAACTTTAAAAAAAAATCAAAAAATAAAAAAAATGTGAAACTGACAAACCGGACCGGTCAACTTCGAACTCAGTCGGTTGGACCGGTTAGTTACCGAACTGGACTGGTTTGGTTACCAACTGGCCGGTTCGGTAACTAACCGGTCCCCGATCCGGTTTCCCTACCGGTTTGACCCGGTTTGGTACTGAACCGGTGAACCGGCTGGTTCCGAAACCGATCTATCCAATTTTTAAAACTATGCTTCACAGCCACTTTGGACACCCTCTTGGCCTCTCAAATTGTTGGCGCCTGCTCTCCCTAGCCTTATCTCCTCAGAGGAAGACATCCTCCATACCAAGTCATTTTCATGCTTTGAGGAGGGCGTTGAGGGATTTTACAGCTTTCTAGGGGTTAGATGGTGTACAACGCCCTCCCTCCAACTCACTCCAGCCTTTTGTTCGGAGTGATTCGCTTATTTGAGCGTGTTTTGACATCTGAGAATACAAATACCCCAGGTAGCCTACCCTAGGCTATATTTTATTTTTATTTTCTTTTAATTTTAAGTTGACATTTTATAATTTCAAATTGACTTATTTTAAGGCATGCAGGCCTAGATATAAAAAAAATATGAGTGTGAGATCATATAAACAGATCTCCTCGCTTTCATTTTTAAGACAGAACTAATGGGATATAATACTATGTTACTTTTCTACCCTTCTAGGGCTCTTTGGATGTGATGCGCACCTCTTGAGGAAGGAATTTTTCTAGGTTTGATGATCAATGCTTGGAGTTTCTTTGGTTCAACGCTCTTGCTAAGGGGATAAGATTTGTTTGCTTAACACATGCACGAGTTATCTAGGGTTTGCATCTTGATCTCTCTTTGCTACTTGTTGATGAATGATGTATGTTTATGGATTGAATGGTAGCCTTTAGGGTTGCATTTTGTCTTGGCTAGATCTTTGTCAACTTTAAGCACCTTGGTTGTAGAAGTACGTCATTTTAGGTTGTGGAAGTACGTCCTTTTAGGAGTACTTCTAGGGTTAGAAATTTAGGGCTCTAGGGGTTAGTTGTAAACCTAGGTTAATCTTCTCTAGACGCTAGTTATTCACTCCTTAGATGCCCTAGGTTAGGGTAGGATTGTGCTAGGGTTTTGCTACCTAGGTCTTAGACAATAGGGTTAGATAGATTGTCTTTTGCATGTGTAAATTTGCATCCACATGGTAAAATTAGGGTTATAATTAGGTCTGCAATTCTATGTTGAAAACCCTAAAAAACTATAAGAAAAAAATTGCATTTTTTGGCCTCCCTAAAATTTTGGCCACCTTCCCTACAAATTCGCCCTCGCCTCCAAAGCCCTAAAACCTTTAAGGTGGAATTATAGGGAACCCTAAAAATACAAAAATTGCAAAAATCTCAAAATTTGCCCTAGAAGCCCTAAAACAGTCGTAATCTTGCTCTAAACCCTATACCTACCCTTTTGCCTCACCTAGCAGCCCTAGGGCCTCCTCTTTCTACCTTGTCCTCTCCATCTTTGCTCACTTTCGAAAATCGCAGACTGCAATTTTTTTGCAGACCTACCTTTACTCACCCATCCACAGCCTAGTTCAAGCTCTCACCCACTGTAAGGGGCTGCCCTTACAGTGGCCGCCCTCCCTTTACCAGGTATGTTGTACCTTTCCTTTGGCATCTGTCCTAACCCTGTCCACAACCAAATAAGCATTAGTTAATGGGTTACATAACTGCTGGTTCAAAACACCATTGAAGGTGGACTGACAGCAACATAATTCACAAATTTTTTTATCAATTTGTAAATCACACTTGTTGAAGTATGATCATTGTCTACTAGTGTCTACTGCTGTGTCAGACCTTGTATATGCTGCCATATACGAAGTCTTGAACTGATACTGCTGTGTCAGACCTTGTATATGCTGCCATATACGAAGTCTTGAACTGATACTGCTGTCTCATGACTGATATGATATTGGGTTGAAACAATATTGCTTTTACAAGTGTGAAACTGTTGCTAATGCATACAAGAAAACTTTGTTAGGTAGTATTTACTGATACACAATTGGATTGAATGACTACTGCTATCTCAAACGCTGATGCAAGACTGGTATATCACTGAATTCATGCTTTGGCATGATATGTTGATACTCCTCTGCTAATGATGTTGTACAAGTAATGTTGCATGATTGGTTTAGATGTTTGATGATAATAAACACTTGTAATTTGACCTATTCATCCATGCATATGCACTTGTCAAACATTGTTTCAAGGGTTAATCATTAATGTTAGGGATCAGTGATAAATGGTATTTAAGACATGATTGATTTGCCTAACATATCCTAAATGATGGTATCTTATCCAATGCACTTGGGCATTGCTCATTGCGTATGTTGATACTAATTATTGCCTAATCGTAATTGTACTTCCATATGTCTTCTTCAGTCTCTATTTGACTCCATAAAGGCACTGATCTTGGCATGAGATTTTGGAAGGGATCTAGTGTGATTATTGACAGGCACTCAAATAAGGGCTCTCCCCTAAGAAGTTTGTAGAAGTAGCTGAGGTGACAGTGGTCACTTTCTCCTCCACATGCTCGCCAATGACTAGCCCTGCTAGTTCATCCGGTAACAGTTTGTACTGAAGGCCTTTGGGGAAGAGTGATGCTATCTAAATATTTAAAGGGAAGGACTATAAAAGATTTTTTCTGAGTGGAAAGGAAACATATAAACGGGCTTCTATAGTCTGGAAAGTTACAGAAAAGGTTTTTCCATCAGTCGGTAAATGGATAGCTAGCTTGGCAAGCTGGGAATGGAAGAAAGATTCAGAGAGGAGAACATCCCTGGATTGGAACCAAAGGTTATTTTAAGTTGTCTGAGACTTTGCTCATGAACCTTCATAATGCTGAGATTTTCTCTCTAAGAGAGGCAGCAACTTAGATACACAGGAATGCTTGGTCGTAGGGGTGGCTGACTGCAGAAGATCTAAACTTACAAGGGATTTTGGCACGATGTAATACCCCTGGCCTGGACCCCTAGTCTGTTTGGGTTCAAAACAATTGTAAGCTATGAAATCCTGAAAGGTTGTACACTTATATTTTGATATCATTAATATAAAATTTCACAGCTGACAGTTAAGGGAGCTAAACGCTGGAAAGAACGGGGATCCAAGTATTCACCAGAGGTTGAAAGGCGGCTTAGAGTTGTCTAGCTATGAAACCCTATTTAAATCTTACCCTAACCCATGTTTTAAGTCTAAACCATATGATTAAGTTTTAAACCCTGTTTAATTCTAAGTAAGGATTAAGAGATGTTTAAGAGTTAATTAAAAAGCTTATTAAGCTTGAACGTGGCTTGTAGAGGGAGACCATGTGTGGGCAGAGTCGCAGACAGAGGAGCCAGACACCCATGCAAATTTATTGGGGAAAAGTGAGTTCGACGGCCAAGGTGAACGGAGAAGTTGCTAGTCTAAGAAAGAGATTCGGTCTGGGGGGGGGAAGAATTCGGTTCTGGTTCAACGATAAGGAAAGAGAAAGTCCATATGATTAAGTTTTAAACCCTGTTTAATTCTAAGTGAGGATTAAGAGATGTTTAAGAGTTAATTAAAAAGCTTATTAAGCTTGAACATGGCTTGTAGAGGGAGACCATGTGTGGGCGGAGTCGTGGACAGAGGAGCCAGACGCCCATGCAAATTTATTGGGGAAAAGTGAGTTTGACGGCCAAGGTGAACGGAGAAGTTGCTAGTCCAAGAAAGAGATTCGGTCTGGGGGGGGAAGAATTCGGTTCTGGTTTAACGATAAGGAAAGAGAAAGTTTTGAAAAGAATTGTTTTTGAGAATAGGAGATTCATGCCTAAGGGTGAATGTGAACATTGTAAACGTTGATTCTGAACCTTTGAATATGTTCTGTGTTACCTTACCTATTAAATTGTATTTCTGTTTTCCTTGGACGTTTTCCAATGAAATGGCAAATAGTGTATGAAACTGCCTTAGTGGAATTTTGAGCACTTGAGCAGTGATGTGTCTCGCTGTTGTGCTGAAGCAAGGAAGCTTTGAAGGTAGATTGCACTGTTTGGCATGGAATTGGTTTGTAAAGCAATGTTCCCGTTTGCCAAGTGTTTAAACCATTGAGTGAATTAGGGGGCTGGTGAGATACCTGGTTGGTGAATACATGGCTCTCAACTCGGGGGTGGCGTTTTGCTAAGAGTAAACGAGCAAAGCTGCCTATGGTTGGGTGGAGAGTGACTCACACGTTGTCAGTTGCCCAACTCTTTTGGTTTCAGATAAGTACCATTGTTGAATGATTATTTGGTAACTTAAATTCGTTGAATTCATGAAGGAAATCTTGCATGATGTTTCCTTGTTTGAAATATTTTGTATGAATTTGCCATATGAAGTTGCAATAATTCTTTGTAATCATATGTGAATGCAGATTTTAAATTGCATAAAGTTTCATTCAATTAGTAATTGAACAGATGAAGAAATTTGTATGCGATTTCCTTGAGTGATTTTTGTTCAAAAGTTTGCTTGGTTTCAATGAAAGGGATGCCCTGTTTGAGAGTTGTTTGAATGCTTTAAAGCTCTGTTTGAGAAAGGTTTAAAGGTCTAAAAACCTTAACCTGTTTAATGGTTGTAATTTGCAATTGTTTGTCCAGTTATGAAGGTTGGCTTAATGATAAAAGAGAATTTATGTCATCAAGTGTGCTTGCAAAGTCTTAGAGATATATGACTGTTTGGTTTAACAGTTGTAGATTGCCTTTAATAAATAGACTTAATGATTTAAGTAAAGGAGGCAGCATGTCTTAAACAACTGAATGCTGGACCAGGAAGGCTGATTATGCCAAAAAGCTTTAACCAGTTTGATAATGAATCCAAATTCATAATGTTCCTTGTGAATGAAATTGAAATTGAAGCAGTGAATGAGAATTTGTAATGAACCGTTTTAGGGATCTTATTACAACATTACAGGCTTAAAATGATTGAGTTAAATTGAATTGAATAGGCGAACTGGATCGTTCCGGTCCTGTAAGAATTTGTTAATTGGTGACTTATGAACAATTGACTTCTTTTTCCCAAACTGAATCACAAAGACTTTGTTTGAAGGACTGTGTTAACCTGTCCAAACAGCGGGAAGTATGGTAATGAATCATCGTGATCGCTATGAGGTTAAACAGTTTAAAGATGCAGTGCCGATTTAAGAATGAAATAATTAGCAAATTTTTGGTTTAAAAAACCCTTAGATTTCCATTGAATTGATTAAGTATTTTAGCTCGGCGAATCGATTTTATAGAACTTTGCTATTGCTTCAATTTTGTTAACCATTAAATCTAATCGTTGCCTTAGTCAATTTTCATAAAAATGGCTAAGTGTTAGCCTGTTACAATTGTGACCAATTGATTACTGTGCCGACGAGTAGTCGTGACCATTGATTATTGTGCCGATGTATTGGTACCGACTCCCGACTACCGATGTGCCGACGTCGGGAATTGGAAGTCGGGAGTGTTTGTTGAAATGTTGTTTTGCTGTGCCAAATCCAGACTTCCGACGTACCAACATCGGGAATCTGAAGTCGAGAGTGGTCTTTTTAATTGTTGGTTGGGTGTGCCGACTTACGATTGCCGATGTCAAGATCAGCATGGTGAAGTCGGGTTCGGCGATTATAAGTCGGGAAGGTGAATCAATCCGTTTTCTGTGTTAATTAACCCTGTTCAATGAGCGTTTAATTAATTATAATCTAGGATTAAGTCTTGATTAAGCTTGTTGAGGATTGATTAAGGAGTTTTGTTAACTACACTTTCGTACAAGACAGTCAAGTGGGGCTCGCTGTTAGTTAATTAATCTTTTGAATTAATTTTTTGTGAATTTTATAGAGCCTGAGTAGTGCTCTTGTATGTTTTAGCTACTAAAGAGTATCTGAGTAGCTGTGTAATGTGTGGGTACATTACAGCAAAGGAGTGGAACCACTATGTTAATCATCTTAGACATAGTGATATCAAACTGTCAGAAGAAGATGATCAACTCAAATGGTCCAAGAATAGTGGTATAGGGGATTAAACTGTCAAACTAGGCTATGCTGCAAGAATTGAAGAAGACATGTACACTGAAACTTTGGTGGTGGAGGTCTATGGGGAAACTATCATGTCCATTAAAAACAAAAATACTTTTGTGGTTAGCTCTAGCCAACAGACTTTTAACTTGGGACAATGGACAGAAGAGGTATTGAGCAGGTCCTAGCAGATGCATTCTTTGTAAGAATAGTGATGAAACTTCGAAACATCTGTTTGTGACCTGTCCTCTTGCACTTTCTGTTTGTATTAGCACAAGCCTTCATGGGTACAATTAAATGGAACAAGTTGATTCTAGCTGACTGTCTCCTTTCCTTGATTGGATCACAAATAAGGCAGTTGCAGATTTTAAGGCACTTCCTTTGCTTTTTTGTTATGGAACTTGGTGGACCAAAAATCAGATGACTTACCAAGATTTGGTTCTTACACCTGCTCAGATAGCTCACAAGGTCAGATTGACTATGGACACAAAATAAAAATACCAAACGAGAAAACTGTTAGATGTTTATCGATGCCAAGTATTGATCAAGTGAAACCCTAGGGTTTCTTTGATGGTGCAAGTCAAGAAGACCCAGGTATCTGTGGAGCAGAGGCTGCCCTTTACTTGATACAAATCATCATTTTTATCTGAAGTATGCTGTTGTACAAGGATCCAACAATCAGGCTGAACTCTATGCACTTTGGGTGTTGTTAAAAGCTGCAGAGGAGCAAGGACTAAAGCATATTCAAGTCTTTGGAGACTCAAAACTCATGATAGATTGAGCAAATCATCAGTGCACAATTAAAAATCTGAGCTTTAATCTTATCATGAGTAAAGGAGGTAAAGGCCACTTTCAAGTTTATTACTTTTACTCATATCTATTCAGAATTCAACTCACAAGTGGATACTTTATGTAAAGAAGCTTTTATTCTGCAGGAGGTTACCCCACATGTACTTGAGTACAGAGGAGGCACTCTTATTTCAGAAGTTGAGAAATCTCTCTATTAATTGTTTTCTTGAAATCAGGTCTATGGTGTCAGATTTAATAAATCTAAAGAAAATTGTATATATGAAGTCTGTAAACCTTGAAAATGGATAAGAAATGACTCCAACACATGCTAAAAGGAAATGAACACAAACAATTCAGTTTGCTTGGAAGACCACGGTCCAAAACTAAAACCATTGCATGATTAGGAGAGAAAAAATTTAAAAATCATTTTCAATACAATTAAAGCATACCTTCTGAAGTATGTCCATTGCTTCTTTGGTGGCACTTTTCTCCCGCTCTGGACATACAATACATTATCCCAAAGCCACATTTTACATAAGTAAAATTATATTACATTCCTAAAGTTCATTAATAGGCACCCAACCCTACAAACACACACGCACACACACACACACACATATAGAGAGAGAGAGAGAGAGAGATTAAATTTCACATTGAGCTTCAAAAAATTACAGTTCAATTAAAAAAACATGTAATCAATAATCATATTTGCAAACAAAGCCCTTCAGCAAGAACAAATTGCTCCCATGCCTCATTGTAGGTAATCAGCATGCAAAGCTCTTTAGAGGTGTTATTAACGTATAACAAAACTTTTGTATCCAGTTAATGAAATTGACTTGTTTTCATATTAAAGTCAATGCAATAACAAACTTCCACGTATTTTAATCTCATCCATATTGTCTTACAAAGATTCAATACAATAGAATGGGGTGCTTCAAAGTCTTCATGATGTTTATGCTATGGAGTGTCCCTGTATCAAATTAAAAGAGCAACTTGTCTTACAAACTTTCAATGGAATTTAAATGTCATTCTTCAAGTTTTCGTGGTGATTATGTTATGAAAGGACCCTCTATCAAATTGAAAGAGCAATTTAGCCTCAATTATTTGTCAGATTTCAATAGAAAACTCTAAGAATTTTGATAGTTTACAAAAATTTCCTTCCTATATCTAGATTGTATGTCCAAGTTAAGCATTCTTGTCCTTCACACACACATTGCCCCAACTCTAACATTGCATTACTCTATCCATGTGGAACCACGTCCAAACTGGCCTAATTCATGTTTTCCATTTGAGATGTCCAACAGCATACATACTTAGTATCTTCACTCTTCATGCATTGCAATAATGCGATCTGATTGGTGTGATTTACAATTTTGAGCTCAATGGTATAATTTAATTTTGTTGAATATTCCCACATGCCATGCCCTGCACAAGTTGTACCCTTCACAATCTTTAATATTTACTCCTTATTTTCCCATTTATAGTTGGTTGATATTGTGATGTCCGCAAAAATGTGTCATGTCCCTTTCCAAATGACCACCGTGAGGACAACTTATTAGCCTATCAACTATCTAGTCCCCATAGGCTATAGTTGACAAAATAGAGGATAAATTAATTATTTAATGTCACCTAGGCTCAAAAGAATTTTATAAAGTGGCATTTAATAATTATTTCCTAAAGTGACTTTATAAAAGTCATTTAAGTTGAAAGTGGCGAAAAAGGGTAAAATGGGGTCAAAAAGGGGCAACATGGGAATAGAAGCTACTTTCTCACTAAAAAGCCATTTTTAAATTAAAAAGTGAGAAAAAAATGGAGAAAAGGAAGTTGAAGAATCACAAGAGAGAAAAGGAGTTATAAAAGTGAGAGAGAGCCCACTCTCTCATTCATTCTTGTCAATTGCATTTTTCAAAACATGAGAGCTCTAGAGTTTGGGCTTTCTCTTAGAAAAAACCCTAAGAGAGAGGGATTTGATTTCAGTAGTGAAACAATCTACCCTAGACGATTTGGAGGAGGGATCATCTGAATTCCTCACTTGCACTTCATTGCCAAAGAAGGACAACAAGCTTATTTGCAGATCCAAAGAGATTTCAGAGCTTAAATCAATTATGTAGCCGCTCGCAAATCTGTAGCTATTCTTGATTCTGTAATGAGAGCTATTTAGTAGCCGTTGCGATTCCGTAGCTATTCATGATTCTGAATTTGTTCACCATTCTGTAGTTGTTCGTGATTTTGTAGCTGCTCGCGATTATGTAGTTGTCCATGATTTGTAGTTGTTCACAATTGTGTAGTTGATCACACAATTTTGGGTACAAAGAAGACAT
Organism: Pseudotsuga menziesii; assembly: GCA_001517045.1. Classification (NCBI taxonomy): domain Eukaryota; kingdom Viridiplantae; phylum Streptophyta; class Pinopsida; order Pinales; family Pinaceae; genus Pseudotsuga; species Pseudotsuga menziesii. The sequence continues at coordinate 298,661 of LPNX010160748.1, read as the reverse complement.
TACAGCCATAAAGAGGATCTGCAGCTATCATTTATTCCTACTAGTCAGGAAAAGAGTTAAATCTGAATTGTTTACTGTGTTTTATACTGTTGTCACAGCCTTAAACGAAAGTTTATTGATGATTGTCATAATAAATGTTCTGAGTTTCTTATCTTTTGATGGTTATGATATATGTTTTCTCCATATTGAGTACAAATAGATCCATTTATGTGTGAATTAATTGCCTAAGCATTTTGATGAATGAGGTCTGAAGTATACCATCAAAGAGACATCAAAAACGGAAAAAAAACTCAGCCCATGCTTAGCAGGGAACATTTCAAAATGTGAATATTGGAGCAAACCAAAGAAAGAGCACTTAAAGTTTAGGGTTAGGTTAGGATTTAACATAAAAATCTACGTTAATGCATAAACAGAATTATGAAACAAGGTTAGATTCAGAATAGTACTGCTGCAATAAATTCAAACATAATTTTCATCTATTTCAACTTTAACACTGCTTTGATCACTACGTTAAAGTTGGTCCTTGAGATGATTTACCAAATGCCATGTACAGTAACAATATTATAACTCATGAAACAAAATAATTAAGTACAAAAAATAACAACAATAAAGAATAGTAACAATACTAATCAAGAATTATTTTGAATCAACCTTATACTCAGATACTTTTAGGTTTTGATCTTGTCACCGAAGGGACAAGTCACCTAGATGAACAAATGGCGTACCTTGAGAGAGAGCTTAAGAGAGTTAAAGCAATAAGGATACAGACCTCAGATTCTTAGTCAACAGGAAGAGAAACTTCAATCATTTACTCAGGCTTTAACAACACACCAGCAGAGAAACATAATCATGCCGGCAAGAGACACATAGTCATGCTGGGCAAGAGACACACAGTCACGCTAGCAAGAGACACACAGTCACACTGGCAAGTGCTGGCAAGAGGAACAGTCACGCTAGGAAGAGGAAGACAGTTATGTTGGCAACAGTCATGCTGGCAAGACACACAGTCATGTTGCAAGTGACACACAGTCATGCTGCAGGAAGAAGACAGTCACGCTGGCAACAGTGATGCTGGCAAGACACACAGTTACGCTGCAAGTGACACACGGTCACGCTAGCAAGTGTTGGCAAGAGGAACAATCACACCACAGTCACAACTGCAGAGAATAGTCGCGACAATAGAGGGGTCGTGATAACAACAGAGAGGAGACACATAGTCATGCTAACAAAGAGACACGATCACGCTGGCAGAGAAACCACGATCCAATAGACACGGTCACATTAGCAAAGAAGACAGTCACGCTAGTAGAGGAGAGACACAATCACGCTAGCGGAGGATCCAACAGACACGGTCTCGCTAGCAAAGAAGACGGTCACACTAGCAAAGGAACACAGTCATGACTACAGAGAATAGTCGCGACAACAGAGGGGTCGTTACAGCAGCAGTAGAGGTCACGATTTAGTGATCACCATAGTCCACAGCTCAGATAAGTAGAGAACCCACAGTCACGACCAACAGCAGAAGAGGTCACAATTAGCAGCAATAAAACAGTCCTTGACGTCAAACCCAGGTAAATCAATGTTGAGATACATATTTTTTTGGATAATCACTTCGAGGGATAAAACTTGCTTTTATAAGGGTCCTAGCTTTTAGGGTGTTAACCAATAAAACATAAAAAACAATTAGGTTGAATTGGAATAGGTACCAAAGGTCCTAATGGTCTTATAAAATAAAATGGTACAATGGTCCAATGGTATTATGAAATAAAACCATAAAATAAAATTTGACTTAGGATTGTATAGCTATGGTCCAAAAAATAAAAAACATAGAGTAAAAGTCATCATACCAAAGGTACACACAATAAGAGTGCTAAGACCATAAGCCAACCAAAGGGGGTCACAATAAGAAGGTAAGACAACCCTCATACCCACAAGATCAAGGTGTACCATAAAGGTGGACAAACAACTCATTTTACCTATAGGACCAACAAGACCAAGGACTTTAATCTTTTCTCTCTCTCAAGGTACATTGTTTCATATAATTTTATCATCACTTTATATGGGGAAGATCCAAACTGGATGATGTGATCCTTTGGTCCTCAATACTGCTCCTAAGGGTTAGGTGCTAGTGACATCATCAAGGGGCGGCCAATCCCTTAAGAAACAACCTAGCAATAATCGATTAAGAGAGAGGACATCACACATCATCATCTTGGTGAACTTGACCAAGATTCACTAGTTAACTGACAAGGAATGCTCTACAGGAACTGCTTGGTCCCAGACCAAGAATCTGCCTAGTCCCAGACCAGGAAGTCTTTGTCTCAACCTGCAGAATCTACTTGGACATCGTGTCCAAGAAACTGCCTGATCCCAGACCAAAATACCTTAGAGACATATATGGGCCCTAACCATATGTTAGGGACTTTTCCATGGCATCAACCTACTTGGTCCTAGACCAAGAATCCCAATAGACTATTGGGGGCCCTAGGGTGCCTTCTAGGGTCTTACTCTGCCCTAGTTAACTGACTAGGGTACCATCCTCCTTGAGAATGGGTCTCGCAGCTACACTAACTTTAACACACAATAATAAATGAAAGAACATTTATTTGTAAGCAATTTCAATACGGTTGGTTGTTAGTGGCACTACAATATGTCAATGAAAAGACTCATAGTGATTAGATCATCCCATCTAGGCAAAGGAAAACACTGCATTGTAATTTCTATAATGAGTAAGTAACATCTTCTAATGATAATGGATGATCAAAATCAATGTAGCATCCCCATCAGTCAACCACAATTATAAAGAATGTAATACCATCATATAATGAAGGGCAAGAGTGGAGAATACTTTTTGGTAAGATTTACAAGGTAAACCAAAAGAATATAGTGTGGAAATGTGATCTTCTATACAAGATGTCATGGACAACTTAGTATGTGGTATCCATTGATTTTTGTCGGTGATGTTGCATTAGAAAATGATGGAATTTGGCAGGCTGCTTATGTTCCAAAGATATGTTCCTACTTCCTTCATATTTATAGGTAGTCATTATTCTTTAGAGGATCGAGTTGCTACAATAACATGGATAACAGTTTCTTTATAAGTGACATTGGTTGATTCCAAGACCACAATGTTGATTTTTGTAGCGTCGAACAGGTACTCCCACATTTTCTGTGTCTAACAGGTGGAAGTCGTCATTAATGATTCTCAGATTTGGCAGATTCACTCTAGTAAAGTGAACTATTAAAAATGAATTTACTTTTGTAATTACTTTATGTAAAGTGATCTAGAGGGCCTATGGTATTGGCCCAAGGTATTTGCATATTGTAAAGTTATAAAAGGCAGCCTAGGGAAGAGAAGGAGACACACATCAGACACACAGAATGAGTGAGTGAGATCTCATTGAGAGGGTGGAGAAGGAGTTCCATCCAAGTGTGCAAGTGTTAATGCAAGGTCAAAGGAAAGGAGCAAGGGGCAAACGAGGGTTAGCAACTAGCTAGATCGAAGAACTAATCTTGAGGTGTGAAGGCTAGCATTCTATCATTGTCTTCCTCAATGGACCATTATCCTAGGACGGGAGCCCAAGATTTTTATAGTTAATAAAAATAATTGTTTGTTGGTTTTTCCCCGGTTGGGGTTTTCCAAGGTAAATCTAAGAGTCAAATGTGCGTGTTTTCTTGAGTTTTCCACTGCATGAATTTGTTAGAATTCAGTGTGTTTTCAGTTAATAATTTTAAGTAAATTGTTTGGGATTGTTAATCGGATCTGGACTCAAAAAACTAATACACAATAGGCAGCAATTTTGATGGAGTTACAAAGGGAGTGGATAAGTGTTGATGTAAACACTTTCCTAGTCAAGAGGGAGTGTTAGATTTTGGCTTACTCCTAAAGTGTTTACACCACCTTTGGGGGTGCTTCATGAGATTTGGGGTATATGATGTATGTTCAAACCCTAGATGATCTGAGTTGGAGTGGCACATGGGAGATGGTCCATGATGGATTTGAACATTAGAGATAACTTGCTTAGTAGTCACTTGACCTCAATTGGGTGATTGTTTGGCCTCGGTTTGGGTTCCTGCTTGCTTGGCATCCTTCCCTAGGGCATTGGAGTTCTCTTGACGACTTGCTAGACGTCCTTCATTGTTGTCACATGGAGAGGTTTAATGGCTTCGAGAACACCATACTTACAAGGAGGAGCATTGTGCATTTTGGAGGAGGGCAACAGGCCCTAGACAACATCAGGTTGCTTGGATTCCTATGTGGAGGCTTGGAGTTGGCTCAAGGATGCCTAGGTTGCAACAATGTTCATGCAGGATCATTGGACCCAATGAAGTACAAGCCTTAAGAGGAGCGATGGAATCTGTGCATGCTTGTGACGACTGGGTGTGGACACCCCTTGTTTAGCTACATCATCTTGGAACCCTTATTGCGTACAACATCACCTTGGAGCATGACATGTCTACCCTTGGAGTGGAATGCTTCACTTGTGTTGGCCTACATGAGTTTATTGTAGGTTCTCTATCAAGGCTTGGGCCCACATTGTATTGTTGGCATCCCTTACCTCCCATATATATAAAGGAGGGAAGGATCCCTTCTCATTCATTTCATTCACTCTTCATTGTATTTCACTCTTGTGTAGAGATGCGATCAAGTGCACACTAATCGTCTTCTCTTTCTTGGCTCTTCATTTGTACTTGGCCTCTCTTATGCTCTTTGTATTCCTTTAGGCTAGTTCAGAGTGGGGTCTCACCATTTCCAGGTAGAGACAAATCATCAACTTGACTAATCAAAACGGATATGCCAAGTATGCCACCTTCGAGAGGTTGAGAGTGAGGAGCAATTCATCTTTCGGTGTCCTATCTACTACAAAATCCGTGAGCAGTTTCATTGTCTTTTTAAGGACCTTCTTCTCACATATCTCTAGACTTTGTTTAGATTCTTCAAATACCCCAATCAAAGATGTCTAGCCTTATACTTGCAGGAGGCCCTTTGGCTTCGCTCCTTCACCCTCCAGTGACATTCTCAGCCAGTACCAAGCTCCACTTAGAGTATCACTTCCTTCTTTTTGGTGCTTCCTTCCTCTAGGGGCACCAAGAGACAAATAGATGGTAGCACATATGTTGACCTCTCAGTTAAGACACAGTAGTCCACCTCTATCTCCGTCGAACACCAACAACGAGGATAGTCTCGGCCCCATCCCAACAGTCAAATGAATTTATCCAAGCTGCAACATCAAGCACCCTCCTCCAGGTAGCAGCGCACTACCCATGGCAGTTCCTCTTCTAGCTCTTCCTCCAAACAGAGTACTCTTTTGAGCTTCCTTTAGTCGTCCTGGGATGGTAGGAGAGATACTCCCAATGCTTCCAATGTTTTTGGTGCTTCCAATGGCCCATGGCAATGTCAGTTTCGCCATTTTTGCATCATAACTCTCGGATCCACTTCATTTATACATTTTCCTTTCTTGGATCAGCTCTTTTCATATCTCTCTTTGTATCTTTTTCTCTGAGATCGACTCTCCATTTATAAGGCTAGGGTTTGGTTTGAGTTCTACTTTTAGCTTTATATAGGAGCTACTTGTACGCTCCCACTTTGTATTGTTATCATNCTCTCTCTCTCTCTCTCTCTCTCTCTCTCTCTCTCTTGGAGTCGCTGGGGTTTCATGATATTCATGCAGCATCTTAAAGTCTAGGGTTAGGGGTTCACCCCTTGAAGATTTAAGATTAAGGTTTTGTGAATTTGTGGGAAAAGCTTGTGTATTTTGTCAAGAATAAGAAGAGAAGTGGACATCTTGCCTTGGACGACTTGTTTGAGTGATTCGTGCATGTTGAAGCTCCTTGGTTGAGCTAGGGCTTTCATTGCTTTCCCTAGCTAGGGTTTTGGAGACCTAGTGGATCGTACTAGCCTTCTGATAAGGCTAGGTATGTACAACAACTTCAGCTTGTGTATATTAATGAAGTTTTCAGTTGTCCACAGCTTGTAGTTGTGTAGATTGCAGATTTGATTTCCAGCCATGTATATTCTTCATGAATTGTAATTTATAGCTATATACATATTGCAAATTTGACATAAGCAAAAGAGAGTTTTGTTGAGTGATTTGACATCATGATTGAAGAAGTTAAGTGTTGTTTTTCTGCTGTTATACCTGCTGAAAATGTGAGTTTTCAGATCTGGTTTATGCATGATAAGATTGCCCTAAAGGACTGAAACTTATCAGGTCAATCTAGTATCTTTTCTCCTTGGATTACCTAGAAGATTGGGCTGTTAAGAATTGAGATATTGTTCTCTTCCGGTTGTTGTTTTGTTCTATATTCCATAACACTAAACAACCCTAAGGCTGAAAATTCATATGGTTAAGAACTGAGTAACCTCTAGTCAAAGAGGCGAAATTTTTGTTTTGCATTATGATTAAACTATTAAATTGCAAAAATTTCGATAGTGCTAAATGGGATCTCTTCACCTTGGGGGCACTTAGTGCATGGTGTTGTGCTCATGAGAAGCCACCTACATTTTGACAAGTTTTCAACTGATTTCATCCAAGAGGAGACAAGGCTTGAGACAATGACAACCAAAGTACAGGACATCCAAAACCTAGCCCTAATTGGGAAGGTAAGGAGGTAAGAAAGGACAACCCAAGAGAGATCAGAAAAGCAAGGAGGAAGAATCATATTCTTCAAATCAAGGGAAGAAAGACTTGTCATGTAAATTCTGTAAGTGCCACAAGATGAGCCACTATGCATCTCAATGTTTTGAGAAAAAGAAATCCTTGTAGCTACAAAAGTAGCTTGCAAATCTAGACTTGAGACAGCATCCTCCATGGTATTGTGCCTTTCCAGAAACACTGATTTTGATGTAGTGTGGTATGTGGACAGTAGAGCATGCAAACACATTATCTTCAATAAGAAGGCTTTCTATAAGTTTCAAGAACAAGAGGATGGCATTTAAGTGAAGTTCTGCAATGATGCCACTTATCTAGTGATTGCCATGGACTATGTCTCTTTACGTGTGTCTTGATGTGATGTTTTCCAATTGAATAAATCTCATATGTCCCTAATTTGACAAAGAATCTTCTTTTAGTGTCATGGATAAGGATCTATAGCGTGTGGCTGAGTTTTGTTGAAGATTGTGTAACTTTGGAAGATATTCTTTTTGTATTCATGTATTATTATTGTACTTCCTTCGGAGGATATTATTATTGTAATTGATCATGTAAAGAACCTTGAAAGAATCAATGTAAACCCCTCTTGCAAAGTCGGCTCAAAAGAATCCAGAAGAGACATTAAATAATGTTTATTTAATTTCCCCTTAGAGAAGTCTGCCTAGTGAAGTTGAGAAGTCAACCCCATAAGGAAATGTCACTCAAGTGACCAGTATAAATAGAGAGGGCGCACCTCTCATTTGGACACACATTACCCACTCAAGTAAGTTCGCTAGCGAGAGAGAGAGAAGAACAAGTTCACTTGGGAGAAGAGTAGCTGCATTGAAGACAACTTATTCTTGGGGTTTCCTATCTTATCTATATTTGGGATTGTACTAGAATGGCATTGTACTTACTGATGAAGTTGTTGGCTGTTCTGCCCTTTAAGGGTTTTCCAAAGGAGAAACTTCTGTCTCTTTTATGTTGTGCTTGTCTTTCTTTCAATGATCCTATTGCTTATTATTGTGATATAGTAGATTTGTTTAAAGATCTAATATAACTACTATTCAAGTGTAAAAACTAACAAGTTTGATAAGCAACAAGTGAACATTAAAAAATGCAGCACTAGCCATTAAAAAATGCAGCACTAGCCCAAGTCAAGATTTGGCCAGAGGAGTGCGTTAAGATGGCCTTTGCAAGTTGCTAACAGATACAAGGAAGCATGATGCTTTAGTGTCTGACAATGACAACCTATGTGAGTTGTGGCACAAGTGGTTTGGTCACCTGCACCATGGAGCACTTTCACTCTTGAAGGATATGGTGCAAGGACTGCTAGACTTCATGATTCATAATATTAGAGTGTGAAAGGGTTGTGCACTCGACAAGCATGCCAAGAACATTTTTAAATTTTTTCAAGAAGTGAACACAAATTAAGAGAGATTCTTGATTTTATCCATTTAGAAGTGTGTGGACCAATGACTTCAACTTTGTTGGCGGGTAGAATGTGCTTTCTTTTATTAATTGGGGATAGGGGCACCACGAGGGGGGCAAAGTGCAACACCATTCCAACTGCATATGTGTTAAACTCCGAGAGGCAACTCAAGTTCCAATAGTGAGAGCCATGCAGAGCTGTCATAAGAGGCTTTGGGATAGTTTACACTAGACTAGTAGGTGCCCCCCTCCATCTCCTGATAGCAAGTCACCTCTTCTCAACAAAAAGACATCCCTCGAGCCAAATCCACAATCTCTAGCCAGGTTTCTATACAAAGACTCTTTCCTTTAGCCTTGGATGGTCGAAGAGCTTCTTATTTGACTTCAAAGGAGGACCCCCTCTCTCCTTTGCCTAATGACAATCACTTTGAACATTGAGGCTCTTCCCTTGTACTCGGCTCCAAAGCATTGTATTTCTTTTTGACATTGAATTAGTTTCGCTTGGATCATATAGATTAGCTTTATTGGAGTGGTCTTCGCACTCCCACTATGTATCACCAATTATACACTGAACAGTCCCATTGACCTACTTTTGGTCATTTGTTGGACACTAATAAAATTATCTTATATATCTATAAGGACTTGGACTTTATTTACAAAGACTAAGGATAAAGACTAAAGTGTTTAGTGAGTTTACAAAATTCAAAGCCTTAGTTGACATCAAACATGCAGGGAGATCAAAGTGTTGAGATTTCACAATGAAGGAGAGTATCAGTACAACTCCAAACACATCAATGCATTTAGATAAAGAAGATATAATTATTTAATTAATGTCCAACAAATGACCGCAAAATTAAGTCAATGGGACAGTGCGATACCATGATAACAGTACAAAGTGGGAGCGTAAAAGTAGCTCCTATAAAAAGCTAGAATAGAAGCAAGAATCAAGAGGAAGCTGACAATATCTTGCAACCCTAAACAAAATTTGTGTTGCCGAAAGGAAGAACCGATCCATCATAGAAATAGTCAAATCAATAATCCACGGTATGGATTTGCCAATGTGTCTTTGGGCCAATGGGCAGAAACATGCAATATAGTTGTTAATATTTTGAACATATGTCCTCACAATATATTGTAGGACAAGACTTCAAAGGAAGACTTTACTAGTGAGAAGCCTCGAGTACCACACTTTCATGTATTTGGTTGTCTTGTTTATATTCATGCGCTTGACGAAAAGAGGACTAAATTTGAACCCTTGAGCATCAAGAATATATTTGTTGGTTACAGTGATGCATCCAAGGCTTACCAAACCTATATTCAAGCATAGCAAAAGACAATGCCTAGTGAAGTTTTATTTCTTAAATTCTGTTTGGGATTCTTGTTTAACGTTCACTATAGTTTTGTGCTTGTCAAATACGGTGTAATAAGCCTCATCTAAGTCTGTACTATATCCTGAGGTTTGTGAAACACAATGATTTTTTGACCAAGTTTGTTAGTAGACTCTTAGTAACATGTTTTGACCCAAGTGATCATGCCCCAAGAGAAAACATCTGTACTTACATCATTTTTGTAAGAATCAGATCACTCTATATACTTAATAAACATATGATAATGCGTTCTATATTTTGGCATTCATATTTCAATTAAATGCAATCTTGATATGAGAAAGTTTGTGTATCTCCTACTTGTGGTTTAGATTCCAAATCTATACTTATCAAGCATCTAATTACATCTTAGTACTGATAGTAAACAACTGCACCACTTAACATCAATTAACACGTCACTTGTTCCTACCATAGTACCAACACTTTGACAGCTTTATTCCTCGATTTACTTAAAAGTACTAATGTCTACTTATCACATCATGCAGGGAAGATTGGAGCTGAGCTATAATGCAACATGTGTAAAACACACATACGTTTCCAAAAAAATTATGTCAAAAACTTGAGACATTCCATTACAGAGATGTCAAAGAAGAAAACTAAACATTCTACGTTTTTTACTTTTTTTGGTTTGCCATCACTAGAATCCAGTTAGGTAACCTTTTCCAAAATTGCAATTTTGGATTTGAAATTCTTGTTTTTAATGCAGAAATAGATTCAGCACCCTCAAATACCACTACGGCAACCGGATTGCGCAAAGTTAACATTTGATATCTGCAATTCCATCAATCCAAAATTATTCATGAATCTTAAGTTTTAACAGGTTTTATGCAAAAAAATATATCAGTTTCATTTCTTGTTATTCGCACATTTGGACTACGGCGATGCCAAAGTACTACCTTTAGCATTCACTGCTATATTAGGCCTAAAATTGTTTCAATAAATGACTGATGCACAATAAATGTGAGACAACTGCTTTCGTTAAATATAGAGAAATGTCATCCAACTTAACTATAAATAATAGTGTGTACCCAGTTATATGGTAGGAAGAAGAAGAAGAAGAAAATATTTTAACATCCGCGAGGCTAAGAATAGCCTATGGGACCGACCATCTCGAACGCAGTTTTCTGCAATTCAATCATTTGCCTGTTCAACTTGATGATGAGTGCCCCCAATTTTTCCACAGTCCCCTCGTTAAATAAATCATCCCAAGATTTATCCATCAAGACATTTGTGTACCTGTCCCTACAGTCCTTAAAGGCTTCACACTCTAAAATGAAATGTTTTTCTGTCTCCACCTTACCAGCAGTGCAAAAATTACACACTCTTTCTGCCCAAGCTTCTTTTGGCCTTTTCCAGCGCCCAGTCTCACAACGGAGTTGATGGGAATTAGTTCTTAATTGAGCAATAAGAATTTTGGCTTTCCAAGGTATATTAGCCCCTATGTACCCTTTTTGATGTTGATTGTAGGTAGGGTTAAACTCTTCAATATAATACTTTCTCTTTCTCCCTAGCTCTTTATCCCAAGTTCGTTTGTGGAACTTATTGATAACAAAAGCTTTTATTTCTTTACTATTCGTGGGGCACATGCTCAAGCACATATCCCACTTACGAAGCCATTTAATAATTTGTCGCATCCAAGTCTTCTTTCTTTTGCACAATATGTCATTGAAGACAACCTTAGGCCATCTACCTTCTTCCATTTGCTCAATTCTTTTTAGATATCTTATGAGTCTCACCATAGTGATTGCTTCAATAGAAGCCACCACCGTTTCACTTAGCATGATCTCATAAGCCACTGACCTCTTAATTTTGAACTTGCTTGTAATCATATGTTTTTGAATCTTTTCTATTTGCTTCCACTGTAAGTCAGATGTACTGCTAGCCCAAACTTCACAACCATATAGAACAACCGGGACCACCAAGAGCCCAAAAAGGGTTTGCAAAGTTTTCCAGTCCCACAACTCTGCCTCTCTACACCTATTTTGGAAAGCATAAAATGCTTTCCAACCTCCAAGAGTTATTTTTTTCCTGCAGCCTTCCCAACTCAATTTTTTGTTGAAGTCGATTCCAAGGTACTTGTAATCTTCCACTACTTCTAGGGTATTGTCTTCAAAGTAGAACTTATGATGTATATGTTTTCTTTTGCTAGAGAAAACTACCACTTTCGTCTTGCTAGTATTTACTTGCATCCCAACTGTTCTACAAAAGTGCTCAAGGGAAATCAAGTGCTCTTGCAAGCCAAGAGCAGACTTAGCAATCAAAATAAGGTCATCTACATACAAAAGAAGCCTTATCACATACTCACCCAGGAGGGCGCCATCCCCACCCTCTAAGTTTAACCACTCTTCAAGTTCGTCGATATATAAGAAAAAAAGGGTAGGGGATCATGGGCACCCTTGCTTGACCCTAATATCACTTCTAAAACTTTCGAAGATACCATTGATGTTCTGATTTTGACTTTGACCTCCTCATATAGCCTGTGAACAGCTGCTCTAAGATGTATAGGAACCCCAAGTTCCTCCATTCGGTGCCATAGCTCATCCCTGGGAACCGTGTCTAAAGCCTTTTTGAAATCGACAAAGCAACAAAAGGCTTCCTCTTTTTTCTCCCACACTTTTCAATGATGTGCCTTAAAGTAATACCATGTTCCACCGTGGAATGTTTAGGTCTAAAACCTGCTTGACCTTTAGCACGCTTGTCCCTTTCCTCCGCCCACTTGCTAATTCTATTTTCTAGCATGCTTCCAAATAGCTTTGCAAACCAGGGGTTTATCATTATGGTCCTATAATTGGAGGGATCATTGACATCTCCGCTCTTGAAAAGAGGTATTGCGAAACTAGTTGTCCAATCTGTAGGGAATCCCTGCTGAATGATGTTGTTGAAGATTCCCGTAATGTGTGGTGCAAGAGTTTTTGAACCCCACTTTAGATATTCAGCTTGAAGTTCTACTAAATCTTTGGCTTTCCAACCCAAATATGTATAGGGCGACCTGCAATAAAGGCAAGCCAGTTGTTAAATTTAATGTAGGCTGGCCTTGAAATTATCGCAAGGTGGCCTCCTACATTGCCACTTAGATTAGTGTATGTTCTACTAAATGATGATATTTTTTTTGCTAATATTGTATTGTTATTCTTTGGTGCATGGTACATAAGTTTAGTGCTAGTAAGGCCATCGTTTATGATAAATGTGGTTGTCTTTTAAAGAGAAATCATTGCTCTTAAAAAGTTCGATTACTCGTTAATATGATTTTTCAACAATATATCACAACCGAAAATCCTATTAATTTTTGGTTAGCCTTTTTTTCAATACCGCATTTTTGGGTAGCTTACTTTTTCCTTTATGCTTTTTCTGACGCGCCCCCAAATGGTGATCCTCTTGATCTAGATATACACAATGAAAACACTATGTATACCTTACTAAATCTGCACAGAGGTTCGTCTGCCCTTTCTATCAACCATGCCCACATCTTCTATGCAATTTACATGCATGCATTAACTCATAACATCTGTTTCATTTGTTAATTTTCCCAGCGTGGATGGCAAATCCAAGCGATTAGCAGTCTGGAGTATGAATACTAGCAGAGAAGTTCTGGTTAGGTGGCCCACTGAACCACCCACGGTATAAAAAAAAAAACCTGAAACCGCGAATGATCTGTTGTTATTTGCAGTCCAGCCAGTTGCCCTTAAGGAGCTTAGAGTTCTTTATGATATTGGACCTCAGTTCGATTTTTTCGAGGGATCAGTTTTGTGTATGCTGACGTTTGGTTCAAATTTTTAAATATGATACTCTAGCGTGATTATTTGCAGGGTGTGGATAACTTCACAAGTCGCTTGGTACAGAGGGGCACTTAAGTCGATAATCTGTTAATTTTTCTGAGCAAAAAGCCCCACAATACTTGTTTTGGGGGGAATTAGTGACAAAAAAGCTGAGATAAAGTGGAATAATGAAGCAATGGGGGGGAAAGTACATACTAATCGTACATGTGATGAGAAACCCTGAATGGGAACGCTGTAGAATAGCAGAGGGGGCGTGGTAATCGAACCGAGGCATGTGGATTACAGTGGCGTGCTGTTCCCATGGCTTAAGATCCTTCCGTTCTTCCTTTACGCAATCCTGCTCATGCTGCTCCATTGAATTGCCTATGATAAAAATTGTAATCCTCTCGTCGTCGTGTTTAAACCCTGAACCCTTCAATTGCAGCCCTGGCTGTTCATAAACTCTGGATCTGTTCAAATTTCAAATGATCTTTTTTTTATAATGCCATCAACGGGTGAGCATAGTTTTTGTATTGTTTTAGTACTCGTAATGATTTTTTGCAAGAGTCTGTAATTTTTGCAATTGAAAACCATAGCCTAACTAATAAGGTGCGGGAAAAATATATGTTCTTGTTCATTTTTCCTATTGTTATTGTTATTATTGATTAAGAAATCATGATGTGATCTTTTTCTCATGGTTAATCCGAATAATTATAACCCACCATGATGTGATACTTTTCTCATGGTTAATCCGAAGAATTACATGATGTGATACTTTTCTCATGGTTAATCCGAAGAATTACTTGGAAATTAAGATGTGACAAATCAGGATATGATCTTTTTCTCAGTGCTAATCTACAGAATTACTTTAAAAAATCAAGATGTAATTTTTTTCAGTGTTAATTTTAATAAATATAAAGAAAATCAAATGTTGGTAGAGCAAATGGTAGAGAGTGTTTTGTTTGCTCCTTGAAGGTGACATTTAAATCCAACCATGCGTCCAACAAGTTATAGGACACTTAACCATCAAACAAACAAAAAAATATTTTTTTTACTATTTTTAATTCAAATAATTATAATAATTTTATTAGCAAATTATTAGTTTTTATTGCAAGGAGAAATTAGTGTTTTTGTATTTTTCTATTATTTTCATACAAATACATTTAAACTTTTAAAATGTGTAAAGTGCTACATTAGTTTTAGTTATTTTTTATATTTTATTTATTATTTTGATTTATATTATAACTTTTTCCAAAAACTAATTGGTGCCGCACCATAAAAATAAAGATTAAATAAATAAAGGTAAGAAATTTCATGCATAAAGTTTTGAATTTTTGTTTTTTACTTAATTTTGTTCCATATTTTTATTGGAAACAAGTCTCAAACTTCCTATGAAAAACATATCTCATGCTTCCTACATTAAGGACAAAAGTTTCGATTTTTTACTTTTTACTTAATTTTGTTCCATATTCCTATTGGAAACAAATCTCAAACTTCCTATTGAAAACAAATCTCATGCTTCCTCTTGGAAACAAATCTCATACTTTCTAACTGGGACTGAATTTTAGGTTGGGTTGTTGAGCGACCGTGAGGGACGGTGAGCGAGGATCACGAGGCGATGGAACCCAGGCTTGAAGTCGGCGTGAGGGCCCTAGAATGGGACAGGCTTTCATGGATCCTCCCTCAGATCCCCCTCCAGAGGAGAGGAGACACCTCTTGAACGAAGCATTCAGAGCGTTGATCGCCTCCTCGCTAAATCCTCCAACAACAAAGATCCCTGCATCTAGTTTTGTGAAGCATGTTGCTGCCCCCCGGATCCAGATCATGTCAACGGCTTCTAGATTAAAGGCTCTTGCCTTTGGTGAAAGGGGATTAATAGTACAATTCACAAGGATCTAGACCTCGTCAAAAACCATGGAGACATGGATCTCAAAGAATTGGTTACCTTTGATCTTTGGAGGTTTGCAACACTGCTTTTGCGGTAAAGGGTTTTTTGCATTCTTGTTTGAGAATAGAGAAGACAATGATCTTATTTTTAGAAGCGGACCTTACTTCATGGGACTAAGAGGATTATATCTAAATCAATGGAGTTTAGCCTTCAACCCAAAGAAAGACGTGTCATCAGCAGTATCGGTTTGGGTTCGTCTCCCACATCTCCCTTTGCACTGTTGGAACGATGAAGCTCTCCAAACTATTGGGAATACCCTCGGGAAATATATTGACAAGGCAGAACCAAAGGGGCCACTGTTCTCATGTGCAAGGATTTGCGTGGAAGTAGATCTAAAGAAAGGATTACCGGAGGTAGTAACTCTATTCATGGATGTATGGGAGCACTTACAAAAAGTAGACAACAAACAACTTCCCTTTAAATGTAGAAAGTGCTACGAATATGGCCATTTTGTTAAAAATTGCCCAAAACAAACACAAGAGGTCCCAAAAAAAACAAGAAGAGGGATGGCAACAAGTAAAAAGAGGGAAAAGACCCTAGTTATGCCTCAAAATGCACCCAATGTGGCTCAGTCATAAAAAATTAATAATAATAAGGAAACTAAGCCAAACAGTAAGAAAACACCCACCAACAATCAGCCTCAAACACAACCGACAGAAAAAAGGAGAAATTCATGCCTCAAACATCCCTAAAGAAGACGTTGAAATAGAAGCAAGTGGGGATCTAATTTGCAGATCGCTTAATAATACAAGTGGAGATGGGATTGGGAAAGATCACGCAGGAACCTCATCTCCAGGAGGAACTTGGGCAATAATGGTAAAGCAAAGCAAAAACAGCCAAATGGTGGTCTCTCCAAATCAATCCTCGTCACAATAATCTCAAGAAATACTCAAACAAGCTCCACCTCCATCCACTGGGCAAAGAAATACTCGAACAAGCTCCACCTCCGTCCACTGGGCAAAGAAAAACTCAAAGGCACAATAGGGAGCAGAAAGCAAAACGGGAACTTGAGTTGGGGAGACAAAAGCGCATAGAGGAAACCAATCATCTACAAAATACTATAAATGTTGGAGGAGCAAGAGCGGATAGTAGGTCTAGAGCAGGGCCTCAACCAGCTAGGAAATCATGAAAGTTGTCTCTTGGAATTGCAGAGGTTTAGGGAACTCACTCAAAGTGGAAGCAATTAAAGACATCCTAAAATCCAAGAGACCGTACATTTTGCTAATCCAAGAGGCAAAAATGGTCGCAGCGAAAGTAATTGCCCTTCCAAAATTGGAAAAAGTGTTTACGCAGATTCGTTAAATCCAGAGGCGCGTTAGGAGGAATAACGATATTATGCAATGGGAACAAGTACTTAATAAATTCGGTAAAGGAAAACAAACATTGGATTATGACAGAGATACAAAGCAAAGATGAGAAAGATACAATATTTGTTTGTAATGTTTATGGACCAACTCACTACAGGGACAAAACAATATTATGGGAAAATCTTAGCTCGCTGGGTGAAGATGTGCAGGGGAAAGACTCCATCTTCGTTGGGGATTCTAACACGACCAAGTCGTAGCTGGAGAAGAGGGGAGGATTGATAGTTAGGGGCCCTTTTGGAGATAAATGGAGGATCTAATATCAGATCTAGACCTGTTGGACCTCCCTCTTAAGAATGGGAAATACACCTGGAGTAATAAAAGGATTGGCCCTGGACATATTGCTGCAAGAGTTGACAGGTTCATCATAAGAACCTACTTTCTCCAAAAATATATGCTTCTGATTTCCATTTGTAGTATCCCTGATCTAAATCAAATATGAAATATTAACTCTTACTGTTTATCTTATTAAAATTGGAATAAAACTTTACAAGGTGATTAAGCACTTTCTTCAACAAGGAAAAACATAAGCATTAATGAAATAAACTGAGAGTTGGAGAGCGACCAAAAGACAAGTTAGGAGATTGAAAGTTCAAATTCCTAATCACCTGGATGTTGAGCCCTTTCAGGTTTCGAGCATCAACTAGGATGAAGTCTACTACCAGGCTTCTATGAGTCCCAACCGATGCAAATTGAGATCTTAACAATCAATTCCAAGCAACCAAAGGCCAAGGAATGATTTGGAAGGTTCTAAGTCTCTTTTTAGGAAGATAACATCAATTTATGCATGTTTAAATAGTTCTGGAACAACTTGGAGGTGTTTGGGAAAAACTAGGAAAATTTGGCCTATAATTTGCCTAAGCAGAGGACGTCTCCCAAACACTGTATGACCTCAACTAATTCTAGTTATATGAGTTGTGTTGGGTTTTTGGGTGAGTGTATGGCCTACAATAACTTACATAATGAAATTTGTGGACACAAAACATTCATGGCATCAAAAAAAGTAAAACTAGTCAAATTTGACTAGCTAAAGAGCATTGGTAAGCAAATAAAGGTGAAATTTACTTATGTAACTTATCAAATCTGCAAATAATTATTATTAGAGGTTTATCAGACTCTATTAAGCAACAACAAACTCATATATCATTATTATAGCCATATCATCAATGTTAGTGCATAAAAACTTACAAAAGGCTCATTAAATGAGCATTGGAATGCCTCTCACACTAAAAAATTGGGATTACGACCTCATAGAGTAGAAATCTTGTTGTGTATCAAAGATCGGAAAGTTAAAAATGACAAGAGAAGCTCAGAAATAGTTTGGAGAAGTTGATCCCCCTCAAAGGTGCCCTATACTGAAGATTAGAGGCTCGAAACCAACACCCGACACCACTCTTACATTCTTGAGAGCATAAGTGAAGTATCCTTCACTGGAGCTCGATTTCCAATGATGATTGCTGATGTATGAGCTTGATATTTGTCTTCAATGGCTTCTCCTCCCCTCTCTGTGGATGCATTGAATAATAGAATGGAAGAGAGAAGATATTGGGCAAGCTTGGGGCACGTCACCCGAGGTAATTGAAGCACATCACTCAGACAAGGGATCTATGCTTCACTCAACATTAAAACAATAATGATAAAGAGTTGTTCAAAGGATTTGGAAGCATTCTTTTATAGACTTAGTGACTTGTTGAGCAAGTTATCCACTTGCAAACCCTAACCCTAACACATGAGTGGGCCTCCCACAATTATCTCTGGTCTCTGAGCTCTAACTGGATGGAAGAAAGTCCTCGCATTGGAATCTACATGTTGGAAGGAAGGTCCGGACAACTAATAAGCAACTTGGGAGGCCAAAGAACTTTCTATCTCAGCTTCAGAGCGGTCCACTTCATGATCAGAAACTAAAGCTGGATCGAATGCAAGCTTGAAGGATAGAGAGTTCTATAATGCCATACGGAAAGCAAAATCTACCTTCCTTTAGGAGATTATCAAGTCTGGATTTATGTAATGTTTCTTGGCTTTGCTTCCTTTAACCAAATTGGAAACTATGCCCTCCTTGACCAAAAGTTGCTTGCTTTATGACTGACTGTTTTTTCTGCACTTTCCTTCTTTTTAAACTGCCTGTTTTTCCTTGCTTTTGATAGTTGCTATCTTTTTTATGATAGATTGCTTTTGCCTACTTTTGTACTGTTGCCATTTGTTATCCTAAGCAAGTTGGATTGCCTAGTGCACCCTCCTAACTTCTATACTACTTACAACTCATTTCCAAATATTCTCCCTAATGATTAATAACATACAAAACCAAAATTGGAAATTTAATCTAGTACATGCCTCAATAGTATTAATTTCTCAAAATTTCCTAGGCATAATTGATTTAATTCATTTTTTAAACCCCTAGGCACCGACAAGGTCAACACTTTAATGTTATTTAAGGAAGGGACATGACAATCCTCCCATCCCAATTATGCTTGTCCTCAAACAGAAGCAATAAATGGTGCAGCAAAATTTGTTCACCCTCCCAAGTGGCATCTCCACTGGGAAACCCTTTCCATTGCACCAGATAGTCTTTAGCGGTCTTGCTCCTCAGCCTTCTTTCTCTGGTATGCAAAAAAAAAATTGGCACTAAGACCAAATGGCCTTCATCATCAAGGGTGGAAGTTCTTCCGATACAGTTATTTGTTGGCCTACCACCTTCTTTAGGAAAGATACATGAAATACATTATGGATCTTGCTCTCAGGTACCAGCTCCAATTCACAGGCCACTTAACCAAACTTCTTTAGGAATCTATAAGGCCCATAGAACTGAGGTTGGAGTTTCTCATCTCCCTTTGTCTTTAAAGAGGACTGTCTGTAATGTTGCAACCTCAAGTAGACTAAGTCTCCTTCTTGGAAGACTCTCTCAATCCTGTGTTGATCAACATTCATTTTCTGTTGGTTATGTGCAACCTGCAAATTTTCTTTGAGTAACCTTACTCTGTCTTGGTTCTCCTGAAGCCAATATTTGGAATTTTGGGCTCTACAGTCCCCAAACATCAGACCTGTAAAGGATGGGGCCTCATATCCATACAAAGCCATGAACGGAGTCATCATAATGGAGAGGTGAAAAGTGTGTTATAACAGAATTCTCCCAGGTGGAGCCATGTGGCCCAAGCTTTTTGTTGTCCTGTGACATAGTTGCAGAGGTATCCTTCAAGCCATTAATTCACTCTCTCGGTTTAACCATCGATCTAAGGGTGATGGATTGTGCTCATATTCAAATTTGTTCCGACTAGTTCGAACAGACCTTGCCAAAAAGCACTGGTGAACTTGTTGTCTCGGTCACTGATTATGGACTTGGGTAAACCATGAAGTCTGAAAAGATATTTGAAAAATAATGCAATAACTTCACTATCTAATGTAGTGGAGGTGTCTGCAAAGAAATGTGCAAACTTGGTCAACCTATAAACCACCATGTATATGTTATATTTTCCTTGGACTTTCGGCAGTCCGGTGATGAAATCCATGGAGACACTTTCCCATTTATGTTTTGGAATAGGGAGATACTGGAGGAGTCCAACAGAGTGTGTGTGCTCCACTTTGTTCTGTTGGCATGTAGTACATTCCCTCACATGCCTTAGAACATCTCCCTTCCAGGTGAACCTCTCTCTTACCTTCTAATAAGTCTTCAAAAAACCAGGGTGGCTAACCACTGGTGCATTATGTGCAGCCTCTAGGATCCTCTTCTTTAGTTCTAATCCGAGTAATCATAAAATTCTATCATTGTAATAAATGAGGTCATTGTGTACCTTGTATACCTCATTCTATATTACTCCATCCATAATCCCACATGCAAACTGATTTTTTGAGTATTCAGTTCCCAATTGTACCTTCCATTCAGTAAGCATTTGCAGTAAGGGTAGTGTGGGTTTGCGGGAAAGTGCATCAGCCACCACATTCAACTTTCCCTTCTTGTATTCAATGGAAAATTCATAGGATTGGACTTTGCTTACCCATTTCTGTTGTCTGTCATTAAGCTCCTGTTGGGTAAGGAAGTGACTTACACTGTTGTGATCAGTCTTCACAATGAACTTGCTCCCTACTAGATATTGCCTGAACTTGGTCAATGCATGCATGATGGCCAACATATCCTTGTCATAAATAGAATACAACCTTTAATGGGGCTGCAATTTCCTGCTCCCATAGACAATGGGGTTCCTTTCTTGCATCAAAACAACTCCAATTCCTTCCCCTAAGGCATCACACTACAACAAAAAAGGCTTGGTTAAATCAAGCAATGATAGCACCATATTGTTGCTCATTATTTCCTTCATCTTATGGAAATATTGTTATGCTTCCCCATTCCAACTAAATGTCCCCTTCTCGGTTAAATATGTCAAAGGTGCAGTGAAGTTGGAGTTACCTTTGACAAATTTACGGTAATAGTTGCTTAGCCCAATGAAGCCTCTCAACTCAGTGAGGTTTCTTGGACTTGGCTAATCCAAGATGGCCTTGATTTTCTCTTGGTGCACCTTGACCCCTTCTTGGCAGATCACATGACCGAGATAAAACAACTCCGTCATGCCAAATTCACATTTGGACAACTTAGCATAAAACGATTGATCTGCAAGTATTGTTAGCACAATATCCAAGTGGAGTAGGTGCACTTCACATGTCCTACTATAAATCAAAATATCATAAATAAATAAGAACAAGGACACACTTACGGAGTTGCTCGCTAAATGCCTTGTTCATGCAAGATTGGAAGGTTGTTAGAGCATTAGTCAAGCCAAATGGCATGACCAAAGACTCAAAGTGACCAAAGTGACAATGGAAACATGTCTTTTGTATGTCATCCTCCTTCATTGTAATTGGTGGTATCCCGATCGGAGATCTATCTTGGACAAGAATTTTGCTCCATGCAACCCATCCATCATCTCATCAATTTGCAGAATTGGGTACCAATTATTTATGGTTTTCTTGTTCATAGCGTTGTAGTCTATGCACATTTTAGGTGTCCCATCCTTCTTCTTCACCAAAAGCATCGAAGAAGCAAAGGGGTTGGAACTTGGTCTAAGAAGACCCAAATCAAGGAGTTCTTTGATGGTATTCTCAATCTCATCCTTTTAACTTCTTTAAATGCTTGTAGAGGTGAATTTTTATAGGAAGTGTGCCAACTTCCAGCTCAATTTTGTGCTCAATGCCACGGTCTGGTGGCCTGCCATGTGGGAGGTTTTCCCAGTGATGTGCTTCAAGCTTGGGGCACATCAACCAAGGTAATTGAAACACATCACTCAAACAAGGAAGCTATGCTTCACTCAACCTTAAAACAATAATGATCAAAAGATGTTCAAAGGAGTTGGAAGCATTCTTTTATAGAATTAGTGACTTGTTGAGCAAGTTATCCACTTGCAAACCCTAACCCTAATCCATGAGTGTGCATTCCTTTAGGAGAATAGTAAGTATGAGCTTTAGGTAATGTTTCCTTGTTTTGCATCCTTTAACCAAATTGGAAACTGCGCCCTCCTTGACAAAAGTTGCTTGCTTTATGATTCACCATTTTTTCTGCACTTTCCTTCTTTTTAAACTGCCTTGATTTTCCTTGCTTTTCACACTTGTTACCTTTTTTTTATGAGAGATTGCTTTTGTATTGTTGTCATTTTTTTATCCTAAGCAAGTTGGCTTGCCCAGTGCGTGCTCCTATCTTTTAACACTTACAACTCATTTCCAAATTAATTATTCTCCCTAATAATTAATTACATATAAAAACCAGAATTGGAAATTTAATCTAGTACATGCCTCAATAGTATTAATTTTTAAAAATTTCCCACGCATAATTTACTTAATTCATTTTTTAAAACCCTACACAGTGACAAGGTCAATACTTTAATGTCCTTCAAGGAATGGACATGACACCATTGCATTGCCTTCAACAACATCGGACCATAAGCCGATCTCCTTGTCTTTATCTCCTTCTGAAAATTTGGGACCAATTCCTTTTCGGTTAAATCCTCTATGGTTGCGTGAGGCAAAAGTAAAAGAAATAAACCAAAAAGCTTGGAACTCCAACATATTTGGCTCACCTAGCTACATATGGGATTCAAAGCTAAGATAAGTGCGCTACGCTCTTAAAAAGTGGGAAAAGGCGTCCTTCAAAGGGCCTACTCTCCAAAAAAAAGCAATCCAAGAAGAACTCGCTACCCTCCAAAGGAAAATAGAGAGAGAGGAAGTGAATTGACACTCTTTGAACCAAGAAAAGGAAATGAACGTGAGGATCCTCAAAGTTGCAAGGCAATAATAAGAAGAGTGGAGGATGAAGTCTAGGTAACTCTAGCTAAAAGAGGGAGATAGTAACACTGAATATTTCCATAAACAAGCAAAAGCTAGATTAAGTTTCAACATCATGAAAGAGTTGAAATACGACAATGGACAAAAGATAAAAGGCCAGGGAAAAATAAAAAATCATGTATTCCAACACTATAGATAACTTTAACCAGATAGTGAAGAGACGAATCCCGCTTCTCAAGTAGATCTGCTCTCGTTCATTCGTAAGAAAATCACTGGCGATGAGAATGAGAAGCTATTGAGGCCAATATCAGAACAAGAGATAAGCGAAGCAATCTGGACCATGCACCGAGACAAAGCTCCGGGGCCAAAAAGATTCACCATCAAATTTTATATGGATGCATGGGAGATCATCAAGGAGGACCTGGTAAGAATGCTCAACTGGACAAGGAAAAAATACGAAATTAGAGGGGCCACCAACACCTCATTTCTGAATTTGACCCCAACGGAAAAAAAAATCCTAGCTCTATGGAGATATTCAGTCTAATCTCTCTCTGTAACACCTCTGATAAGATACTTACAAAAATTTTGGCCACCAGAATGAAAGAGCTCATGAAGCATACGATAACGGACCCCCAAGGAGGATTTGTAGTTCGATGATAGATTCTATACAATATCATCATTGTCCAAGGAGCTTTTCATTATAGTTTAGGAAGAAAACAACAAGGTATGGCCATAAAACTTGACATGGCTAATTCTTTTGATAGGGTTAACCATTTTTTTCTATCTGGAATTATGCTCAAGCTAGGATTTTATAAGAAATTTGTTAGGTGTATCAAAGCATGTATTAGCAATCCATAGATTTCTCCATTAATAAATGGTAGGCCAATAGGTTTCTTTCAAGCCTCTAGGGGACTCATGCAAGGATGCCCTCTGTCTTCCTACCTTTTTATGTTAATAGCTGACTCACTGAGCAGGAAAATTCAAACAATGCAAGAAAAAGGGGAACTAAAAGGCCTTAAGATCGATAGGGGAGTCAAAGTTGCTACTCATGCTCAGTTTGCAGACGATAGAATTCTTCTAGGTGGGATCTATATGGTGATCGCATGATAAAGGTTCAAAAAATTTTGGACTCTTTCTAAAAGCTTCATATGGCAATGTGAATACTATCAAATCTAAAGTGTATGAATGGAATTGTTCACCCAAGATATTGAACAAGATAGCAAGAGTTTTTAGGATTCGAAGGAAAGTATACCTGGAACTCATTCAACTATCTTGGGGCTCTTATTTTTAAAGGAAACAAAACTCAGTTGAATGGCAAGGAATAGTTGAAAAGATCTCCCGTTGGGGAGCAAGGTGGCCCAACCTAGCAGAAAATATTGTCCTCATTAACTCCATTCTCTTACCCTACCTTATCTATGCATGTTCTGTCTCTCTAGCTCCAAAAAGAATAACGCATGAAATTACCAAGGAGGTTCGGAAATTCTTATAGCAAGGTAGGAATTCAAATGGATCAAAACATTCCACCTCATTAACAGGGACATTGTCTGTAGTCCAAACATTTGGGACAAGGTAGTATAAGATATTCAAACTTAATGAATCTCACCTTAGGATAAAAAATCCTTTTGAGTGTTGTTTCTGGAGAGAAGGCATGGTGGAAAGAGATTATTTGGGAAAAATATATGAAAGGAGCAAGGAAAAGGTGTTTGGATGAGCCTCACATAATAAGGAATGGATCACAAATATAGAATCTATGTAAAAAGGCGAACAACATTATTAAAAGCAACCTGCACTGGATTCCAGGAAAAGGAAAGCGGGTTAGGTTCTGAAAGGACAACCTAGGGCCTATAACTCCCTCAAAATACTCGGAGGCCTTAATGGAGCTTAATCAGTGGATGGATCAGTCAAATATCTCCACATTGTATGATCTCACCATCTAGAATAACAATGGAATATGGAAGGGATAGAAGCATTTGGACGTTCCAGATCATCTTCAGCCAAATTCAAATGCTTTACTATCCATCCTCCAAGGATCCACAGTTGTTTATTGCCAGCTCAATGATCGCAGATTCTAGGTAAATCTGGGATCATACATAGTGAAAGAAGGGTATAGATACATCTCCAGCAATAAAGAAATTAACAACAATTCTAAGTGGGCCAAAGTTTAGTGTAAGAATGGGCTCCCAAAGTTCAACGCTTTCTTCTTGATTTTAGTCCACTGTAAAAGTTTGACAACTGAGAACTTGAAGAAAAGGGGAATCAAAGGGTCGCCTCCTTGTACACTCTACAAAGATTCTGAAGAAACACTTGATCACCTATTTAGGGAGTGTAAGTTCACTAAAAAGGTTCGGTATCGCTGATTGTATGAATTGCAATTCAAATTGATTCTTCCAACAAATTGGAACGATTTGTTTGACTACTGGAAAGATTGCTACCAAGAATCTCTTCATCAAGATCCTCACCTTATAAGGGTTTGACCCAAAATACATATGTTGGAAGATTTGGATTGCAAGAAACAAAGAGAGATATTTGATGGCGAGGCCTCAAGACCTGCGAAAGTATCAAATTTCGCAAAGCCATTGTGGGTGGAGGCCCTGCCATCGTGAGGGATGATCAGCATACATAAGGAGCCTTTGAAGGATGAAGAAAAATCATTGGAGAGAGACTTTCTAGCGTATCTTCCTAGCCACGGCTTGCGGGTAACCGAATGAAGGCAAAACTCTTTAATATGGCAACTAAGGATGAGCAAAGAAGCATTTGCTAGATTGTGGATGAACATTGGTTGCAATTCTCTACTTTTTTATGGAGCCTCTAAATGCAATTCGAGGGTGGCAAGATCTTGAGGTGTTATTTTTTATTCTATTGGAAACAAGTAGGAAGAATATGCATGGGGAATAGGGAAAAAATCTAACAATGGTGCGGAATAGCTGACACTAATCAAAGGACCAGAGATAGCAAGCAACAGGGGGATAGAAGAGCTAGTTGTATTTGGAGATTTTCTCATGGTAATAAGAGAGGCAATGAATTTGATAATGAATTATAACAGTTCATCAATAAAAATGCACAATATCTTCAAATTTCTAGTAATTGAGTTTAAAACAATATTTTTTTTCCATATCCTAAGGGTAAATAACAATCAGGCAAATCTATTAGCCAGCAAAGGAGTACTTCTTAACTGTGGGATTTTACTTTGCAACAAGTGAAGGTATGAAAGAAGTTGGGTCCCATGATCTGTGTGTCAACTTAATGCGAGGAGCAAATCTTATCAACATTAAACTTCATAGGAAGCAAACCTTAGAGGGTCGTAGCGTCTCGTTGTTGGTTCCATAGCCAACAATTGGTAAATGGGAGAGCAACGATGAGTATATCTACCCTACACAAATGGTTGGAATCCACCAAATACTTGAACGGTGGAAAGATCAACAACGTGGATGGGTCGAATCACAGTGGGAGCAACTTCATTTGAATGACATGCATTGTGATGGAGCCACAAGAAGTGAGAAATGGAACATAAATAGATTAAAAAATAAAAATAAAGCTATGAACAAAAAGGAAGATATGCAAAAGGGAAAAAAACAAAAAGATAAGAAGCATTATGAGGAAAGAAACAAAGGAACTAAGGAAGCATTAAGAAAAAGCATGCAAAACTCTACAACGCCAGTACATTTGAACCCGGATTTAGGTGAACCGCAACTATGGACACCTCTTTCTTACTCAGATTTTGGGCAAGCTGTGAAGAAGGATAAAGACGAGTTGGAGGAAGCAATGTTGAGTCCTTTTGGGCAAAGTAAGTATCGGGTGGAGCACCGAAGAAATGAATTGGGTACCTTAATTTCCTGGATTAGTGTAGGATAGAAGCTCGGTCTTTGCAATGAACTATTTTTATTTATATATTCTTGGACATTTTGTAAGGAGATATAGCCTCCATATAATAGGGAAGTATGGTAACAACTACACATACGTCAAAGATGAACAAGGAGTAGTGGACATTGTCCTCTTCAAGGAACAGTTATTCCACAACATAATGTAAAATCTTCTTTGGTTTTAGAAATACAAAAGATGCTCAACCATTTATGTTAAAAAAAAACAAATCTCACACTTTCTATTAGAAACAAATCTCATCAATTCTTTGTTGCATGGTTCTTCAAAAGCGTTCTCTATATGATTACCACGTAATTATAAAAATATGTTTGTTTATTACTAATATTATTTGAATAATGCCTTCAGTATCTCCACCACCCACCACAATGCAACCGCCCCCCTCTCTGCAACTTGGTCCCTTAAGAGAAACAACACCACCCCTTCTTACCAGGGATGCAAAAAGTACCTAAAGGCTCTCCATAGGGTAATTTAATACTATTACAAAAAAGTATTCTTAGAGGTTCATTCTTGGTATGTTTTATTTCCAGAGATATGTTTGATTGTAGTGTTTCAAGAATAGGTAAGTTGAGTTTATTATATCGATCTTCATCTTCGATATTTGTTGCATTATCTTTTTTGTGCTAGGGGAATCGACAACTCAAGACTGGGCTCGTACTCGCGTGAAATGGGGTCCATGGATCCAATCCTGCTACCACTATACCCCTAGGTGCCCCACACACCTCGCAAGCATGGGACACGGGTAAAGCCGGGTGTGATTTGAACTCGTGGCCTCCAATTTACAACATGTGACTTCATGTCAAGTGAACTGCCAATGAGCCACATCCGTGCGGGCTATGTTGCATTATCTTTTTACATTACTCACATTTCACTAGTGTTTGTAATGGAGTTTGTACCTATACTACAGAGAGGTGCAAAGGCTATACATCTTGTAAAAGAAGGATTTGGATTTAAGAAATGATTCCATTGTGTATTGTTTATGGGAATAGATCAGGATCAAGGTAATAAGGTTTCATGACAAGTTATCTACAACAAGGACTAATAAAATGAGCAAACAATTAGAAAGACCATGTGAATATGAATGTCAAACATAACATAAATGAGATTTAATTTATAAGAGATAGGACACATATTGCATCCATATATCTTGATATAACATTCATGGAAATAAATACTTTCTATACAAGATATATAGCAAAGGTAATTCCTCTTGTGTGCACTTTAAGATAAACACTTTATCAGAAAACAAATTCATAAGCATAGGAATCACACTAATTGTGTACATTCACTATAATCAATGAATAAAACTAGCTCATATTATAGATGGTATATCATTTCAAAAAGGTCTACAAGCATGCTTACAAAAGATCAAAGTTTTCCTGCTGCAATCAAGCATAATGTCTCCTGATCCTTCTGAAAAGCAACCCTTCTCTTTGTTCAATATTTTGTATTTATAACCCACACAGAACTAAAACAATTTAAGATCCAACCTTAGGGGGATCGAACTAACTCAAAATAGTAAAGACATATTACATCAGATATTTACATGCTATGCTTATCTATACTATCATATGAAAAATTTACCATCTAGACTTATATGCCTCCTGTTAACTAATGAATCAAGATGGTGAGTCATCTTGAACTTCGTTTTTATCCTTTTTTTACCATCATGCCACATAGACAACTAGAAGTGAAGGTTGTTGAAGAATGACTTGTCAGATACGCCTAGATGCATCAGCCAACATGGCAATCCCATCTAATGCCTAAGACCTTTTTTTAAAGCCGAGCCTTTTCTATCTCCATTGCTTGGAATCTTTCTTGAAGCTCTATGTTCTGCCTAATCAACTCCTTCTATTGTGTTATTTTCCTTCTTTTCGTAGCTTCCTCCACAATCGCTGCTAGTTCTTGATAACTGGCATTAATTTATCCCAAGTCCTCCCTCAACCTTTGATTGGCTTGAAATTATTTGTCATTAGAATCATTAAGGTGCTCATTCGTCACTTGTAATGCTGCAATGCTCGTTTAAGAGCTTCAATTTCTAACTCTGTCTCCATTGGTGGTTGATGTACAATGATTTATACATTTAGACTCGGAGCAACTTCAACTTGATTTTCAACAATTGGAGCTCCCCGAACGTTAAATAACTACTCCATCTTCTATACATTAGCATTTTTTACTTGAATTTCCACATTGGCAGGTTTTGAGCTAATGCCAATTTCAAAATTCTAAACCATGTGCTTGTCCCTATCTTTATGATCTCTCTTAGGCATTTTTGGAAAAAAAATTGAGACATTTTCAATGTTCACTAGAGTTTGGGGTAATGTATGTTCCATACCTTCAATTTTGGGTTCCTCTTCACTTGAGGAATCCTCAATATTGGTTATTGTGTTTTTCTTGAACTTAGTGTCCAAAATGGAGTTCATATTCATTATGAATTTATTTGTAGGTTTAGTCTTCTATCTCCACCTAGTTCCTTCAGTTTTCAAAGGAGAAGTAACCAAAATTTCAGAGTTGGAAGATGGATTTTTCTGACATACCTTTTTCTGTTTCTTTAAAGCCTCCTTTCTCCTTTGTATTTTTTGGTGATTGAGGGATAAACATAGCCTCATCATTAGGTGTAGGTACATCTTCATTCAAATATTTTCCTTCATCTACTTCTGCAATAGGCTCACATTTTAGGTTAGACTCTTCTTCAATTTGCTCTATCTTCTACTCAACCTTTCTCTTATATCCTCTACAAGGTTTAGAGGTGTCATGTTCCTCTTGGACTTTGCGTTTAATACGAGGAACTTTCTTCTTGTTGACTGAACCCTCTGTTTCTTCCTTACTAGCTCCAACTTCTATATTGTTTTGTGCTTCAAAATTCTCTTGTCTAAAGCCTGAATAGAAGAGAAAGTGTTGTC
The DNA here is from genome assembly GCA_001517045.1 of Pseudotsuga menziesii. Classification (NCBI taxonomy): domain Eukaryota; kingdom Viridiplantae; phylum Streptophyta; class Pinopsida; order Pinales; family Pinaceae; genus Pseudotsuga; species Pseudotsuga menziesii. Next base: position 269,103 of record LPNX010160748.1, on the reverse strand, counting down.
AGGAGCGATCATGTTTCCTCAGTTCAATCAACACTATCAGTTTTACTAGCCCATGGTGGAAGATAGAATGACTAGTGAGCTTAGGATGATTTTTTACCCTAGTTGCCATTTTTTAGAGGCTTTTGAACAAATAATAGGGAATATTCAACTTATATTGCCTACATGAAGAAGGAACCTAAGATAATACCTTTAGACAGTTATAAACCTACCCTCACAGGTGACTTAACGATGGATTATGCACAGAACATCTCTCCACTCCTCCCTGACATTGTTTAAGTGTATCCCTTTATTCCAATCTAGATATTCATGTCCATGTAATAGATACAGGTTGAAATCCACTTCAAATGGGTGTTTTTAAACCATCTATCTCCTTCAATAGGCATCTTTGTTGCTTCTACAAGCAAACCCTCGGTTAGTTCAAAGCTCAGAGTTTGAAAATTGATCGTTGAACCTATATGATTGGGGGTGAAATACTGAGTGACTTCAACATTGTAGCCCCTTATCCTCTCGAAAAAGGGATACCAACCCGCATTCATCAACAACTTGGCGCATCTAGGGAATTATTTTTCCCACTATGTGTTAACTCTCTCAAACCTGCTTAATTTACCTTTGCTCTTTTTCATGTTGACAACTATCGAATGGGATGGACACTTGCTGGGGCATAATCCTCTGAAACAAGCTCAAAAATATGTCAAACCTGAATGTCATAAACTGATATTAACAACAAAATCATAAATTTAGGGTATAATTAAGTGATGACCCGTAAGCATATTGATTACAACGAATCGAGATTTGATCATGACTTTAACAAACAGGTAGGAGCCTCAAACATGAATAAGGAAGAAATACTTCATTTCGATCCACCATTTGGCCACATGATCACAAAATCAGGTATCGAACCACCAAATCTTATGATTTGACATTCCCGAAGCGCCACCTTGCATAACTTCCACGTATTATGCCGTTGGAATGTGTCAACTCGCATATCATGGCTAAACATTAACAATTCTTCATAAAATTAGGTTAGCAAGCATATAGAATCAAATATTTGAAGACCTTAGAAATGATTTTGACAAACATGATCCAAATTATATCCATTAACAAGGAAATGCAAAAAGGTAAGATAGAACAAATATTAAGGAATACAGGAAAGACATAGCTTATATACTATGGACAGATTTTGTTTAACAAAAAAAAACCGAGGCTAATAAGGAAAATAAGTAAAAATAAAGGGTAATGTTCAAAGTACAACTCCGGTACTAACAACTTCCAAAGAATAAGATTGCATATATTCCCACCCTTTATGCGGTGTTAAGATCTCTCATTTTTGTGCACAACCACCTTATGAGTCACAATGTAGCCAAGACCAAGAGAACATGCCCCTCATCGTTGATTCACTTCATCAACTCGATCACACTTCACCGCATATTCCTTGGCATTAAGTTCAAGTTGCTTTCCTGATATTCATTTAATTTAGTTAAATACTTACTCTCTTCTCTTCCAATTTTGCTAGAATAATTGACAATTGTGAATATGTGATGTGGAGGAACAAAAACATAAAACAACTGATCCTATTAAATTAACGCATGTACAAAGATTCACACCTCGGTTATTTAAAGCCTATAAAGTCAATACCTCAAAAAGTATTGCAACCCTCTATGGAAATAACAAATGTATCACGGGTGGACGAGAGTGAGTTATTGGTCATAACCTAGGAAATATTTAGAGGAAGTAGGGAATACAAGATCAAGGCTAGAGGTGGGAAGAGTCGAGACCTGGAAGGAGGAAGGAGCCGAATAACAACGACAACGGCAGATGCTAAAGCCGTTACAGTCCGAACTCGCAAGTTTATGGCTAACATGCTTCTATCAATGAAGCAATTTGTGATTGATGTTCTTCATCCTGGTAGGCAACATGCATCCAAGGCCGAGCTGAAGGAGAAGCTAGCAAAGCTGTACGAGGTTCAAACCCCAATTTGGAGGTGGAAAATCTTCGGGGTTTGGCTTGATCTATGACAACCTAGATCACACAAAAAAATACGAACCCAAGTACAGGCTTATCAAATCTTCGCGGGGCACTAGTTGCACAATGAATAATAGGAGGGTTCGAGGTGACAATTTTTTTTAATACGCTGCAAAAACCCTATTAATGGTCGTTGCTCATCCTTCTATGCTCCCGCAACAAGACGTAGTGGAGCTGCGATGGCGCAGGGAGGGATATTAGCCCGATTCAGGGCCCTAGTGATTCAGGATAGGGCGATCTTAGACGCTTGAAGACATTGAAAACACAAAAGGAAAACCTCCTACATGCATAGGGCTATGCGGCCGACTATTCCCTTCGTCTAGACTATTGGGTCCTCAGATTGAGTAGGTGTTGGAATGCCAACTGTTTGGAAAAAAAGGAGGACTTGTATCCCCAAATATCACTCTCAACTGCTGCTCCAGAATCGCTATCTTGAGGTACTGAATTTGATAGGCTTGTTTTTTTCCCTTTCATCTTCCTCTTGGGTGGTGGTGCTCTATTATTTTTCTATTACTTCCTCTTAATCTCGAGTTAGGGCAGATGCAGACACTTATCAGATCTTTATAAAATTGCCATCTAGGACGTCGATTTTGCTGTGGGTTCAGGATTCAGATTCAGTGGAGACTCTAAAAATCGTACTAGAGCGAAGAGAGGGTTTTCCTCGAACCTCTTTTTATTTTCTACATGAAGGCAAAGTGTTGCATGAAGATACTAGGTTGATATATTGTCATATCTCCAAGAACTCATCTATTTCTTTGATGCATCGTTTGTTGGGGGGAGCAGAAGGAAAAAGAGGACCCTCTTGTCCTTCCTCTTATATGGAAGCAACTCGTCCAAAGGGGCCACAAACAACGACCTCATCTTCTTCCCAGCCCAGTCCATATTTCGTGGAAAAGTTGGAATCTACACCAACCCTGGAGATCAAGAACTCACAGGTAAAACAACTTTTTAGTACGCTACAATCTATAGCTATCATCTGCCGCTTTAATGGGTTTTGGCCCAGATCCTTTGAACTCCATCAATGGATTCACAGAAACTGGACAAACAAGTGCCAAATCCTCTTATGTTCCAAGGGTTTCTTTGTTGTTCAGTTTGAATCCCAGGAAGATTATCAGAAGATTTTTATGCAACGTCCTTGGTTTTGGGGGAGAGCTGGGCTCTTCATAATCCCTTGGTTTCCTGAATTTGATGCAAATTCCATGGTGGTAAACCAAGATGCTAGTATGGGTGAGGTTGATGAATTTGCCCCTACCATTTTGGCATCATTTAGTACTGGAAGACATTGGCAATCTTCTTGGGAGTTTTATCAAAAGTGATAGCTAAAGGAATGAACATGGTTTATTTACTTATGCAAGAATTTGTGTGGAGATAGACCTCATCAAAGGTCTCCCTGATAGATTACCACTAAAACATGAATCCTTCAATTGGATTCAGAGTTTGGACTATGAAAATACTGCTTTTAGGTGTAGATTTTGCCTTTTGACAGGTCATCTACAAGACTCATGCCCTCTTTCTAAAAAGTTTCCAAAGAAGAAAAAGGGGTCGACTACAAATCGTAAAAATTGGTAGGCAGACTATGTTCCACCTCTGGATGAGGTTGAGGAGAGTGAGGACGAAGAGCAACAAGATTTACATAAAAATGAGGAAGATTTGATGAAATCTGAGTTGGTGGATGCACAGACATTAGGACAAAAGAACTATGGTGAGGAAACTCAAACAAATGTTCTGATTCCTGTGGATGCTTCTTTACGTGGATTAAAGCGTACACACGATTCAGGAAGTTCAGATTCTGATAAGGAACAAGTGATTGTTCAACAATCTGAGGAGGTGGCTAGCAAACAATTGATTGTAGTTGCGCCACTGCAGGGGGGATGGACAGAAGTGAAAACAAAGAAGAAGGGGGAAAAAGGGAAATTAGATGATTTTTTTAATCCTTGATTTCTCTGTACACTGATGTAATATATGGATCCTTTGTTTTCTTCATAGACCTTTGGTCTGCTTATTTTTACTATGTGCCTTGACATGTAGCTGTTTACATATAGTGCTTTTGCATCTACAAAATGTAAATTTGTTCGCTTCATGTTGAAATAAAATTACGCTTTTTTTCCAAGGAAAAAAAAAAGTGTATCATGGGGTCACTCACATTCGGCCATCTCTCCTCGAATCTAGCTAGACAAATATGGTTGAAATCACTTTTGTAGTTTTTGAAATTGTGATTTTATTTACTGGGATGAATTTAGAGTGACCATTATAATATAAAATTGCATTATGAAATGTCTAAAATCAAAATTTCAATTTGGACTGGTTTTTACATACAAATTTTTATTGGTTTCCTTCCATAGTGGAAGATGGGCAGAATGGCTAAAAGAACATAACGAACTGACCTGTCTTTTCTATGTCAACCGAGGAAAAGTCATGTTTATAGTGAATATATTTTGAGATATTTTTGAAAGAGTTAGAAAATATTGGACTTCAAATCTATTTCAAATCCCATGAGTGTCACATAAACATGTACGATGGTTGTTTTATATGCCTTTTTATTTTTATGCTTCTGGTTTTCTTTCATATTTTGATTCTTTTATTTTTTCAAAGGCAGCGACTTTGTTGCTCGCATCCCTTGTTGATAAATGTTTTGACATATTAATATTAAGTAATCATTGATTCAACATTTCGAGACGTATTGAGTGCACCAAAACTCTTATTAAGGACATGTTCCCTTCCTTCTCAAAAATTTTCATACCCTCACAACGTTTTTAATTCCCTTATGAACCAACTATAAATCTATATAAATCTATAAGCAAGGGTTGTTTGTTAGTGTAGTATGTCTCAAATGTATTGTCTCATTGATGTGCAACTCATCCATTTGCAAGGAAGGGTTGTGTGGGCTTTGTTTGCGTATCTTCAAATATCCCTTGGGTACTTGGATTTTCCTTGAACTTAAATCTAAAAAATCTTCCACAAATTAAAGGCCAAAGATTGAATGTGTTTGTATGAAGAGGCTCTTTCTCTCTACGAAGGGACTGTATTTTAATAGAAATCCAAGGCCAAAGATTAAATGTGTTTGTATGAAGAGGCTCTTTCTATCTAAGAAGGGACTCTATTTTAATAGAAATCCAAGGCAAACTCATCACTACCAAAATATATTATCTGTCTTTTCTAACTTATCTGTAATTTGTTTATCGTTGTGTCAATGTGGTTAAGTTTGGTGTTTAAAGTTTTTTTTACACGCTTTAGAGCATAGGCAAAGTAAAAAATACCCATGGATAACTGCAATGTGTTGGTGTTTTAATTCTTTATGTCGGCGTTTTTTTTAATTGAAGAAATTACATACCCTTGGCTCTAACAATGTTGGTAAGAGGAGGATGAAGTATAAGTTTTCAGTTGACACAACATTTGAAGCTAACGAGAAGAGTTATGCAGTCGATTTTTCAAGAGGCGATTTGAGTTTGTTTTCAGGCGGCTAGGGTTCCTACCCTAACCCTAGCCGCTCTATTTCGACTCCTCTAGAATGGCGAGGTTTTATCTGATCTTTGCAGAGTGAGGTCTTCTTTTGGTGGTGGCGGATTGCAGCGTCTTACTGAGGCAATGAGTTACGATGGTGTGGTTGGAGGCGACACAGTTTACAGTGGCCTATGGTGATTACATCAACGCGGTCCTGCGATTGCTCCCACCTGGCTCAAGACATGTCATTCATATCCTTGTTGGGTGGCTCCTCTTGTGGCTTCTGCTCAGTGCGGTACGGTCTCCTTGTGGCTTCTTCTCGGCGTGCTTTGGGTGGTTTCAAAGCTATGTGTGCGGCATGAATGCCCGTGTTGGGCTAGGCTTTTGTGTTTTTGTGCTCTTTGGGTGGTTTTTGTATTGTGCACTATCTCTTGTTGAAGCCCTGTAATAGGGTGTTTACTTGTTGATTTTGTCAGCGTTTTTTGCTCTTGTAAGCTCTGTTGATGTGTGATATTGTGCACCCTTTGAATATGACTAGGCCTTCCTTAGACAATCAAGACATGAAAAAAATAATGTTGTGAAGACAAGCACATGTATATTGTGATTTGTGCTATAAAATATTGAATATAAAGTCTTTTTTATGGAAGAAAAAACACATTATTTAAATTATATAGGCCTTCCTTAGACAATCAAGACATGAAAAAAATAATGTTGTGAAGACAAGTACATGTATATTGTGATTTGTGCTATAAAATATTGAATATAAAGTCTTTTTTATGGAAGAAAAAACACATTATTTAAATTATATACTTGGTTATTATTTTTTGCTTTAATGAATTTGGTCCACTTTTTTAAAAACTTATGTGGATAAACATTTTTTTTTAAATATTATGTGTTTCCACTAGTTTTATTAATTAATTGGTGCACTTTACTAAGTTAATTAAAATGATTGAAGTTGTTATTATTATTATTATTATTTTTGCAAGCAACCAATATATTTTATATGAGAAAAGTTGTGGCCAAACGGGATTGGAATATAATACATTCTTTTAAGATTGGTCATAGCTTTTTAACAAAAATAAATAATCTAGCTTCCAAAACTTTCCAATTTATGACCTTTGAGCTCCTTTCATTATAATCTCATCATGTATATTGGCTTACAAATTGAAATAACGACATAATATCTTAAGAACACATTTAGTGAATAGAATCTTGTATCTATAGTAGAAGTTCTAAATAGGAAGCAATAAATGATCTATGAATACCTTGTGCGTTATTTTGTTTCTCCTTCTTACTAGAGGCTGCTTAGATAGAGTTTGTTGCTCCTAGATCTTAATTAGTTTTTAAAATTGATCATATCAATGGCAATAATTGTACTTGAATAGGATATGCTCATAATATAATTCTTGCAAGTGGCTCCAATGATTCATCTTTACTTGTAGTGCCCCTAGGAGGATCTTCTTCAAATCCAGTTCCACATATATTCTAGAACAAGTATATAAGTTTCCTTTTGGTTAATCTTGGTCAACGTATTGACTTTGTTTTCCCCAATGGTTGAGACGGTGCTTTCATCCTATAATTTTAATGGATGGTGGGAGAACCTAACCTAAACAAGGATTGTTGTGATCTCCTCTTCTAGGTTGAAGTCAAGGGACTAGAGGGTTGAGAACATTCCTTGATGGCCTATGAAGAAATGTCCAAAGTGAAAAATCGTATTTTTGTCGTACTTATTTTGTAATGACCACAAGCAAATAGAGTTACTCAACCTTTTCATTTTGGGTAACCAATGCTCTGTTATCGACATCTCTATAGTATTTGTTGTGGGACGAAGTCTTGTAAACTTGTTGATCAAAGCTTGTTTGAACAAAATAAGGCTTTTTCTTTGTATATATGGATTGGAATTCCAACTAGGTATTAGACTATAGTTGTTTGATGAATCTATCTTGCACAGATTGTGATCCTTCGACCTGGTTCAATGTAATGTACTTAACCCCAAAACTTTAGAGCAAGAATAAAAAAACACAAGAGAAAAGAGATAAACTTTGGAAAATATCTCTTGTATTAATGATATTCAAAATAGAGATCTATGTTCATTTTCCTCTTTAAGGGTGCAACCTTTGACAGCAAAGCCCCTAATATAATAACAATTATTGACAAAGCATCACATAGCTTACTACTTGATATATAATGTTTTTATAGCCAAAGCCCTTACTACTTGTGGTCATGTTATTAATGGGGTCAACCACCTAGGGGGCTTTATCTAATAAGAAGTGCCCTTTTACATTAAGTCATTACCCCCTAATTATCCAGTGGGCTTTATGGCCTTATACATTTATAAAATAGTGGGGTTAGGGTAGTACCCTGACATTCGATGTGCTACCTAATAGATTTAATGCTTTGATATTTATTTAGAGCAATTAATGTAAATTAGGTTTCCTATGGTTGTCATTCCCATGGATTGATGTTGTTCATGGTGGTTAGAGTTGGTTGAATTGATCAATCCCATTATTGTTCACGGTGGTTGGGGTTGGTGGAATCGTTTGGACAACAATTTGCAGTGCTCATAATGACGAGGAACACGATCACGTCTTGCCATAGGAGAAATCACCCATTACGACTCTCTTGCCCTTTTAGGTCCTCTTAATCCTTATGTTTTCCTTACAAAAAGTGTTGAATGATAGTTAAACAACTAAACAAAATATTAATAATTAGTTGTGAATGAATTGGAGATGATTGGCATGACTTCTCCCTTTTGTTTGTCAAATGATTTTTTATTATGAAACTCTTCCACATTAAATAGAACCGAACAAATCACACAAAGTAAATTTATTAAGATGTTATTGTGGAAGTACTTAAGGCCACCAATGATATATACTTTTGATGTTAATAAGTTCAAAGTTGCAATCAAATTAGGAAAATGCATATTATGTTTTGGAAGTCGTATAATAAACATTACATGTTTTTATTGTTGAGATTTAAATTGGCAAAATAAGGGATATTCAATGTTTCACTTGTTGCATATGTGGTGGAATATTGTGGCGTGTTCTCACTTGTAAGCAAAATCTGCCACTTTAGAACCCGAAGTATCACTTAAATTGCCAACCAAACATGAAAAAGTGCAAAAAAAAAAGAAATTTAAAAACTAAATGTTTTGGAAGCAATTTGGGATGTAAATTGAAAAGTTTTGTTAAAATGAAGTACTATAGTGAGGTTAACATAAGATGGATTCATGTTTTTAAAATGTATTCATATTGCTTTGAGAGGTTCAATGATAATTTTATCTTCTTTTCTCGTGTGATTTGAGTGAGCTTTCCCATGCAAAAGGCATCAATTACAATTTTTTAATGGTAAACAATATAGTTTGAGTTAAATGTATATTGTTTTAAGGGGAGCATGTAACATAATGCAAAAGTATTACATGCTTTAATATTTACAGCCTTTTATGCCATTGCGAATGGTGACTTATAGATTTTTTTAAAAAAGAAAAAAGCCTGTCCTTGTTATTCATTAGAATCAAAGGGCATCTTGCAATGCTTGCCTAGGATATGGGCTACAATCAAAGAGGAGAAACTGAACGTGACATATCGCCAAACATCCCGAGAAGATACACAACTCAATAAGTGTTGAGGGGGAGAGTCCAGTGCACATCTAATATGTAATAAAATATACCCATCAGTAATATATGTCATGCCATCCCATATCTACCCTGTACATGGAAAGCATGTGTGCAGCAGACTAAAGGAGCCAACTCCATACATGAAGATAGGGTGCAAAAAGGAAGGGGATCTAAGTCTCGCACCGACTCAAAAGAGTTTAATATTGCCATGAGAGGTCAAGTGACCATCAAAAAATTCAGTGTATGTGCCAATACCTGGAGCTAAAGAAAGAGCAACTTTAGAAAGACGGTCAGCTAGCTGATTATGTTGACGGTAGATATGGTCAAATGACAGTGCTAGAAAGTGCATGCATAGATTTCTAGTCTACCTACACCAATAATGGAGCTCAGGTGGTGAAAGGGAAGACTTGCCCTTTGCCCAGTTTATGATAACTGAGGAGTCACCAAACACCTAGAGTGAGGGAATGCCCATCATATGGGTGGAAAGCAGAAGGGCCCAAAGCCCAACCAGTTCTGCTTTTGTATTAGTGCACTGACCGACCCCCACAACAAAATCAAAGGAATGTGTTTCATTTAGGTGCAGGCTGAAACCAATGCCACCACCTTTTGCTGAAGCACCATAAAAAAAAGGCACATGGATATACAAGTCTTGGACCAGGGCCCAGTATTCTGGGTTTTTTCCTCTTTTCTGATGAAGGGCAGTACATCTGAGAGAAATGTACCACCTGCTGAATCATACTAAACGCAGACAACTTTTTCCCTTCAAAGATACAGTTATTTCTAGCTTTCCATAAAACCCACGTAGTATAGAAGGAAAGGTAACACACCCTCGACATATACACTAAATTACAAAGTGCTTATTGAGTTTTACAGTGCTTAACAAAAAGCCTATCTCATTCTTCGAGGGAAACGATCTCCTATACAAGTCGTCCTTGATAATGTGCTCATAAGAACATAACAATGACTTGAAATTTTGTTAAAATTAACATGAGAAGCAACGACTTGCACCTTGGATAAAGCATAAGGGTGTTGAATTAGAGCCTTGTGGCTTGGTTTTACTCAATCTAGGTTCTTCTTTAATGATCATTTCTCCACAAGGCCACCATTTCCAATGATACTTCTCTATTATGATTTTTTTTTATAACAAAAACGGTTAAATTTATTAAGAAGAAGGACGCTGGTTTTTTTGGCAATTCCAATCAACCTATTTACAATATTTAGATGAACAAAAAACAGGTGAGATAACGCAGAATCACCCAAGAAATACAAATTACAACTTCTAAGAAGCACAATTATGGAATAGAGTGGAAATAACTGGCTGCGCCATTGATTCTTAGGAGCCCTTGCGGAGGAAGGCTGGCATTATTAGCCAGGGCATCAGCAGTAGAGTTTAACTCCGGAAGGATATGGAAGTATTCTACCATATCAAATTCTTTCAGTCTAGCTCGAATTCTCTGCAGTAAAATGTTCAGAGCATAATTATTGAATCGATCACCAGAATTTAAAGCTTTAATCAGTAGCTCTGAGTCACCAAATATTTGGACAGACTTACAACCATTCTCCATCACAATCTGAATTGCCATATAACTTTCGGCTTGATTATTTGACAATGAACCTAGTCCCCAACAAAAACTGAACTTAGACAATCTATCCGGGGATAATACCAGACCACCGGCACCAAAGACCCCGGGGTTACCTTTTGAAGCTCCATCGAAGAAAATTATTGCTGAAGAGGAATACATCCAAATTTTGTTGAGAGCTTCCATATCTCCATGAAATCTCCAAGACGAGTGACCAACAGGCTTGATACATTTCAAACTATTTCCAAAAACTGATGAACAAAAAGGCAAACCCACTGAGGCTGAATATGGCTGCAATTTCAATCCTGAGGATTCTTCAAACCACCTAATTGAAGAATTGGCCATGCTTTGAATGTTTGGAGGTTGTTCAAAAAAAATGCACCCATTTCTCGATAACCAGAGAGACCACCACGTATACTTCAGGACCGAGTGCCAACGAGGATACAAAACAATAGATTATTGACTTTGGTGGACGCAAAGCACGTCACACAGTGAAAAAAGCAGCCACTGATGACTGAGGAAGAGCAGACGCAATAGGCTAAAGGAAAGACAAAGACTTGATGCCCTGTAACACCAAAATCCAAACCATTATGGAGAAAACGTAGTCTGCAAGAAGGTGATCGACTGTCTCTATTGCATTTTTACAAAGACAACATCTAAATGGCCCAAAAAAACCACGACTTGAAAGAGAGTCTCCTGTCAATATCTTTATGTTTAACACAAGCCATGTAAAAAAATTGACCTTCAGTAGATAGAGAGAAAACCACACTACTTTCCAGATGGCCGGAGGGAATGAAGAGCTAAGAGGAGTAAGAAGAGCATTAAAACCTTTAGCAACTGAATAAAAACCATCCTGGCCCCAACCCCATCTATCCTTTTGAGAGAAGTGGATGGGAGCAAGACCTGAAAGAGAAATAAGCAGCAAATATTTTTGAGGAATTAAGCCAACAGGAAGATCTGGAAATGTCCAACCAGTCCAATTACCGAAATGATCCCAGATAAAGAAATCAACCATTCGAATGACTCCTTTGTTTGTTTCCCAAGTCATAAAATCTGAAAGCGGGAGAACAATGGAAAGAGGGGGATTGCCGCATCTTTTGTCCTCCCATAGAAGGATAATTTTTCCATTACCAAGAATTCTGAATAGCTGATGCGAGAAGAATTCGAAACTTTTCCTGCAAGAGTTCCAAATTGCAATGCTGAGGGGAGTGTTGGCAGAGGAAATAGATCTCAAAGGGACACCCTTAATATACTTCATTTGGAAAATTTTACTAACGGGGTGGTTTTTATCAGCAAAGAGCTGCCAAAGCAACTTACCAATCAAAGCTAGATTAGCAAGGCTAGGGTCGCAAATCTGAAGCCCACCAACTGAAAACGGATGAATAAAGATATCCAATTGAACCAAATGCAACTTATTTTGACAACCTTTCCCACCAGACCAGAGGAAATCACGCAAAATTTTAGAGAACTGAGCCAGGATACTCTTAGGAGCCAGCATCAAAGAGGATTGAAAAGTAGGAAAAGCTGACAAAACAGCCTTTACCTGGATCAATTTACCAGCCATTGTTAGCCAATGACCACCCCAGGAATTGATTTTGGCTTTTAATTTGGTAATAGCACCCAACCAAAGAGAGGGGGAGGAAGACCTAAATATGTGAAATTTTCCCACTTGTCGAAACTGGGGAAACCCAAGAATTATGAAATTCAGAGGATTGTGGATTGATCAACATTCCATCCATAAACAACGCTCTTGCTTTTGTTTATCAATGCACCTAAAATCTGACAGAATTTTTTGAGAACTTCGTCAAAAGCCTTAGCTATCCTCATGGAGGCGCCACCGAGAAGAAGGGTGTCATCAGCGAATAGGGTATGGTTGATTGGATCCACTCCCCTTGCAATTCTAATACCCGGGAGATAACCCAACTTCCTTTTCCACTACCAGTTTTCTACTAAGAGCTTCTACCATCAAAATATATAAGAAGGGAGACATCGAGCAGCCTTGGCGAAGGCCTCTGGAAGCTTTGAAGAAATCAGAAGGTCTACCATTGGCTAATGGCGCGATCCAAGGCCCATAAGTACATGCTTTGATAAGATTTACAAATTCCAGACTAAACCCAAAAGAGAGCAGGACATCATATAGAAAGGAGAGTTTAACTCTATCGAAAGCATTCTTCATATCGAGCTTAATTAGCATACCTTTCTCCTTCCTTTGAGAGATTGAATGAAGGGCTTCCTGAACTTGGATGACATTAACCACCAAATGTCTGCCCTTAACAAATCCCCCTTGGAGAGGAGAGATCAGTTTTCCGAGCAGAATCTTAATCCGGTTGGCTAAAAGTTTAGCTAGAATCTTGTAAGAAGAGTTACACAACGAAATCAGACGAAACCTATCAAAGGAAGAAGGATTAACTTCCTTAGGGATGAGAGTAAGAAATGTGGAATTTGTATAGCCACCCACCTTTCCTTTTCTTTGAAAAGCCGACACCATTTGAACTAAATCTGTTTTAATTATGGGCCAACAGACTTTATAGAAGTGGAAAGAGAAGCCATCCGGCCCAGGACCCTTAGGCTGACTCCATAGCCCAAATAACCTCAACAATTTCATATTCAGAAAAGGGTTTCATTAGAACACAATTCTCTTCTGGACTTACTAGGGAAGGTATATTCTCCAAATATTCAGTAGTAACTTCCTTATATGACTTACCATCATCCTGATAGAGAAGCTGAAAATGTTTACAAGTTGACTGTTTTAATTGCTCTTGTCCTGAAATAATAACATCATCCCCAGAGGAGATTTCCGAGATATGATTCTTGGAGAGGCGAATCCTGCATTGACAATGAAAATATGCATTATTCCTATCACTAGACTTCAGCCAAAGACAACGAGATTTAAGCCTGAGATTTTCTTCTTCATTTCTAAAAGAGAGAGAAGCATTGGACTAGGCCAAATTATCCAGAGAAAGATGCGAAAAGGAAATATCTTTATCTTCCATACCGAGTTGAAGAGATGATAATTCAGAAACTCTGACTACCCTGCTAGCCATAGGAGTGGGGAGAGGAATCTTGACCCAATTCTTATGCGCTTTCTTGGTATTCTTCAATTTCTGCTCCCATACAAAACTGGGAGAGCCCGAAACATACTGGGACCATGCCTGGGAAACAACATCCATAAACCTAGCTCTCTCTAACCAAAGTGGGCTAAATCTCAATGGGATAGGCCCTAATTCCTCTTCCTTTTCAAACAACAAACTGACCGGGTGATGGTCTGAAGATAACTTGGGCAAATTTTTTGTAGATATGGTGAACCTTTCATCAATTAAAGAACTGTGAACAAGGAACCGGTCAAGTCTGGCCGAAATACTAGCAGCGCCCACCCTGTTGTTTGACCACGTAAAACGACCCAACTTGGGCTTTAGATCTATCAAACTCCAAGCTTGAATCAATTCCTCGACCGAACCGAGGATAAAATCCTTGCCGCTCAGTCCACCTTTTTTTCATTGGGAGCAAATGTGATATTTAAATCACCAACAATTACTATATTGCTTGGAGAGGAAGAATTAAGAAAATCAGATAGCATCCTCCAGTAGACCTGTTTTTCAACATAATTTACACGCATGTAAAGGTTAAAAAGGGCAACGAAGAGCTTACTGGCAGAGTGAAGGAGTTCTGAAAAAAATCCAGTGCTGAGTGGCATGAAAATTTAACAATTGAAAATTCTCAACACTCCATAAAGTGGCTAATCCTCCACATGTGCCTCTAGCACTGACCGCTTTGCCCGAGGTGAATCTCCATTTATTTTTGCTAATGAGAAGAAGAGCTTCCTCCTTGATTTTGGTCACTTGGAGCAAGAGGATTTCTGAAGGGACCATTGTCAATAAATATTTGACTGCTTGAACTTTGGAAGAGTTCCCCAATCCCCTACAGTTCCAAGAAACAAACTGCATTACTTACCTTGATTCGAGGGAATTGCTATTCCCTTTAATGGCCTGGTTCGCTTGTTCTGCCCATAAGACATTTCTATGGTGGATTGGCTTCCTTACGTTTTTAATCTTTTTGCCTCTTCTTCACAGATTTCCTTCTTGGATTTTCTGCCAGTCTTTTTGGAGAACTCAACTGATTCTTCATATGAAGAACTAGGGTTGACAATCAATTTTTTACGAGCTATATCAGCATAAGAAGGAGGAGAGCTATCCCCAAGAGGGGCATCTTCAACCTTGGAAGAATTCAAGAAAGAAGGGTCAACAACTATGCCTTCGGATTCCACAACAAGCCCATCAATTTGCTGTAATTCGCCTTCTTTAAGAACTTCAGGAGGACTAAGAAGTGTGAACTGATTAGGACCAATGGAGGTTTCAACAACCTGAGAAGGGATTTCCCCAACAGTAGGGACCCCATGCCGAGATTTTTCCTTACCCTTCTTTCTAGGTCCTTGAGAGGTTCCCGTTTTCTGAACTTGAGTCCACTGGGCATCTTTCACTTGATCAATTTCAATTTCTGAATTTTTCTTACAGTTGTAGGCAAAATGACCGTACTCATGACAAAGTCTACACTTAAGAGGGATTTGTTCATAATCCAATTCCTGAACATGAGACCACTCAGTGACAGTTAAATTAATAGCCTCCGACAGTCCAATCTCCAAATCCATCTCTACACAAATCCTTGCATAGGAAAATTGGCCTTTTTTATTAGCCTTATCTATGTATTTACCAAGTGTGTTCCCTATTGCTTCCAGAGAGTCAGAATTCCAACAGTGTAAGGGAAGGTGAGGGAGTCTAACCCAGACTGGAACTGCGGATGGAACGTCTAGAGAGGGGTCAAAATCGGGGGTCCATTTATTCAAATATAGCCCTTGAGGGCCCATGAAGTATGGACCATTTCAGAAAATAAGGTCCCGGTCCTCTGGAGAGTCAAAGACGAAAACATAAAAGCCACGTCCAACAAAGTGATTACGAATACCTTCAGCGACTAGAGGACACCAATTTCTTTGCACCCAGCCATCAATGGACTTTGGAGAAGGCCAAAGGCCAGTGAATTGACCAATTAACCCACGTTCTGCAAGATGTAAGGCTGATCGACAGGTCCTGTCTGCAGGTAATTCAATAGACGAGATATCCACTTTCTTCACAAACTTCTGAGCAGGGCCCCCAGTCCTTTTACCACTAGTAGCTATCAATTTCTTGAAAGCCACTAAATCTGGAGGAAGAGGGAGGAGGGGATCCATCATCAAGAAGAGCACACACCCCAACTAGCAGAAAAGACACAACCCACAGAGACACAGTAGCCAAACCAAATCAGAACTCACAGCCAATTAGCCAGCAAAGCACAGAAAGAGAGCCGGCCCTCTACAAGGCACAGTTCACCAAGAATCCCACGCAAGAAAGAAATTCTTGGACAGAGGATCTGTCTCTCCTCTTCAAAAGGACTCCCTCTTTGACAGGAGAAGCACCAGACACATCCTGCAAGAACAATGCCGAACTAGAGAGAGGATCCCACTAACAAGTGTAGTGAAAGAGCCAAGCTCAAGCTGAAACTACCCTAGCCCTGCAAAAAACCTCTTGATCACGCTCCCAATCAAACTGAGGAGAACCCCAAGAAAGCA
Source organism: Pseudotsuga menziesii (assembly GCA_001517045.1). Lineage (NCBI taxonomy): Eukaryota > Viridiplantae > Streptophyta > Pinopsida > Pinales > Pinaceae > Pseudotsuga > Pseudotsuga menziesii. The sequence continues at coordinate 252,845 of LPNX010160748.1, read as the reverse complement.
GAGTCCTGGAACACCACCAGGAACACAACAACTGGGAACCTGCACCAAAAACAAAAACCTGCAGTCAAAGCAAACCCAGCAGAAGGTCAGGCCGTGCCGAGGGCTAAAGGAGCCAAGAAACGAATCACCACAAAAAAAACAAGAACGAACCAGAGAATTTATCTTCTTGGAGCGATTCTAGATGAATGTGAATTTCCTACTTAATTTCAACTAAACACCTATCTTCTCCATTATGATTTTAAACATGTTAGATACCTTCTATTTCAAACTCATCCGAGTCTCTTCTTCCTCTCTCCTTTTCCTTTGTAGAGGCCCATGATTTTGTTGGGGCCTATGTAATTGCTCAATCATTAACTCCTTTGCCTCTCAGTATTGCTTCTTCAAACTTTTCAATGGATTATGAAGAATCCATTGCCAATAATGGATTGTGCAAAGAAGATGAAGATTAGTGTCTTCTCACAACCTTGCAAGGATGATATTACTAATTGGATATTAAGGGAAGGAACATATTTGTGTCGCCCTTTACCATTGTGATGATTGTACAAAAACATTAACCCTCTTTTGTATGTGATGCACAAACTTTAGTTTCCCACCAAGGAACTAGATTCCTAGTGGGTTGCCTATTTTATGTGTTGACATGTGTTGAATATAGTTGTCATTGATGTTAAAGGAGTTAAGTAATGGCAAAGGAATAACCAAGGACATGATGGTAGGGCAAGTTCAGTAATGACAAAGGAATAACAAAAGACTGTTGATTAAATTGACATTGTTATCAACATAAGATCATAAGACAACATTGATGAAATCGTTCAAAAAGATTGAGCCAAAATAACATAGTTGGCTAAGCGGAGTCGGAAGCATTATAACGCTAAGTTTCTATGAAGCGAAGATTTGGACGGCCTAGATAATAAGAGAGAGAAAGATCAATGGTCTATAATAGCTTCTGTAATGGCAAGGTGTAAGCTTGTAAAGCTACAGAAAGACTATTGCAGAAGTCACTTTTGAGAATTTATGAAAAGCTTACCTGCAATCCGCAAATTGTGGAAGAAGTTTTGCGGGAGACTAATTGTAGAAGAAGTTTCGAGAAAAGTCGAAAAGTAGACCCACAATCCGCAATCCACAATTGCGAAAGAAGTTTTGTAGAAAGGGAGTTCAAAAGTAGTTTTGAGAAAAGTCAAAAAGCATACCCGCGATCCGCAACCCGCAATTGTAGAAGGAAGGTGTTCCCGCAGATTGCGGAAAGATCGTTGTAGAAAAATACATGCAAAAAGGTTAATTACGAAAAGATAAATGCGGAAAGGTTAATTGCGGAAAAGTAGTTGCGGAAAGGATCGTTGTGGAAAGATAAATGCAGAAGGATTTCTGTTGCAGAAAGGTCGTTGCGGAAAAGCGATTACGGAAGGTCGTGAGTGATAAATTTAAACATAGTTAAAAATAATTAAATAGAGAAGTAAGGAAACACGATGAAGAGGCACGTTTTATGAAGTGACGAGCTTGATGAACATGCACAACTTTATATTGAAAGAGCGCAACTGTGAAACTCTGTAATGAAGAGATGCATTTGTAAAGAAAAATGAATGATGTTTATAAGCAAGATTTCGAGTTTAGAAAAAGGTGTCTCTGTAGTCTAGATCCATATAGCAGCAGCAACAGAAGACAAAGACCAAGGAAGTGATGAGAAACTAGTGACAAAATTGTAGACATAAGAAGATCTGGAAGTTTGATAAAACATATTAGGGTGGCAGGGTGGTGTTAGGGCAGACTACAGGCCTGCAAGGGGGTCGTAGCCTCCTTCCAACAATAGCTGGTAAATAGGGTGTAGTAGCATCCTTTCAGCAACAACTAATAAAACCAGGGGGTCGTAGCTTCTTTCCAGTAGTAGTTGGTAAAGAGGGTGTAGTAGCATCCTTTCAGTAGCAGTTGATAAAACCAGGGTGTCGTAACCTCCTTTCTATAGTAGCTAGTAAATAGGGTGTAGTATCATCCTTTCAGTAACAACTGATAAAACTAGGGGGTTGTATCCTCCTTCTAGTAGTAACTGGTAAATAGGGTGTAGTAGCATCCTTTTAGTGGCAGCTGATAAAACCAGGGGCTCATAGTCCCCTTTTAGTAATAGCTGGTAAATAGGGTGTAGTAGCATCCTTTCAGTAGTAGTTGATAAAACTATTGTAAATATAATTTTGTAGTAATAGAAAGTGTTGGTGGTTTTCCTAATTGGGATTCCACGATAAAAGTTGTGTTCCTTGTGTCTTGTTGATCATGAGTGTTAATGAATAAGTTAAAAGTGGTTTTAATTGTTAAAAGTTATCAATACTGATTCACGCCCCACCTGTCAGTATTTTCAATATTCCAACAACATGCCATCCATGTGATGGGGGGGCATGCACCCTCCTTTTCCTCATCCATCCTAGCTATAGCCTTCATACCTCGATTGAGTTGGACATGAAGGGCTTGTTGCGAATCACCTTCTTTTGAGATTGGTGGGCACAAAATCTCAATCAACCCTTTTTATTTGGATGAGGTGGCCCATGTTTTTAACCAAATGACCATTTTCTTTGTTGATCTCTTTACATGAGTGAAGTCAATATTTTATAGTGTGGGGATTGCCATTTTGTACCAATCAATGTTGCTTCCTATTTCCCAATAAGAGCTTGAGGCTTAGTTGACAATTAGTTTATATTCAACATCGAATATGACTCTTTTGAATTTCAATATGATGGGTTCCATTCGTGTAATGATTGTTTGGAATTCGACTATGTTATTGGAATGTAATCCTAGGTGCTAATAATAGGCTAATATAACACGCGTTTATTTTTTATGGAACCTCCCTCTACATAGTGGTTAGGGTTGCCTTTCAATGTTATATTGAAGTTGCTTTTTATCCATTGTTCATGTTCTATGGATGTATGAACTTGATATTACAAGACATGGCACCATGATTAATATTTATTTAAAGGGAGATATTTGTGTGTTCATGAAGGATCGATGTGAGAGAAATGGATTAGAGAATTACATAGTGACGAGTTAGGATCACATTTTGGTCATGATAAGACAACCTTTTATTTCTTCCGTGGTATGAAGAAGGTGGTGAACAAAGTTGTGGATAGGTTTAGGGGTTGGCATATGGAAACAAGTTAAATTAAATTGTATAAATTGTTGGTTGCATTGAAGTTGCCATTGGAAGATATTGTCATAGATTTTGTACTTGGACTACCAAGAACGTAATGTAGATATAATGCAATGTTTTTTTTTGGTTGATAAGTTTTTTAAGATAGTGGAGTTTTACATTATAAGAAGGCTGTTGATGTCAATTGTAGCATAGGTTTTTCAAGGAGATTGTAGATTTATTTGTTGCCAATGATAATATCCTCAAACAAAGATCGAAGATTTTAAAGTCATTTTTGGAGGATGATGTGGAAGAAGACGGGGACGAAGATGCAATATAGTTTAACACACCATCCTTGAATAGATGAAGAAACACGGGTTGTGAAGAAAAACCTTCAAAGATGTTTAGTTGGAGACTCACTGAAACTATGTGATGAAGTTTTAGAGCAAGCAAAGCTCCCTTGTAACAACTTTGTGAACATGTTTACTAGAGTCTCACAATTCAATATTGCATAGGAGATGAATATGGGAGGAGTCAGATATTTGGTTGATTTTATATTTAACACGAAGAGGATTGACATTGCAAAGATTCTGCATAGCAAATAGATCATATATACCTGCATGTTCGAGACAATTTACAAAAAAATAATGCAAAGTATAAGAAGCATGTAGACACACACATGAAGACTAAGCCATTTGAGGATGGAGGTCAAGTCACTGGTCCAATTGAGGATGGAGTGTTATCACAAAGGTACATACAACAAGTTCAATGTGATGGAATTAGACCATTTTGGATACAAATAAATTTTGAAGATAACGCTTATGGAGTCAACTTGCCAAAGGAATATGATATTTTGTGCATATTTGATGTCGTAGACTTGTACGAGTATAAGGAGAAATCATCACATGAATTTTCACAAGAAGAGAGCGTTGAAGTAGATTTAAGGAAGCACATGTCGTGGAAGAAGGCATAGGAAACTAAGCAAGTTACACATATAATATTTTTAAGCAACACTATGTTAAGTATGAGCAATACTTGGTAAGGTGGAAGGATATGTTAGGTTTGGAACATGCTAGAATTTCTAAGAGGGAGTGTTAGATATTTCACAATGTGAAGAATACTACAAAGGATGTAGAGTTGGTGTGAGGATACATGATGTTTTTCTCGTGAGGGGGAGTTGACGTAGTAGCATCCCAAAAATTCATAAGAAAGAGTGTATAAATGGAAAATGCAATGAAGGTAAAATGGCACGATCAAAAGTGTAATCATGCGTGTACATGATCCATGCAACAAGAGAATGATATTGAAGACATTGAAACAACATGTTGAAGGTATCTTAAGGTTTATGGTGAACTAAGACAAAGTTAGTGAGAAGAAGAGTTGAGAGGAAGCTAGAGTGTTGCAAAGAGGTTTATGACAAAGAAAGAAGTAAATGATGAATAGTAAATACATTGATATACATTACAATCACTTTGCTAGTCAATATTTTAGAGTTAGTAGTGGAGATGGGTAGTGAGTTGATAAGTTCAAGAAAATTTGGAATTAAATTCTCATTGAATACCTTGAATTCTTATTAATATTTATTTATTTATCTTTTTTTTGAGAAGACTATTAATTTCCTCAAAAATATCTTATCGCTTATAAGAATTGAATTTGAATGAAAATACTAAGTCATTCCTCTCAAACAATAGAAGCTACACCTACTCAAAGTGAACATTGCCACTAACTATAAAATAAAATAAATACTTCCCCCTTAAACAGAAAAGAAATGTTATACATAAATCTACTCCAAAATACTGAAGATATATACACCCGAATCGAGGACCAAGCAAATATTTACAGATACGACTATTTCGTTTAAATTACTTTCAGCGCATTTCTAATTTGAATTCTCCATTCGGAACCCTTCGACGGATTCCGCGCGCAAAATCTACAATTCTGTATCGAATTTCAGACAAATGGAGGTGGCATCTTGTTCTTCGAACATTTACGCTCTGCCGCACGGTCAGATGAGCATCTCAGCAAGCACTAGAACGCGCTGTGCAGGGCTGGCCACGCCGGCGTTTCGTTCTCATTTTTGGAGATTCAACGAGACGAGTTTAAGCTCAGGAATTGGGCCACGGTCATGTCAGAAGAAGAAGATGAAGAGACCCTGCTGGAGAAATTTGAATGCCAATGGCCAGGATTCCCAGCGGGAGACTACGGCGAAGCCAGAGCTTGCTATTCTCCTTGAAGTAGAAGGGTATGCATTTATTTATTTTGTAGTCTTTTAAAAGTTTAAGTAAAAGACAGAAGCGAGTTTTGGTTTTAAATTTTATCGTCAACGAAATTTTCTGGTTTATGATTACCTATTTATTTTTTCTTGCGGTAATAAACCAGTAAAACTCATTTCCAATATGTCTAACCATGGAAGGTTCCATTGCAATATTTGCATTTTGTAAGTCATTTTTCCAGAAAAACTCATTTCCAATACGTCCAACCATGGACGGTTCCATTATAATATTTGTATTTTATAAGTAATTTTTCATTTTCGTGTAGTCCCCAATGAAAAATCATTTTTGCACTATCTTTTCTCCATTTCAAACCTCGTGGGAAAGCAAGGGGATGCTTCTCTGCATTCCTGGGTGACATTCCTAGTATAGTAAACCTGTTGGTGCAGACTACCTTACCTCATCCAGGGAAATTTAATAGAGGGAGATTCAAACCAGGCAGGAAAGAACCACGTGAAGATACCGACCACGAGAGAGCACCACAGACACGCCACCGACCAATCAGGGCATGAGACAGGTGCCCCCTTCAACCGAGCAATCTTCACCACAGGAACACTATCCCTCTTATTCACGCGAGAGATATACTTGCTATCCTCGTTAAAGAAAAACCCTAAACTTGCATAACCCCCAGACCAGGCAGAAAGTGAGACAGAACTCACAACCACGAGAACAAACCCTCCCTCACCAAGACGAGTGCACCTGGATTTCATACTTGCAGCTTTCCAAAACGAAACCTTTCCAACCTCCCACCAATCCGAGGAACCAGGAAAAATCCCAAATTGATGCATCAAATCCTTCTGGAATGCCATATTAACTATCCCGTTCACTGCCACAGGTAAGAAAAACCCTCTCGAGCCTTCTCCCATGCGTGAAGGAGGGGCTTCTTTAATGTTGTTGAAAATGTAACTTCGGAAGATATTATTTTGTGTATTTTTCTTGTATTTTATTGTAGCTCATTTGGAGGTGTTTTCGTTCTGTTCGAGGATGTTATCACTGTATTTGGTCATGCTAGAATATCGAGGTAAAATCTCCATTGTAAGTGTTGATGTAATTGCAACTTCGGAATGTATTCACTTGTATTTCTTATGTATTGTAACTCGATGTTTATTCCGGGATGTGTCTGTAATGTACTTGAGTCATGTCATGCCGCGATGTTCCTTTCAGGAGTTTCTATAATGTAAACAAGTCATGTCAAGTCATTGTGGTAACCCTCCTATTGATCAAGGGTTAAAGTCCCCGCAGTTTCGGGGCACTAGGGTTATTAGACTCTCCTAGAGAAGTCGGCCTTAGTAGGGTTTTGTCAAGTCGGGAATTAGTATAAATAGAGAGCTAGCCTCTCTATTTATCACACACTCACTCACACTCAGTTGTAGCGCATAGCTGAGGAAGAAGAAGACACTGGGGCTAGGAAGAAAGAGGTTACTGCTGTCGGGAGATCATCTTACTGTTTTGGGGTTCTACTTTTGGTGCTGATTCTATCTCTAAGGAAGTTGCGGGGTTTTCTCCATTTATGGTTTCCTCGAGGATAAACACTGTGTTCATTGTCTCTTGTGTTTGATTGCTGTGCTTGTTATTCTCTCAGTTAAAGATCCTAATGTATTGCTAGCTTAATGATAAAAATCTAACATGGTATCAGAGCTAACCTGAGAAGAAGACACTGTGCAGCTACGGGAACTAGGGCTTCCTATTTTTTGGATCTCTCTCCACAGATTTTCAGCAAAAGAAGGTTGGAATAACTCTCCTCCCTAGGGCGCATCTTTTTGTCGAAGCAGAATCCACTTTTGAGTTTTTTCAGTTTTGGACTCGACACTATTGTCGAAAATTAGGGCTTTCCCCAGAAGTGGAATTTTTCAGTGAGCCCAGGCCTGGATTGATCTCCTCCTCAAAATCGAAGTTTAGAGATCAAGATCAAAGCATTTGGTTGGATAGAACTCTGGAAAAACAAAACCCTAATCTGCTCCTGAACCAGCATTGCAGAATTTCAGCTTCAAATCCAGATCCGACATCTTGACTTGGTAAGATCTAAATCTTTTGTATTTCCATTTGAGTTTCTTAGTTAAGATGTCTCATCATACCAAGCTTGATGAAAAGCTTGAGGGAGCTGATAACTTCCGAGCCTGGAAGTATAGGATCTCCCTGGTTCTGGAAGAAAATGAGTTGGACTCCTATATCAGTGAGGAGGTTCCAGTTCCAGAGGGAGATGAGGCAAAGGCATTACATAAGAAGAAGTTGGTTATGGCAAAGAGAATCATTTCTGATTCTATCAAGGATCACCTCATCCCACAGGTGTCCTCTCTCAAGACACCTAAAGCTATGTTTGATGCCCTAACCAAATTGTTTGAAGGGAAGAACATAAACAGGAAGATGACCCTGAGAAACCAATTGAAGAATGTAAAGATCCAGAATGCTGAGACCATCCAGTCTTACTTTACAAGGGTATCTCAGATCAAGGAACAGCTGGAAGCAGTAGATGAAGAAGTGGAGAATGCAGAGATTGTGATGACCACCTTGAATGGTCTCCCTAGATCATGGGACTCTTTCATTCAAGGGATCTGCGCCAGAAAGAGGTTAGTCAAGTTCAGCAGACTATGGGAAGACTGCACTCAAGAAGAAGCTCGGATAGCAGCTCGAGAAGAAAAGATGGGAAGTGAAGATCAAGCTCTCTCAGCCCACACCAAGAAAACCAGAAGGAACCATCATCACTCCAAAGGTAAGACTTATCACTCTAGAAGAGATTGGGCTACTGTTAGATGTTACACATGTGATGAGAAAGGTCACATATCCAAATGCTGTCCTTACAAAGGGAACTCAAAGAAGAAGAAGGGAAACAAGAGAAGTCATCATGCTCATGTTGCAGAGGATGATGAACCTTCCACAAAGACAATCAGACAAGAAAGTGGTTTTTCAAGTGATGAAGAATATGTGCTGATCTCCGCTCTCATGGGAACTATCTCACATGGAAGCAATGATTGACTCATAGACAGTGGTGCTTTCAAGCATATGACGGGATTCAAAGAATCATTTGTGGAACTATCTGAACATGAGTCACCTCACAAGGTGAAACTTGGGGATGACTACCAGTATCCAATAAAAGGTAGTGGTGAATCCTCCTATAAACTAGACTCTGGAAAGTCCAGGAAGATGAAAAATGTATTGTTTGTACAAGGACTAAAGAAGAACCTCCTCTCCATATCTGCATTGGATGCAAAAGGAATGAGGGTTGCTTTTGTAGATGGCCAAGTTCTTATGTGGCCAAAGGGAAAGACTTTTGACGATGCAATAGTGATTGGGGAACAAAAAGGAGGTCTATACAAATTGAAGGGCCAACCAGAACAAGCTTTGGTTCATGACTTAGTAGAACCAAATGAACTTTGGCATAGAAGGCTTGCACATGTACATTACAGGGCACTACCATTTGCAAGCAAAGCTGTTGAAGGTCTTCCAGAAATGCAGACAAAACATGATGGTGTTGGCAAAGGATGTGCAAAAGGAAAGAACACAAAGAAGACATTTCCAAGTAGTGAGAGCAAGGCAAAAGGAATCTTGGAAATCATTTACTCCGATGTATGCGGTCAGATGTCATCCAGTTCATTGAGCGGGTATGTATACTATGTTTCTTTTGTTGATGATTTTTCTAGGAAGACATGGATATACTTCATGAAGAACAAAGATGAAGTATTCAGCAAGTTCAAGGAATTCAAAGCCTTGATCGAGAACCACACTGAAAGGAAGATCAAGACTTTTCAATTAGATAATGGCGGAGAATTCACATCAAATGAATTCAAAGAGTTATGCAAAGACTTAGGGATTAAGAGGGAGTTGTCCACTCCATATAATCCACAACAGAATGGGATTGCAGAAAGGAAGAATAGAACTATCATGAAAGCTGCAAGAGCAATGCTTCATGATCGAGATCTTCCTATGCATCTATGGGCAGAAGTTGCCAGAACAACGGTGTATGTACAGAACCGTACTCCACACAGAGTACTTGAGAACAAGACACCTGAAGAAGTCTTTTTCGGCAAGAAATCAGAAGTTAGCCATCTCAGAATATTCGGCTGTCCAGTGCACATACACATTCCAAAAGAGAAGAGAACAAAATTAGATCCTTCAGGAAAGAAGGGTATATTTGTGGGATACTCTGAAAGCTCGAAGGCTTATAGAATATTCTTTCCAGGATTTAAGAAGATCGACATCAGCAGGGATGTGACATTTGATGAAGACTCAGCTTACAACAAATCCAGAAAGAGACTTGCTGAAGAACCTGAAGAAGCAGAAGCACCCATAATTCATGATACAACCATGAACGAAGAAACTCAAAAAGAAGATTGAGAATTTGAAGAACCTCAAGAACCTGTAGATCCACCTCAGGAGGAGAATCCTCACAAGAGGAAACCTGCTTGGGTACAAAAAGCTATCCAAGGTGCGGAAAGATATGGGGCTCCAGAAGAAAATCACAGAGAAAGAAAGAGGACCAGATCCTGCTCCAGATATGTAGCTTTATTATGTGATTTCATCAATAAAGAACCTTCCAATTATGAAGAAGCGGCAGAACGGAAAGAATGGAAGGATGCTATGATCAAAGAGTATCAATCGATCATGAAGAACGATGTTTGGGATGTTGTCCCAAGACCAGAAGGGAAGTCTGTCGTAACTTCCAAATGGATCTACAAGATCAATCATGCTGCAGATGGTAGCTTTGAAAAATATAAAGCAAGATTTGTTGCTCGTGGTTTCTCTTAGAAAGAAGGAATAGATTATGAAGAAACTTTTGCACCTGTAGCCAGATACACTTCCATCAGATCAGTACTTGCTCTGACTGCAGTGATGAAATGGAAGATACACCAGATGGATGTCAAGACTGCTTTCTTGAATGGTTTAGTGGAAGAGGAAGTGTATGTGGAGCAACCACTCGGTTTTGAGACACATGACGGGGAGTCTCATGTATGTAGATTGAAGAAAGCCCTGTACGGTTTGAAACAGGCACCTAGGACATGGTATGGTAGGATTGACAGCTTTCTATCCAGTTTGGGCTTTACCAAGAGTAAAGCAGATTCCAACCTTTACTACAAGGTTGAAGATGGCAACCCAGTGATGCTCCTACTGTATGTAGATGTGATCTGTTTATAACAGTTATGGATGGGTTGATTGTGTATACGAAGAGGAAGCTTGTTGCCGAGTTCGAAGTGAAGGACTTGGGTATGATGCATTATTTTCTAGGCATGGAGGTGTGGCAAAATGCGGATGGAATCTTCCTTGAACAAGAGAAGTATGCAGTAGAGATCCTGAAGAGATTTGTGATGATGGACTGCAAGGCCTTAACCACACCTATGGCATCGAACCTGAAGCTATTGAGTGATGCTTCATCAGAAGCGGTTGATGCTACGATGTATCGTCAGATGATTAGGTCCTTGATGTACCTGACGAACACGAGACCAGATATTTGCTTTGCTGTGAACACCTTGAGCCAGTTCTTGACAGATCCAAGACATGTTCACTTGATTGCTGCAAAGCATATTCTGAGGTACCTGAAGGGTACAGTTGATTATGGGCTCAAGTATAAGACTGATCAGAGGATTAACCTGGAGGGTTATGTTGATTCAGATTGGGCAGGCAGTGCCATCGATAGGAAGAGCACTTCAGGGTGTTGCTTCAGTATGGGATCAGGTGTGATCTCTTGGTTTAGCAGGAAGCAATCCTGTGTGGCACTGAGTACAACTGAAGTAGAGTATGTCGCAGCTTGTTCAGCTAGTTGTGAGGCTGTATGGCTAAGGAAGCTACTGTCTGATTTATTTGATCTCCAGTTGGATGCGACTTGTATATATTGCGACAACCGGAGTTGTGTGAAGTTGTCGGAGAACCCGGTGTTCCATGACAAGTCAAAGCATATCGAGATCAAGTATCACTATATCAGGGATATGGTGCGGAGGGGAGCATCGAAGCTCCAGTATGTTGCGACGGACGAACAGATAGCTGATGTGTTGACTAAGCCATTGGCTAGGGTGAAGTTTGAGTTCAGGGAGAAGCTTGGTGTTCTCCAGATCAAGATTCCTCCCAAAAGGAAGTGATGTGTTCGTGTTGAGCCCTTCTGACATGGTGAGAGGATTGGTTCCTTCCATGGTCAGATGTAAGTGATCCAGCATGAAAAAGGGCTGGCTCTGTGAAGACACATCTAGTATGAAAAAGGACTAGCTCTGTGTGGATTCCACACCCAGCATGAAAAAGGGCTGGCTCTGTGAAGACACATCTAGTATGAGAAAGGACTAGCTCTGTGTGGATTCCACACCCAACATGAAAAAGGGCCGACTCTGTGAAGACACACTAATATGCGAAAGGACTAGCTCTGTGTGGATTCCACACCCAGCATGAAAAAGGGCTGGCTCTGTGAAGACACAACTAGTATGAGAAAGGACTAGCTCTGTGTGGATTCCACACCCAGCATGAAAAATGGCTGGCTCTGTGAAGACACATCTAGTATGAGAAACTGCAAAGTTACATTTATCGTGTCGGCGAATATATCGCTGGGGGTCTGGAATGAAACTTATCAGCAGCAACGGCGAAAATACCGGCAAATGTCATTTTGCATTAAAGAATACAAAAATAAACATTTTTTTTCAATTTTTTTAACATCTAAAGCAACAACAACATCAAATAAACACATTTCCACATAAATATTAAAATACAACTAATATATGAGATGCATAAGATGTCAAATGGTGGATCATGATAACATATCAACTATAAAGTTATAAATTGAAAATATTGAAATATGTTATTGATGGAATGATAGAAAATCACATCAAATGATCAAAATAAATGTCTCTGAAGAATTTAATCATCATGACTCATGAGGCATCTAGGTACTACATGATACAATGAAAAATAGTAGAAATCATCGATCCCCTCTACCCCTTTTATAGGCAAGGGGCACTACTCTTCCTCTGGAAGCAGTAGGGGGTCCTGTAGGTGCTTTGGATGAGTAGGCATCAAATTGGAAGCTCCAACTACGTAA
>LPNX010160748.1:224010-240172 GCA_001517045.1 Pseudotsuga menziesii | reverse complement strand
AAAGGATAGAAAATGAAAGTAAAGGAGAATGTCACTTTTACTTTAAGAATTTAATATTACCATTTATTACTTTAAGAATTTAATATATTTAGTTTTAATCACACTGCCAAAAACTTAACCCATTTTTTTTTTCAAATTTCTTGCAATTTTTTTTAGCAGAGCGATATTTTCCAAAATCTCCTGATATATTCCCAATATATCGCCACATATTGAATATATCGCGATATATTCAAAATATTTTTTTCAAATTTCTTGCAAATTTTTTTAGCAGGGCGATATTTTCCAAAATCTCCCGATATATTCCCAATATATCGCGACATATTGAATATATTGCGATATATTCAAAATATCAAAAATATCGCAATTTTTTAGTGGTGATATATCGCCAAGGGGAATGACTCGCGATATATCACGATATCGCCGATATATGTAACTATGTGAGAAAGGACTAGCTCTGTGTGGATGCCACATCTAGTGTGAAAAAGGACTAGCTCTGTGAAGACTCATCCAGTATGAAAAAGGACCGACTCTGTGTGGATTCCACATCTAGTATGAAAAAGGACTAGCTCTGTGAAGACTCATCCAGTATGAAAAAGGACTGGCTTTGTGTGGATGCCACATCGAGTATGAAAAAGGACTAGCTCTGTGATGATACATCCAGTATGAAAAAAGACTGGCTCTGTAGATGTACATCCAGCATGAAAAAGGGCTGGCTCTGTAGAACTTCTTGTTTTAAGAAGAATCAAGAGATAGCATTCGTGATGATACAGTGATGATGATCCAGATCCGATGATGAAGATGACTTGAAGATGACAAGGACTTGATGATGATCCAGATGATACAGAGAAGAAGACTTGTGTTGATAAATTGTGTTGAGAGAATACCTTCCTAGTTAAGAGGGAGTGTTGATGTAATTGTAACTTTGGAATGTATTCACTTGTATTTCTTATGTATTGTAACCCGATGTTTATTTCGGGATGTGTTTGTAATGTACTTGAGTCATGTCATGCCCCGATGTTCCTATCGGGAGTTTCTATAATGTAAACAAGTCATGTCAAGTCATTGTGGGTAACCCTCCTATTGGTCAAGGGTTAAAGTCCCCGCAGTTCCAGGGCACTAGGGTTATACTCTCCTAGAGAAGTCGGCCTTAGTAGGGTTTTGTCAAGTCGAGAATTAGTATAAATGGAGAGCTAGCCTCTCTATTTATCACACACTCACTCACACTCAGTTGTAGCGCATAGCTGAGGAAGAAGAAGACACTGGGGCTAGGAAGAAAGAGGTTACTGCTGTCAGGAGATCATCTTACTGTTTTGGGGTTTTACTTTTGGTGCTGATTCTATCTATTATGAGGAAGTTGCAGGGTTTTCTCCATTTATGGTTTCCCCGAGGTGATTCTATCTATGAGGAAGTTGCGGGGTTTTCTTCATTTATGGTTTCCCCGAGGATAAACATTGTGTTCATTGTCTCTTGTGTTTGATTGCTGTGCTTGTTATTCTCTCAGTTAAAGATCCTAATGTATTGCTAGCTTAATGATAAAAATCTAACAGTAAGTCGAGGCAATAGTCCCTAGAAGAAATTTTGTTAAATGTATTTTGAGTCTCCTAAAAGGGGGAAGTCGACTCAGTTAGGGTTTTTGGGTCAGCCACATATAGAGTATAAATAGGGAGGCACCCTCCCTCATTGGATACACAACTTACAAGCAAGTTCGCTCAAGAGAGAGAAAGACAAGTGCGTTGGTGAAGAAGAGGAAGAATCTGTTGAAGGCATCTTATCTTGGGTATTCTATCTTGGTTTGACATTGTAGTAAGTGATGGAACTATTTTGAAGATGTTGCGGGGTTTTCTTCTTTATGGTTTCCCTAAGGAAAATCTTTGTGTACTTGTGTATTGTTGTGCTTGTCTATCTTTCAGTTCAAAGATCTAACATAATTGAATTAAAGTGCAAACTCTAACATGGTATCAGAGCCACCCTTAAAAAAGGCACTATGTAGCTGCGAAAACTAGGGCTCCCAAGTTCTAACGCTTTTCTCCACAATCTTTCTGGAAAAGAGGGCTAGGCTAACTCGCCTCAAGGAGGTGCATCTTTTGGTGGAGAAAGTTTCCAGTTTGGAGAAATTTTAATTTTGACTTAATTACTGCTACCAAAAGAAACTAGGGCATAAATTTTTTTGAGCTTTCATTTACAGGATTTGGAAAAGGACCTCCCTAGACAACTTGCCTCAAGTAGGCGCATCTTTCTGTCTACGAAGAATCTCAAGATTCCAAGTTTAGAAAATTAGGGTTTCTTTGTCGAACTAGGTCAGCTAATTCCATAATCAGCTTGGGCATCTCAAATTGGTAAGATCTATTCCATTGTTATTTCCTTTTGAGGTTCTTGTTATCCACTAAGTTGCACTTAGGGGATTTCTAGTGAGCCGTCAGAGTATTGAACAAGCTAGTTGTTCATCATCAGAGCTTAGGAGTTCCGTGGTTACATCAGGACTAGTTGTGGTCCCTTTTTTAATAAAATGCATGTTCATACCTTGCGAGGATGTTGTAATAAATGTTCTAAACATGGCAAACCTTTTGTAAAGGACTTGGCCATCAATTTGATCATTCCAAGGTGTTTTTTCCCTTGTCAATTATGCAATGTTGAATAAACAATGTATAATTTTCGAGTTTTTCACTGCTCCTCCAAAGTTGGAATGGTCATCTTGGTGGTTAGGCCTTAGGAGGTTATTAAAGTTCATGTGTTGATGTATATCAGCGTGTTAGACATGGTTTTGAGTCATTATGAACATGTATTAGGTCCCCCTTAGTTTTTTTTTAAATTTCTGAAAAAATAAAGTTTTACGCAATTTTAGGCCATTTTTAATGATTTAAATGGAAAAATTCAATTTGTAATAAAAGTGTGGTCCGAATTCCGTTTTTGGCGTGGATAGGCTCGTTTTCAAGCTCAGAGCACCTCGTTTATCCTCGGGACTCACTTTTCCCATGCTTCGGGGTGAGTAGTTTGTCTTGTATGGCATTATTTCTCTATCGATGCGACAAAATCCCCCCCCCAAATGCTAAAATATGACAAATTGACACTAAAGTCAAAAGAGTCAAAAGTCAATTTTGATGATGTGGAAGGGGTGGTGAAGTGTTTTATGTGATAGGCATATTTAACTTAGGATAAAGTGTCAAGTTGGAGGCATTAAATTGAAGGCTAGCGAATCACATTAAATAAAGGGATGCGCTACATATTCAAGCTCACGTGTGACATATGCATGTGGTGCATGTTGTATGGTAAGTGAAAGACTATGTGGATTTGATTGGAGAGTAGCAAATCATGCTGATGGTTGAAGTGCACCATCCTTCACATCATTCAAAACTTGGATATGCGCCCCCCTTTAAACTCTTGTGTGAATATTTCATGAAGATAGCGAATCATGAGTGTGGTGATTTTGAAGAGGATTGGTAAGAGTTTAGGTGGGGGCGCATCTCTCTTGGAGAGGTGGCACATCCCCATGCCAATCAACTATGGTATCTCACACAGTTATCTCACCTTCACTCAGGTTCATGCTATGTTCACTCTAGTTGTTTGGTGCACCCCCCGTGGGTTTGTAAACTCTATAAAAGCAAGTTCTTTTGCCTCATTTTGGATGGAAGCAAGGGACCTCTGCTCAGATGATTGTAATTGTTTATCCTTGTTATGAATAAAGTTGAGTCTTTGGAGGACAATTTGCTGGTGTAATACTTTATATGGTGAATGCTTGTTCTGTAAGAGAGGTGATAACTGCTTAGCACTTTTTGTTGTTCATGCAATTTCGAATATCTAGCTTAAGAAGTTTGTATTCCAATCCGTAGAATAGGCATTTGAATTTCAAGTTGCTTTTTATGTGTAATTATATAAGATTTAAAAGTTATACGTTGTAGTCGGTAATACTTGTATGCTTTTGGTTTTATGTGACTTACCATACTAGATTTGGTCTTTTCCATGAAGGTTTCTTGTGTAGCTTTGCAGGTCACCGAAAGTAGAGTAAGACTGGAGCTCGGTTGCATCTTGTTTTCTTCACCGCTTCATTTTGGATCTAACTTGTTTACCCTGTAGGCATCCTCCTCCTCAACCTTGTTCAAAGCTTGACCTTGAGCTCTTCTTCTTCCTTCTCAACAAAAAAAAACACTCAACCTTAATCTCTTTCTTTTCATTTTTGCAAGTTAAAATTTGATCTTTAAAGATTTATCATTCTTCTTTTTACTTGCTTCAATTTAGATCTAAGAAAAGGCTGAAATTTTGCATCTCAAAGCTTAGATCTAGATTCCATTTACTTTAGCACTTCAAGTTTAAATTTTGCAAATTTTTTCCAAGTGTTAAAAGTTGTAAATTTTTGTGCTTTAGCTAACATTTCTAACGATTTTATAACTTTGTTGCTTGCTGATTTTTACCAGGTCGGAGGTAAAAGAGAGGGAATAACTGTCAAAAATTCAAGTTTTTGGCCGTCTGGAGCACCCACTTTTCATCCATCTTCCCCCTCCTTCATTCCTCTTCTCCCTTGACACTTGTAAAACCCTTTTTGATCCAACTCATACCATTATAAATCGAACTTAAACCTGTATCTATCAAGCACCAAGAGGGATCAAGTTTCTGGAGGTGTAATTTTTTTGGATGTGTGAAAAATTTAAGTTGAAAAAATTTACACTTCAAGGAATTGAATCCCTCTTGGTGTTTGATAGATCTGGGTTTAAGATGGGTGTATGCTGATATTATGTTATTAACAGAAACCACAGTAATATTAAAATATCCCACCTGTTATCACTGGGGTTAGCCGAGACTGATGGTAGTTCATGGAGGGTACTATCCAAATGTAGGGGACCCCAATAGTGGTTACAAAGAGGCTTGACTGCTTGATTACATTGTATTTCTGACAACTGCTGACATCTTGACTATAAGACGCAGACCACAAATCTGAGACCCTGTGTGAAAACTGTAGAGGCTGGCCTTGACATGATAATCCAATACTTAAAAGTTTAAAACTGATTTAGCATTTTAGTTTGCTGCTGATGTCAATACTGATTCAAGTCTAATGATTGAGCTTATTGATGAAATACCAAGTACTTCTAAGTTCTAATGCTCAGAAAATAATTTGTTTTTGTATTCAGGGTCCTTGCTGATGTGAACCGCTTTGGCAATCGTAATGCCTTCAATGTAGGTGGGCCTACTTCCATTCTATGATTTACTTTAGCCTTACCCTTATTTTGTATGGTTTATTTAATTCTTGGAAAGGGCTTGGTAATTTCTCCCATTTCTATGAGCTTTAAAAAATGGTGACAAGAGAGGAAAAGAGAAGGAAAACTAGAAAAGCACCAGAGAAAAAAATAAAGTGCCTAGCCTAAGGGGATAATCAGTACAAAACATAAATTCTCTTTTTTTTTTGTTTTTAAAGAGCTACAAGATTAAAATGCTTGGAGAGAGTTGAAGGTTGCTATTGATCAAAGATTGTATCATACTATTTGCGTTGTTGCTTTGAATACCAGCTTTTCAGAAACTAGGATTGGATTGTGCAAATTGGACAGATCCGGTTTATATGGATCTAGTCAGGTCTGCCATCTGAACGCCTTTAATTCTTGGCACATTTCTTATTCTAACTTGGTTTGAAAGATCTCCATATATTATTATATCCACAAAATTTAGAGCAGTTGCTAGTGTCAATTTTGTTCTTTTATGCTCATAGGTTTTCAGTTTCACTCATAGTAGCTGCTGGAATGAACGTAGAAATTGAATTGAAAGTTGTCATGATTTTTAAAGGACGCTTCTATTTGTCAAAATTATTATTATTAGTATTTACTATTTATAAAGGAAACCAAATATCATTTTGAAGATCTACCAATATTAGGAATTTTGATTCCCCCTTACCTTTTGAGCTAGGTTGGAATGTTTGGTGTCATTGTTTTGTTCGGAATTTTGCAGGAGAGGAGGGGGAGATGAGAAAAGGATGCTAGTTTTATTTTTTGAGAGGGTATGCTCATTTTGCTTCTCCAACCTTCCTATTCCTCTATGCTTTCGGTATACTCTCTCTATTGACTATAATGAGCACTGATAGACGACTATATACAGTCTAGTTCATTTCACATTTGTGATTCGTGTTAAATTGCATTCTAACTGCAATTCAGTTATTCCGATGGCCCATGGTGTATAGAAGTTTAATTTCTTAGGAAAAAGAAAAATAACTGTTTTGAAGGCACTAGCATGTGTAGATGTTAGACTGCATTTCTGACTTTTATTCAGTTCTAAATATGACCTATGGGGTATGGGAGTTTAAAAAATGGTAAATAAATAGCTTTGATGGCTAGTTATTATTTCTCTTTGGAATGTCTTGGGCTTGTCATTAATGTCCAAGAAGGTTGGAGCCATTCTCAAAGACATGTAAGAGACAACTTAAGCTTTCATTTAAGATCTGTAAGAGACAAGTTTCATGATGAATTATATATCAGAACAACCAGAATGCACTCACCACTGATTTTAGTCTTGTAAACTAGTATTTTATTCCAGAAGATTAAATACCATCTATCACAGTTTATTGATACTGTGACCCTCATACAATATGAGGGGTGACATAAATGTTACCTTTCAAATTCACACTTCAAATGTGTAAGAATTTCCCAAGCACAAAATGCAAACTCAAGAGTAACTAAGAGGGGCTACTCGCTGCCACCTCAGTAAGTCCCTCTGCAACTTTTGTTTGGCTCTTCTCCGACACAAGGGTGGTATCCCTAGGATAGGATTGCTAAGACTTGAAGAAATGGCTTAGCAAAACTTTTGTCTTTTTTGTAGTAAGGAAATATAAAATGATGGATGCTTAGGGACAAGTGCCTATCCAATATAGGGGAAATGGAGTCAAGGGCCTACATCAAGATTGCATTTTGTAAATGATCAAAAGATTCAAGACACAAGAGCTATGCCACAATATGCTTTAATGTGTTATTAAATGATGAGATGGTTTCCTACTTTCTTGGTATAGACATTGAGGTCAGAATGACATCTAGAAAAATTGGTGTAAAAAATAAAGCTATCCATTTAGTCATTTAGTATTTATTGCATATCTTGTTTGACCCCATTAAGGCACTGATCTACTAATTCAGTGGAAGGTCTTGTAGAGGTAGAGTTGTTTTCATTACATATCTTACATGTCTATTTCTACCATATTTTGGAAGCCTCCCATGGCCCAAGGAGCAGGCCTAAAGAGAGAGGAGAGTGTACTGAGGTGATAGTGGGTGCATCTCCTGAAAAGTTGCTGATCTTAGCACTGTCCCAAGGGACCTAATCCAAGGGGTGCTAATCTCTGAGATAACAAAATGTATTGATCTAAGTTGCAATTTTTTTATTTTTCTTCTTAATTTAGATCATCTATGTTTTGTATGTCAAAGTGATAACTTTGAAACCCCCAATTTCGATGAATCCCTTTAATGTATCAATTATGAAAATTTGTAGCACCTATCTTAGCATGAGTCCCTGCATGAACACTTCAGGTGATTTTGGTTATAAGGGAACCGTCCAGCAGGAAAAGGCAGTTTGATTTATTTTTTGTTTGTTTGGAGCAGTGCAAATATTATCCTGAAATCTATGTTGTTGATTTGATTCATGTCCCAGCAGAAGGCATCCCGATACAATGATGATATTGAAGATATAGCTTGTTGCCTCAAAAACTAACACACCTACGTGGAAGGTCCCCACCAGGATGTAGCCAAAGGGCACAATGGAAATTTCACCACTGTCACTAAGTGAAATTTCCCTTCGCTTCAGCTCTTAAAAAATCCAAGTGTTAGAGGGGATTCCATAAGGGAACTTAAGTACTTGCTTTGGCTTTGGAGGTCAAATTATTACTTGAGTTGCATTAAGATTTGCGATATCTTTGTGTTTTGAGTGTTAGTGTACAAGTCTTGAATAAAATATACAAACTCCCAAATCACAAATATGTAACCCAAACATATATGTAAGGCTTCTCACAAATATTCACTTGCATGGAAGGAAGAGGTAATGTGAAATATCATGAAGCAACGTTAAGACTCTTTATGAAACACAAATTAAACTTCATGAATCCATTAATAAACATCCCATTAGCAAGTGTTTTTTTAGATTTACCAAATGAACATAACTAGAAAAGGTAAAAT
The DNA here is from genome assembly GCA_001517045.1 of Pseudotsuga menziesii. Taxonomy (NCBI): domain Eukaryota; kingdom Viridiplantae; phylum Streptophyta; class Pinopsida; order Pinales; family Pinaceae; genus Pseudotsuga; species Pseudotsuga menziesii. Next base: position 232,043 of record LPNX010160748.1, on the reverse strand, counting down.
TTGGGAATAACTATTTGTTTAAGTCACTTAATGCCCAAAAAGATGTGAAGGTTTATACGCAATAATTAGTGAATGTTTTAAAGTTAGAGATTGTTAAACCAATGTGTTCATAAGTTGTAAGCATAAAAGATGCAAGGAGAAGTTAACTTTGCAATAATTTTATTGAGATGAACTTGGAAACCATTGAAACATGCAAAAGAAAACTTGTGAAAGATTGCTGTTATGCAATGTACAATGAATTGATCTTCAGCCCAGAAATTTAATTGTGCTTTAAACCCATGAAATATTGTAAACATTGGCAAGTATGATTCAGAGCTCTTTATGCTAACAAATGTAAGTAAAATCTGAATGTAATAACCATGAGAAAGGCCATATATATACAAAAGACCTCTTGTTCTAAAGCCGGAATTGCCAATAGAACAAGAGATTCATACTTCAGAATTATTATTACACGTCTTTTGCTGTTTATTAACTATACACAAGGAATAATAAATGTAAAAGTGTTGGTAAATAACAAAAGCAAGCTTAGATCTAATAAAAGATCACAAATGAATAATGTTACATTTAAAACTTGCAAAAATATTGGAAAAAGTAATTTGCCAAGTTAAATATTACAACCACATTGTATCTAACCTTAGTGAATGGACTAGACTTCTTATTAAATATGAAAAATAAACCAACGTTAAAATTGCATGAAATGGTTTGGATTTAGCAGTATCTATTAGAGTGTTGTTTTTTTAGATGTGCTTAGCAGAGTTAAAATCCAAATTTTAATATAACATAAGAAAGAAACCTTGTGGTTGAATTCATGTCACAGGTGCCTTTGTTTTCCTTAAGTGAGTTATTTGGGTGAATGAGTCCAAAGGAGGGTTTTCATTAGGTGAAACAGTTTGGATTTATCAGTATCTATTAGAGGTTTGTTTTTTTTAGATGTGCTTAGCAGAGTTAAATTCCAAATTTTAATATAACATAAGAAAGAAAGCTTGTGGTTGAATTAATGTCACAAGTGCCTTTGTTTTCCTTAAGTGAGTTATTTGGGCGAATGGAGTCCAAAGGAGGGTTTCATTAAGTGAGTTATTTGGGTCAATAGAGTCCAAAGGAGGTGAATAGAAGGGTTTGGAGACCACCATGTATGCTTTGGTAAAGAGTTCAACCAAATGCAATGGTTTATGATGGCCAATAGCCTCTTCAATACCCCTAGGGATGGATTCTAGGTGTTGAATCTAGAATACTTGCAAAAACACTAGATTTATGCTATAGGAACAACAATGTATAATTTCAAATGCTGAAAACATACATGCTTATGCTAATAAACTATAACAAAATAATTGCAAATTTAACAAGTAGTACCTTAACATCTTGGAGCAAATGAAGCCGTCAAGATCTAGCTCCTATTGTCTTCTAATTCTCCTCTTCAAGAGACTTTTCTAAACTCATAAACACACAAGAAAAAAATAAGTAAAATCTCCAAAGAGAGCCCTTCATTTACAAGAGATTCGCAAAAAATACAATGAGGTGAGTCTCTTTGATATAGATGAGAGAGTTGCTGAATTCTCGAGAGATGAGCAAAAAAATAACAACCCTAGACTCCAAAACCATAAGCAAACTTCCTTACCAACTTGACAAGTAAAAAACTAGGGGGGCGCACCAGTAGAATATGAGTAAAATAATACATGTGTGGTAAAAATATTCTCCAATGAGTGAGGCACCCATTTGAGATGGTAAAAAATAACAATGAACGGACCAAAATCTAGCAAAGAAGGTCCAACGACCTTATCCACATCCTTGACAAGTCAAATGTAACAACTTGTCATCATCAATACAATGGTCCAAAGGACCAAACAACCAAAAGGGGATAAGTGTGCCCTTCTTCAACGGTGTAATCTCCAACAAACATGGCTCATGTGACAAGAAAGGGTTTAGAAATGATGAACGCACCCTTGAAAATGGTTCAAGCATGATTAATGAAGCCACAATTGATGGAGCACCCCTCTAACTAACTCCTCAACTCTGTGCAATGGTCCAAATGTCATCAAAAAGATTGTCAAAGCTCATGACAACTCATCTAAATTATCCAAGAGGGTCGACCCTCTCTAACGATGATGGAATATACCTCATGAAGTCTCACATGTGCATGAAGAAGGGGGTGCACCACCTAGGAGAAGACAACATGTATCTAGTAAAATCAACTAAGTGTTAGACATCATAAAGTATAACTTAGGAAAGCACATATTTATATGCAAACATTAACATAAAAGACTATTATATGCACTTTTCTAATAATTAATTTGATTAATTGTCCAAAAAAAACTAGAACTACCATGGTGCAGCCATAATTGATCAAATTGTCATGTTACATCTGTAGGTCTAAGTACACTTCCTGAATCCTAAGTCTTTAAGCAAGGTGAAGGTAATGAAGTGAGTATGATGTAATGAAGGGGAAATTATCTGATATGTTACGAAAAGGGGTTCGTGAATTAATTATCATGAGAAGGTGTCTAGGTTCCAAGTCTTCCCTTAGCTTTCAAGTGCGGGGGATAATTTTCAGCCATGTGTGTGCCTTTGGAAATGAATTACCCTTTCATGGGTTACCCTTTCCTTGTGCCATTTTTTATGATCTTTTTTTACTTCTTCTAAACATTAGTCTCTTTCCTTTGATTTAGCTTTAATAAGCTTGGACATTGGATCATGTTTTTTTTATTTTTTAACAAAGACGGGTAGTTTTATTAAAATAAGGAATGCTGGTCTGCATTGACAATTGTCAATCAACCTGATTACAAAATTCTGAAAAAAACCAGAGAATTAACAAAGAATTACGGAAAGAGAAAGGGGCACCCATTTAAACAATATTCAACCGCATGTTACGGGATTGGATGGAAGAAACTGGGTTCCTCATTTATGCTAAGAAACCCTTGAGGCATAAGACAAGCTTTGTTAGCGAGAGCGTCTGCTAATTTATTGTGATCCCGAAGAATATGGAAAATGTCAGATTTATCAAAGACTTTCAAAATAATCCTGATTCGCTGCAAAATTGAGTTTAGAGCAGAATTATTTAGGCTATCAGATGAATTTAGTGCTTTTATCAGCAGCTTGGAATCTCCATAGATTTGGACAGACTTATATCCTTTTTCCTTTACCAATTGATTGGCAAAAAGAAGGCTGTAGCTTTCAGCCTGGTTGTTGGACATGGAGCAAAGTCCCCAGCTGAAACTGAAAGAGGACGATCTGTCCGGCGAGAAGACCAAGCCCCCCGCACCAGAGACTCCCGGGTTCCCCTTGGAAGCGCCATAAAAAAAAAAAATTGCTGAGGGAGAATTCATCCAAAAAGAATTAAAATCTTGAGAGTTCCCACGAAACCTCCAGGAGGGAGGGCTGGCAGGCTTTTCACCACCCAACGCTGTATTCACATTTTTAAAATTAGGGCCCAGCCATAGTAAAGACAAGGAAGACTGCGACCATCCTATAGACTCGGTAAACAAGGATAAGGCTCTGATGGCTACAGTTTGAGGAAACAGCCGCTGTTTGTTGAATAAGCAGTAATTTACAGTCTACAAGAAGGTGGTCGGCAGTCTCCGTAGCTGATTTACAGAAATAGCAGCGAAAAGGACCATTGAATCCTTGTTTCAAGAGATTTTCGCCTGTCAAAATCTTGTTATTCAGAAGTAATCATGTAAAAAAAATTATTTTCGGAAGGCAATGAGAATACCATACAGTTTTCCAGATCGCTGGAGAAAAACAAGAGGAGTGAGTTGCTTGCAGAGCCTTGAAACCTTTGGCTGCTGTGTAAAATCCATCTGAACCCCAACCCCAACATTCTTTATGAGAGATATGGACAGGAGCGAGACCAGTTAGAGAGGAGAGCAACAAATTTTTTTGGATAGTAAGAGAAGCAGGAAGATCGGGGAATGACCAGCCAACCCAATTTCCATCTCTATCCCAAGAGCAGATATCTGCCAGATGAAGCAAACCTTTATTCCTTGCCCAATTCATAATATCTGATAACTGAGAATTATTGGAGAGAGGGTGCCCGAAAATATTGTCCTCCCAAAGATGGATCCTCTTCCCATTGCCCGAGGATCTATAGAGATGTAGCTTAAAGAAATCAAACCCTTTTTTGTAGGAGTTCTAGATAGCAGAGCCAGTTTGAGTATTAATTGAGGTAACATTTCTCAAAGAGCCCTCGTGAAGATATTTCATACGGAAAATCCTATTGACAGGATGCTTTTTGTCCTTGAATAATTGCCAAATCAGCTTGCCACTCATCGCCAAATTAGCCAGACTAGGATCTTGAATTTGAAGGCCACCTTGTATCAAGGAATGCTTGAGCACATCCTAGCTTACCAGGGGCATCTTGTTTTGGCCACCCTTTCCGTCGTTCCAGAGAAAATCTCTCAAAAGTTTAGAGATCTGGACCGAGATAGACTTTGGAGCTAGCATCGGGGAGGATTGAAAAATTGGGAAGGCTAAAAGTACTGATTTGATCAAGATTAATTTCCTAGACTTGGTTAACCACTGGCCACCCCAAGAAGAGATTTTTCTCTTTAACTTAGCCAGCACATCAAGCCAAAGAGAAGGAGAGGACAACCCAAGGGTTAATGGGAGCCCCAAATACGTTATCTTTTCCCACTTGTCAAAGCCAAGAAATCCCATGGAGTCTGCTATTCGAAGGATGGCCGAGTGTTCAACATTCCAGCCATATACAGTGCTCTTATTTTTATTTATCAAAGCTCCTGAGATTAGGCATACTTTTTGCAAGATAACATTAAAGGCCCGAGCGATCTTCAATGAGGCTCCTCCGAGAAGAAGAGAATCATCAGCAAAAAGTGCATGGTTGATTGGATCCACACCCCAAGCAATCTTAATGCCCGGAATATACCCAACTTCCTTTTCTGCGATGAGCTTCCTGTTGAGAGTTTCAGCGATAAGGATGTAAAGGAAAGGGGACAACGGATAACCTTGCCGAAGACCTCTGGTTGCTTTGAAAAATTCAGAGGGTCTACCGTTAACTAATGGTGCTATCGAAGGCATATTTGTACATGCTTTGATCATATTTACAAATTCAGCACAAAACCCAAACGAGAGCAGGACATCATAAAGAAAGGGAAGCTTTACTCGATCGAAGGCGTTCTTCATATCCAACTTTATTAACATACCTTTCTCCTTTTTTTGAAAGCTTGAATGAAGAGCTTCCTGAACTTGAATGACATCGTCCACAAGATGTCTGCCTTTGACAAATCCTTCCTGGAGTGGAGAGATCAGATTTCCAAGCAAGAGTTTTAGTCTGTTAGCAAGGAGTTTTGCTAGAATCTTATATGAAGCATTACACAGCGAAATCGAGCGAAACCTGTCAAAGGAATAGGGGTTAATCTCCTTTGGGATAAGGGCGAGGAAAGTAGAGTTGGTTCCCCCTCCCACTTTGGCTTTTTTCTGGAAGGCAGACACTGGACGGAGAAGATCTAATTTGATAATTAGCCAACAAACTTTATAGAAGTGAATTGAAAAGCCATCTGGGCCAGGAGCTTTGTCAGACTCCATAGACCAATTGACATCAACAATTTCTTTTTCCAAGAAGGGTTTCCTTAAGATATGGTTGTCCTCTGCATTGACAAGAGAAGGTACATTATCCAGAAATTCAGATGACACTTCCTGATCAATAAGACCATCATCTTGAAACAGAAGTTGGAAATGTCTACTCGCTGATTGTTTAAGGAGATCTTGGCCTTTAATGATGACCCCATCATCGATGATGATTTCCGAAATGTGGTTTCAGGAGAGCCTAGCCCTACACTGACGATGAAAGAAAGTAGTGTTCTTGTCTCCTGCCTTTAGCCAGAGACTTCTAGACTTCAACTTGAGATGTTCCTCCTCCTGCCTGAAAGATTGAGTATTATGTTGGGCAAATTGCGCCTGGGATTTTTGAGAAGAGGTTATTTCTCTCTCTTCCATGCCAATTTGAATAGCAAATAACTCAACCACGTTTTCTATTTTTCTAGACATTGGTGTAGAGGGAGGAATTTTGACCCATTGTTTCAACGCAATCTTTGTGTTTTTTAATTTTTGTTCAAAGACGAAATTGGGAGAGCCAGCGACATAAATTGACCAAGCATGGGAAACGATGTCCAGAAAGCCGCATCTCTCGATCCGCAATGGACTGAACCTAAACGATATTGGATCAAGTTCTTCTTTCTCAAACCGCAGAGAGATAGGATGATGATCGGATGAGAGCTTAGGAAGAATTTTTGATGAGATTATGGTTTTGCCATCCATCAGCATGGTCTTTACGTGGTTAAATGTGTGTTAGAGAAGGGCGCTTATGAGCTAGTAGATTATGAAGGGACAGCCTTGGCGGAGCCTAGAAATGGGCTCTATCTTAAAAAGTACTATGCATAATTTTCAGCTAGGGCTGACTATTGTATATTATTGTACAACGTTTTGCATAGTTAGGTTTTTCTTATGGTGATCAGGTTTGTTGATTAGCTTCCGTTTCTTATGGCAGATATCAATGGAGTCGTTCATCTACATAGGATTTGCGGATGGTTCAAGCCGTCACACTCAACACTCAGCCTCTGCTGCTTGGGTGATTTATACTCCTATGGGTCAGGTATTGTCTTCAGGAGGTGTATGTTTACGGCCTTCTTCAAACAATGTTGTTGAATATAGTGCCGTTATTGAGCTTCTACGGGATGCCATTTCACATGGTGTTCTATCTCTTGAGGTACTTCTTGATTCGGAGTTAGTAGTGTCACAGCTTAATGGCTTGTATCATGTTAGAGATCCAACATTATTACGGAGATCCATTTTTCTAGACATTGGTGTAGAGGGAGGAATTTTGACCCATTGTTTCAACGCAATCTTTGTGTTTTTTAATTTCTGTTCAAAGACGAAATTGGGAGAGCCAGCGACATAAATTGACCAAGCATGGGAAACGATGTCCAGAAAGTCGCATCTCTCGATCCGCAATGGACTGAACCTGAACGGTATTGGACCAAGTTCTTCTTTCTCAAACTGCAGAGAGATAGGATGATGATCGGATGAGAGCTTAGGAAGAATTTTTGATGAGATTATGGTTTTGCCATCCATCAGCATGCTATGAACAAGGAATCGATCCACCCTAGCAGAGATACCAGCGTTGCCCACTCTATGGTTGGACCACTTGAATCTCCCAATTTTTGGTTTTAAATCTGTTAAATCCCAAGCAACGATCAATTCTTCAACAAAATCTTGCATAAAATCTTTTCCATAGCGCCCTCCCTTTTTCTCATTCGGGGCTAGAGTAATATTTAGATCACCAGCTATTATAATATTGACGGGGGAATTGGACTCTAGGAATTTAGAAATCGTTCTCCAACAATCTTGCTTTTCTGAGTAATTAACAGGAACATAGAGATTAAAGAGGGCATAAGAAGTCTTACTGGAGAGATGGAAGAGCTCTGAAAATATCCAGTGCTGTGTGACAAACCAATTTTTTAACTAGAATTTCTCAACACTCCAAAGAGTAGCTAAACCACCACAGGATCCTCTAGCACTAACAACATTGCCAACGATTAGTTTCCATTTATTTTTGCTGAGGAGAAGAAGGGCTTCCTCCTTGATCTTTGTCTTTTGGAGAAGTAGGATTTCAGAAGGAACCATTTTCATTCAATCTTTTACTGCTTCGACTTTGAGAGGATTCCCCAATCCCCTACAATTCCAAGAGGTGACTTGCATTACTTACCCAAGTGAGGGAGTATTAACTCCCTTTTGGGGCCTGGTTCTCTTATTCCTCTCGTAGGACATTTCGAGAGTAGACTGACTTCCTTGCACCTTTAGCCTCTCAGCCTCTTCTTCGCGAATCTCCTTCTTTGACTTCTTGCCTTTTTTGGAATGCTGCTCAAAGGTGTCATCTTCAGAAGATCCAGAACTGACAGGTTTCTTCTTGAGTAAAGAGGAGCTGCGTTCGAAGATTGGATATCTCGACGTTTCGATCCCTACTCTGGGATCATCATCAGGAGACAATTAGAAGCGTGAGGAAATGTGTAAGACGTCCGAGTGGT
>LPNX010160748.1:170195-222514 GCA_001517045.1 Pseudotsuga menziesii | reverse complement strand
CCTGATGATGATCCCAGAGTAGGGATCGAAACGTCGAGATATCCAATCTTCGAACGCAGCTCCTCTTTACTCAATTTGCCACTGCGTAGATGACCATCTTCAAACAGGTTTCTTCTTCCTTGTAATATCTGCATAAGAAGGAGGAGAGCTGGAACGAATGGGAGAGTGAGAGGGACCTCCTTCCCCATGAATCGTAGAAGGAGAAGGGCTAGCACAATTGGGAAGAGGAAGGACACCTTCTCCAGTACAAGAAAGACCAACTTGTTCCTGAGATGTTGAAATGACTTCAGAATCCAACTCATTCACTTCGGATTTTTGCACTTCACCTTCTTGAAGGAAATCTTTAGGTGGAGAAAGCACTGCAAATGGATTTGAAGGAGCTTTGGGGAACCCATCAGCCTGAGATTTCCTAGCATCACCATTCACAGATTTTCCTTTACCTTTCTTCCTAGGCCCTTGATTGGAGTTTCTTGCTTTTTGGACTTTGGTCCATTGATCATCTTTCACTATTGCATTTTCCTCCTCTGTTTTTTTTTGCAGTTTCGGGCAAAATGACCATAACCATGGTAGAATCTGCATTTGAACGGAATTTGTTCATAGTCCAGCTCCTATATATGAGACCACTCTGCTACTGTCAGCGTTTTTGCCTCAGGCAAGCCTGTCTCTAGGTCAACTTCAACACATATTCTAGCGCAAGCATATTGATGTTTCCTATCAGCTCTATCAATGTATTTACCAAGATTGTTCCCTATGGTTTCGAGGGATTCAGAGCTCCAACAGAGCAAAGGAAGGTATGAGAGATGAACCCAAACAGGGACAGCAGACGGGACGTCTTGAGAGGGGTCAAAGTCAGGAGTCCACTTGTTTAAGTAGAGTCCCTGAGGACCCATGAAATAAGGGCCATTACGAAAGATCAGATCTTTGTTTTCTGCAACATCAAAAACAAAAACATAGTAACCTCTTCCGACGAAATGACTTCGGATATCCTCAGAAACTAGCGGCCGCCAGATCCTCTCCACCTAGCCATCAATTGCCTTTGGAGAAGGCCAAAGTTCGGTAAATTGGCCGATGAGACCACGCTCAGCCAGATTTAACCCCGAACGGCAGGACCAGTCAGCAGGAAGCTCCACCGAAGGGATGTCTACTTTTTTGACAAATTTTTGAGAAGGGCCCCCTTTCCTCTTGCCACAGGAAGCTATCAATCTCTTGTAGGCTTCAAGGTCAGGAGGAAGAGGAGCAATCTCACCAGAATTCATAAGATTTGATCCAAACCAGGCTGTAAGCCAGCCTGCTAGAAATTACAAAGCTGGCAGACTCCCATAAAGGAGACGAGCCGAGCCAAACCAAACAAAAACCTCCACAAAGCATGCACAACCAGCAACCCTGCAAAGGAAGCAGAACGAGATCAAGAACGAACCGCCATCTTCAAACTGCGATCCACCCTAGCAAAACCTCAGGGGAGAGACTTCAACACACTCGAGAACTAGAGCCATTTTGGCCACTCCAAGATCTCCAGCAGAGGAAGAGAAATGGCACCTTCTAGCCAAACCAAAACGACCAAGAAGAGCCTCACGTCCAACAAAAATTTTGCATTCTTGGAGCCATGTTTACCTTCATCGAGCTATCGTGATTAAGGTTAAGCTAACAGTTGCCAGACTCACCCTGCTAATACTCCCAAGGACGAGCTAAGGCAAGGCACTTTCCTGAACTCTTGATACTTGCTTTGGGTCACTCAATGCTCCAAAACGGACACACGGGAGCCAAGAAAAGAACCACGCCTGCAAACAACCCACGCTAGCTGCAAACAAGCCAAGCAAACAACACCAATAAGAGTGATCAACCTGCAACACCGGCCTCAAACAAGAGAAGTTTGAAAAAAATTCAAAAATCTTCTTGGAGCGATTTTTTCGACGGATTATAACTATGGGTTAATCGGATCATGTTTCTTTTTGCAAAGGGGCATGATTCATCATTTAATTTCATTTCCCTTAGTGTACTTTGACTCTTTTGACTTTAGTGTAGGAATCACACATAATATGTAAAAACTTTAGAACATGATACAAAATTAGTTAATTGTGAAAGGTGGGCGTGATGGAAATGGGTGAAGTGGCTAGTGAAATGGTATGATATGAAAAATGACTAGGTAAAATGTTGTAAATGACATGAAATGAGGGTCATGCTTGCTTAAATCTCTTGGGAACACCTAATCCCATAAGTCCTTTGATTGAGGAAAGAAGAATTATAACCACACTAGGATGTCGTTAAGCTATTGAAACAATATTGAGGATGCATTTTGCATTATAGAGTACCACTTTGGATCTCCTAATGTTATGTGCTCACATAAGAAAGCATTTTACCATAAGTCACATAGAAATGATATTTCATAATCTTGGTACCAACTGGATGTCCCCATCTGTCTCTGTCAAATGGTAAGGTAAGTTGAGTAGATTGAAAGAATCTTTGCTAGTTGGAAGTGTCTCTTTTAAGTGTCTATGGGAAAACCATAGATCTAATCTATGGAAGTGTTGGATGTCATGGAAGATCACATGGGAAATGATGATTAAGTCAACCGATACATGGCGAGGGGTAACATAGCCTATGCTAAAGGAAGGAGAACATACCCATATTAGTAGTTCTCTAGTTTTCACAGGCCACTAAGAGGGATTTTACTTCAAATACTAGTAGTTTTGGCAATTTTGAATGATATTGCACTAGAATTGATAGGGAGACTCTTGCCATGTTCGTTTCTATCGATGATTGCATGATGAAAAGCATTGTTTGCTATTCTAGGGTGGTAAAGAACACATTTGTACCACTAGTTCTTTAGTTTCCACATGCCACGAAGAGGGATTTGACTTCAGATATAATGGATATGGACAATATTGAATGATATTGCAATTGGAGTTTGTATAGGGATTCTTGCCATGTTCCCTTCTATAGGTGATTGCTTGATAGTAGAAGGCCATGTTGTTATGCGACTGTGGCGCTGCATTGTTGCATCCCTTTGTTTGTCTTCTTCCCAATTCTTTACTCAAAAGTTTGCTTCATTGTGGAGGTATATCCATTTCGAATTGAGCCACACTTTTATTTATTCTTATATCATTTGCTCTTTATCCTTTAGGAAGGCCTCTTTATTTTTTAGGTCATTAGTGGACATTTTCATTTCGGGATTTGATTTCTACTTTGTTGCATTCATACATTTCAATTGAATTGCATATTCAACTATTTATTTCCTTAATTTTGATTGTTTAGAATTCAGCTTTTTCAATGGAGATGTTAAAATATTACTATGTTTGTAATTATCTGTTCAATTGTTTGTTTTGGTCATTAACAAACATTCATATAATGTCTTTCTTTGCTTTGTTTTGTTGTGTTTTAGAGACAATTACCTTCATATGTAGCTTCCTTCTGGGCGCTTCCACAGCAGCTGCAAGGCTTACTTTCTTTTTTCCATCCTATGGAAATGCTAGTAGTATCAAATGCCTTACAACTACCACCCAATGTGATAGCTATAGAAGCATTGAACACTGCTCTTCAAATTGTTCGACATTGATATCAGGTCGTACTATGGCAACGATTCAAAGGGTAACACTCTCAACATCAACACCAGTACAGGATATTCTCCTGGAGATGTCTAACTACCTTCTTCAATAATACCAGGATTTCACAGCCATGAGTGCTAGGAATGATTTTTTTTTGATATCTTTATTAAGTGTCAGTAGGAGGATTTGAGCTAGCAAGAGTTACGTCACAAGAGCCCCATTTGCATGGGCTAGTCATAAGTGGATATTGTTCTGAAGGCTCCTGAGGCTATCTCTGCTATGGACACTGTTGTTGAGAGATATTAGCTCCCCTTTTTTTCACATCCTTGGGTGCTAGGAATGATTTTTTTGATATCTTTTTAAGTGTCAGTAGGAGGATTTGAGCTTGCAAGAGTTACATAACATAAGCCCATTTGCGTGGGCCAGTCACAAGTGGATATTATTCTGAAGGCTCTTGAGGCTATCTCTACTACGAGCACTATTGGTGAGAGTGATTAGCTCCCCTTTATTTCTTATCGGAACTTATTAGCTTTGCTCTACCCCTTTTGCTAGCTATGTTTCTTTGCTACTTGTTTAGATTTAGACTTAAGAGTTAACTTCTCTTTGTTGGGAGATGCTATTACTGCATGTTGTAATATTGATTTCAATTGACCTGTTATCACAGATATATTGTAGCTGGGCTACCATGATGCAACATGCAACCAAGGTTTTATCAACCGAAATCAGGAATCAAACCGGTCAAGGGTCAACTTGGACCAGAACCAGAACCAGTAATGAACTGGAGCAGTTTGATTTCAATGAACCGAACTATTAAAAAGTACATGAAAATTTAAAATTTAATCATAAAATTTTTATTTAACATTCCAAGCCATGATTTTAAACCATTAGACAGATAATATGCAAAGTGTACTCAAGTCTACTCATATATATACCATAAACCATGTATGGGTCACAAAATGGCACCAAGTGCACTACATAGATGATAGAAGATAGTTTTGTAGTACAAAGCAAAATCTCATAGCACATATATCAGAGTCTGAAACAAAATACAACATCAATGAGGCTCTATCCTCAAAATAGCCTCTACAATCCAAAAAACACGATCAATGATGAGTCATGAGTCATGGCTAATCAATCATCAAACTCAACACCACTGCTGGAAATGCAATGCTCAACATCAACATCTGGCTCAGACTCCTCTGAGGACCCCCCCTTAGGGACATCTACGACCCTAGTAGAAGCACGGGCTGCACGACTAGGTCGTCTAATGCCTCTAGTACTAGTACCACCACTGCCTGCAATGTTTGGATCTGCACCCGTATCCCTTGGAGTTGGTACTAGTGGATTTGCATTCAAAGCATCCCACCTCAACTTATCTTCAACTTCAATATCAAAATTAGATTCAAACTCTGTCGGTTGAATCTCCACTACCCATTTTGAGTTTGGATCAATATCCTCCAACATAATGGGATCTGTAGCAGGTCTTTTGTTTAGCAACTGGTTGTGCCTTAGCGAAAGGTTGTACTGCACGAAGATGAGGTCATTTAACCTTTATTGTTCCAAACAGTTTCTCTTTTTCGTGCGAATCCGCTCAAAGACAGACAAATTGCACTCACACCCGGAAGCACTGTAAGGTTGACTAAGGATTCGAATTGCAAACCTTTGCAATTGAGAACATTGGCTACCAAATGATTCCCACCAGCTGATTGCAGAGACAAAGTTCAACAAATTAGATCGTAAATTGAAGTTTGAACTTAAAGTCTTAAACAACTTAAAGGCTAAAGCTTAAACAATTAAGCTTAAAGATTTAAAATTAAAGCTTAATTGTTTACTTGGTCCGTCCTCATCTCTTGCCTTCTTTGCTAGGGTTTTGCAAAGGTGCCCGTGGCTTGATTGAAAGAGCTGATCTGTCTATGTATCTCCATCTGCTCACTCTCATCTGGAACCATGCGTTCTAAGCACTCATACAAGCCATCTTTGACCTCACCTGTTACATCATCGCCTAACTGAACTTTGTAATGATACCTTGGGTTCAAGAAATACCTAGTTGCATATATAGGGCAATTGAGTTGATTGTTCCATTTGTTGTCAATGATCTCCCAAATAGGGCCATACTTGGCCACTCTGTCTTTGTAAGCTGCCTTTATTTGCTCCTTTGCCTGATCCATAGCCTCATAAATGTAACCCATGGCCAATCTTTCCCCATCCACCAACCGCAACACCTTCACAAGGGGCTCAACAATTTTCACAACCTCTGCTGCTTTTTTCCAAAATGCACTATCATTAACTTTCTTTTTGGTTTCTTTTGCATCTTGCCTATGAGCCCATTTAGATGAAATCCATTCATCACATGAAAACATATTTTGCAAGTTCTCCTGGGAAATGAGAGATTGCAGTGTCAAGAAGTGAGTTGCAAATCTCCTGATGGCAAGCCTAACAAGTTCCCTGTTCCCAGTGTTTTTCCTCATCGGATTCAAGACCCATGAATGGTTGTAGATATAATACTTTGTAATGCTCTTGGCCTACTCTATAACATCCTTGATCCAATACTGTTTGCCTATATCCTCAAGCATGAGGTCTATGTAGTGTGCAACACATGGGGTTTAAAATATGGTTTTGTGTTTGCTCTCTAACATCTTACCGGCAAGGACATAGAGGAATTATCTGTGATGACTTGAACAACATTTGTCACCCCCACCTCCGTAATAACTTCATCCAACAGCTGGAATAGCAACTTTGCATCTTTGACCCTATTAGATGCATCAACTGATTTCAGAAACATGGTTCCTTGAGGGTAAGAGACAAGGAAATTGATTATTGTACGGTTCCTTGTATCACTCCATCCATCTGACATGATGGTACATCCCGTAGTGGCCCATGACTCCCTAAAACCATGCAATTATTCATTTATGGACATAACCTCTTTCTTCAAAAGTGATCCCCTCAAGTCATGCATACTAGGGCCTTTGAACCTCTTGCTAGCAGCAAAAATGGAATCCCACATGGGCTGATAATAAAGTGAGCATGAAACATTAAAAGGGATATCTGAATCATACCACCATCTAGCAATGTACTCATAAGCAACTTCTTTGCATTGCTTTTTCCAATGCCCATCTAAGGTGGAGGCATTGGCGCTTGCAAAGGAAGGGGAAGGTGTTGAAAAATAGTGTTGAAGGGTCTTCTTCTTTTTAGGCTGAATATCATCAATGTTTGGACAAGATGGAATAACATACTGGAAGGGGTCCTTACCAACAAAAGAAGAGGCAGAGGAAGAGCCTTCAAACTCATTTAACCTGGACCTCCTCATAGTGGCATTGGCAAGCTCTTTCTTTCTCCCTATCTTAGCTTCTATCTCTTTTTGCCTAGCCTTATCTTCTTCAAATTTTTTAAACTGATTTAACAAATCAACTCTTATCCCTCCAATTACTTCATTTGGTGCCTCACATGGGTGAACTTCGCCTCTTATTCCAACCAAGTGTTGCTTCACCCTATGAATTCCTCCCCCACGTATATGTTTGTTGCAATATTTGCAAAAGACTTCACCATCAAAAGCCTCAACATGGGCCCATTCAACGTCTTTTGCTCTTGGAGCCATTGTTAAAATGCAAGAAAATTCATTTCTGTAGGTGCAAAAAAGAAAAAAAATTGAAAATTTACAATGCAATTTAGATTATAGGAAAAAGTTGCAATTTAGCATTTCAAGTATTTTTTGAGAAAAAAAACAGATCTTAATTTTAATTTTTAACCTAGCATGAGCATAAATGATAGTATAGAGTCCGTAGCATGCTGCATACCTTGGTCCTTGAAGGAAACTTGCTTAGAACAGTTGAACTCTCGTCCAAGTTTCCAAGTTTCCACGATCCAAACTTCAAACTTTGACTAGCAAACTCCAGTCTCTTGCACATTGGCAATAAACAAACATTGAACAGTCAGAGGCTCTCAGCAATAAATAAACAGTTTGAGGCTGAGCTTGAGCACCCAGCAAACAACCGTCTCCATGCTAACTAGCGGTTGCAAACTCCAAACTCTAAACTCCCGACTCTATCTCTTTCACCAGCGACTGCAAAAGATAAGAATATAACTTACAAACAATCTACGTTTTAATTGTTGAGTGAAATGGGATGTAGGGTGGGTCTGTTTTATAGCGTTAGAATTAATTTAGGGTTAGCTGTTAGTTAGGCTTTAATTTATTTTAATAAAAATATCAAAATTTAACCATTTTTAAGTCACGCGGAAGTTGGTCGTGTTTTCTCAGCTGGTCGACCAACTAGTTACGGGCGCGACCGACTAAGAATGGTTCAACAATGAATCGACCGGTTTAGGGTTCAGGCTGACCGGTTCATTGCCGAACTGGTCTCCGGTTCGGTTTAAGGCCCAGTCCGAGCCGTTGATGCCATTGGTCGGTTTGGTCGATCGGTTTCGGTTTCGACTCGGCCGGGTTTAAAAACACATCATGCAACATGCATCATACATATTTTGATCTCTTTTTTTTTTCAGCCAAACATTCAGATGGGGATACAACATGGATCATCATTACAGCATGAGCCATTCAGAGCCTTTATTTAATAGCAGATGCAGAGTATTTCCTTGGGATTGAGATCTTCTTATTCATTGAGATGACTTCATTGATAACTTAGTTCATTCGAGCAGAGCAGTAGAGACGATACATAGTTCATAGATGGGCATATAAGATTGAGGCATGTAGATGGTGAGATCAGGTATATTGCTCCTTGGTAGGTATTTGCTCTCTAATGTATACTAACACCTTTGACTTGTTATGCTATGATGATTATGGTGACCTGTGCTTATATTATATGTTCCACTGATGATTAACTTGTGTTGAGAATGATTAGAAAATATAATGTTGAAGACCATTGCTTATGCCATGCTTTACACAACTTTTAAACTTTAGTGCTATGCTGGTTCCATATGTCACTTGTCCTCGTCCATCTAGTGTCATCCATGATTGATTTTTCCCATAACTTATGACTGAGACCTATGAGATTGAAGATCATCTTCCCCACTTTGACCCCTATGCATGATGGATCCCATGTTGTTTTTTGTCTCGGCTCTGAGTTGTGCAACAAAACTTGCGGATGCCTTGATCCTTTTGGGCTAGGAGAACCCGTTGGTGTTGGATCCTAAGCTTAAGTGGGTTGGGTTTTGAAGCCTTGACCTCTTTGGTCGGTTTCCCTCGATGTTTGGTCTTGACTGTGGATATTCCCCCTAGTTGCCCGAAGAGCGTTGGCGAAAACTTGAAGCAATATGTCCACCATCATTACATGCATTATGTGTTATATGCTATATACTGTGAAATGCAAGCCCACAAATAAAGTTGCAAAATGTGTCTTTAGACACAACTCAAAAAGGGCTAAATGCGAAATCTAAAGACTGCTAGTCATTTATCACAACTCACAATTTCATTTCACAACTCACAATTTCACAAATAAAACAGTTGATAAATAAATGCGAAATCTAAAGACTGCTAGTCATCTTATTTAAAATGTAATGATTAATTCCTCAAAGAGCCTGTGGGTTTTGATGTAAGATGGAGTAAGGGACAACTAATTATAAGTGTCCCGTAATATCTCTTCAATACAGTTTCTTGTGTACTCAATGCAAGGGTTCTAGAAAAGATCCTCACGGAGCTTGATTGTTAGCTTGGATGTGAGTTGTAGACATGTTGTTAAAGTTGAATGGACTCTTTTCAGATCAACTCATCCACTTGTGAGACACCGCCATTCCCTATTGTTATTTGTCATGCATATGTCACTGTGGTTGTGTGTATTTGTCATCATTCGGAAAGATCATATGGTTAAAGTCAACCAAAAGTCATTACCCTTTTGCCTTAGCCTTCACCCAACATTAGGAGATTGATTAATCTTTGTAAGTATGGCATATACAAGGGACTTCCAGAAGATTCAAAGATTGTTCAAAGACACATGTATATCTTACGAATTATTATTATTATTGTCACCATGATTTTGATTAGCATGATTTAAGTTGGGTTTTAATATACATCTTGGAACAGTTCTAACCTTGGATGCATGTAGGATCAGTTCAGTTCAGTATCTCATTTTCAGTTTGGGTACTTTGACCAGTCAACCCAGTTGACCAAGTCAAACACGGTTTCCAAGGCAATGACTGCAAAAATCAACAATGGTTATATTTGCTCCAGACATGCCCAGGACCAATACTACAGTCTTAGTTTTTATCAGATGGTCACAATTATTGAGTTCTAGAGTTTATTATTATTTTTATTGACTCTAACCATTATCTTTATTATGAGATGATGATATTATGGTATTCCAGTAGATCAGTGAGTATGAGTAGTCATTTGTACCATTATATCATGTCTCCAGACACTTATGTGCAGTATGTTTTCCCAGTTCTCATCTTGAAGGAAGTTATGATGATCTTTATTATTTTGAGAAGATGTACCACTGAAAAATGAACTAGGAAAAACATTGAGGAAATCGATTTGGTTTGTGTGGTCAAGGAAATGGCAAGCGAATGCTTCCAGATGATTTATTATGACTCTCCGGACATATCTACACCATTTTCACTCAGTTTGATGTTCCATATTATTTATTTGGCTGACTTAGGGGGGACGTTCCCCATGGGGCGCCCCTCAACCTGGTCAGTTGATGTATTTCATTGATATATCTTGTATTGGGGCCTAGGGTAAAGTGAGCCCCTAAAGGTGACCCTTCCATGTATTATCATGTTATATCTTTACATTATGATGTATTACGCCTCACTTAGGTGTCCTTTGGAAAAAGTGAGACCCTCTTGATTTGGTCATCTTGATTCATGTATGTAGAACAAGAATAGAAGATCTCCAACGTTGATGATGTTATAATCTCAACCGTCGGATGATAGTTAGTTGAAAAGTGGACATGCTCTCGATCTATTTAAGAGAGTTGTTTCCTCCATAGTAAATCATGAGCTCTGACATTGGAACTTATAAATAAAGAGATTTTCTCAGATCAAATACTTGTGCCTTTGTGGATGCATGAATGTGATGGTCATTGGAATTGGTTCTCTCTTGCATCGAGATATCTTGGCATAGTTTCTTGTATTTTTTAGATCCATTTCGATTTGCAAGGAAAGAAGGTGATCTGGAGAGGGGTGCATTGGTGAAGGCTCACCTTGACTGTTGATTTTTCTGAGCAGCATCGAGAGCCATTCTCTTAGAAGAATGGAGACACATGGTTCGGGACCAGGGTGTGGACTCAACCTAGAGTTGAGTGATCATTCTGTTGAATGATACATCTGGTCCGAGACCAGGATGTGGAACCATTCTAGCACTGGTAAACTCAACCTAGATTTGAGTGGCCATTCTTTTGAATGGAGGCACCTGGTCGGTTACCAGGAATAGCCATTCTCCGGGAGAATGGAGGCACTTGGTCTGTTACCAAGTATTTGACCTAGTGTCAATTTATGCAGCCTATGGCTGAGGCACCTGGTTTGTTACCAAGAAGACACTATAAGCCCTAGACCGGGTCTAGGCATGTGTGATACTCTGACCCTCGATCAATGGGCTTTGCGATCTTCTCCAGGGCTTAGCTACCCTTGGTTAAGACACCTTAGTACCCGATCTTGGTGTCACACAGAGTGTGATATAAAAGCATTAGTAATTCTCTCTGTTTATGATGATGTACTTTGAGTGGTGATGAAAGACCACCTTAACCACTTGTGTTGACCACAGGGGCACGTGAAGAAGGCTAAAGCAAAAGTAAAAAATACATAAGGACCCTTAGTACCACTAAGGTGTAAAAGTGAAAGTGGAAAAAGACATTTAGTACCACTAAAGGCAAAAGTCAAAATTAGAAAAGAATAAAATATTAATATTTTGATCTTTCTAATTTTGGTCCACTTACATGTGACTCAAAGGATATAAAAAAAGATCAATACATTTCATTATTACACACTTTCTCTCACAGGTACAACTGTTCCAATTGAAGATTTCACAAGTTATTGAAGAAAAGGAAGTTTGATGTGATTCCCTAGCATGGATGAGTCTAGCTAGGGCATTCACACTTGTTTTCTACAAGCCCTAAGCTAGGGTTTTAGCAGCTGCAAGTTCTTTTTTCAGTTTTGTGAGTTAGGGTTTTTACCTTAACCTTCTTCTTCATCTCCGGGCAACATTTACCTTCTCGGGCAGTTTCCACAGTCCATCGGGCAGCAGCTAAAAGTCTCACGGGCAACCCTATTCTCTTTGGGCTGGCCCTCTTCTCTTTCGGGCAGGGCTCAACCTCTCTCCTTAACCCTTGGGCAACCTTCAGTAGCAGCCCGTGAGGGTTTAGGGCCTGCTACAGACCCTCGGGCAGCTGCTAGGCCAAGGCCTTGGGTTGTCAGCAGACAGGCCCGGAAGGCCACAGGGTGCCCACAAACCTGCCCAACAGCTCCTGGGCAAAAGAATAGGGCAACATGTAGCAGGAAAAACAACTGGGCAGTAGATCTGCTCACTTGGGCAACAGTACAGACAGAGCAGTACAAACATCACAGGCAGATCCGGGCAGGCAAAACGGGATTTCGGGCTAGAGAGAGAAAATTAGGGCAGCAAGTCCTAATTTGTGAAAAAGCCCTAATTAGGTATTTTGCTGTGTAATTGGATTATCTTATGTAATTGTGGATTTGTGTTACAAACTTAGTTAGAGTTTAAGAATTTTTGGAAAAACTCAGTCATCTCATTTATGAGATGAATTACTAATGCTTTTGAGGTTTTTGTCCTTTAAAAGTTTCCCAATTGAAAAATCCCATGTTCAATGTGTTGATGTATGGATGTTGTTTACTGCACTTGTCATTTGTTTATGTTAGTCTGCAAATTTTAAAAATATTCATGCTAATGCTAAAAATTCAACACTGACGTCTTGCTTTGAGTTGGGTTTGGATAGGGAGATGATTATTTCTTTATGACTCTTCATTTCTCCATTATTTACTTCTACTTTGGAGATCCCGATTTGCTTGTCATTACTTATTGGGTTTCCCTTTGTGAGGCAGGTAGAGAGGACGCATTGGGTCACCGAGCGAAACGTTTTTATCAAGAATTTGTTCGCATCTTTCATTTGATCTATGAGGAAGCAATCCTCATCATCTAAGAAGGCATCTACAAATTCCAGGTGAGTATCTCAGCGAAATTCTCTTTGTTTTATTTTTCATGTGTTTCCCATTAACAAATTTTATTGAAAAACCCTTTGTAGTAAGTAGGAAAATTCACCGAGGCATTTTACACTTAGTATCAAAATTTGGTGATTTGGGTTTTTACGACTATTATCCAAAACCCAAACCCTAGCCTAGGCATCACCCTTGGACTCGATTTGCCTACTGAATCGAAGCATTGATCTTTTAGGCAAATCGCCCTCCCTTCATTGTCAACTATTTTCTGAGTGTGTTTTGTTCCGATGTGGTTTCGATTTCATCTTTTGTCATATCTTTCATCCAAGTAGTAAACATAGTGTGTTAAAAACCCTACCTAGGGTGATCCTTCAATTTTACATCCAAATTCCCTACCTAGGGTTTCAAGTTTGATAATTTGGATTAACACACAGATTCTGGATCTTGAAATCAATTTCACAAAACCACCTAATATTCAACTTGAGTGACATCATCAACCTTCGTAATCTCCACTCAAGTATTTCTCTTTTTGTGGCTTCATCGATAGATCTAGGGTTTGCAACTATTCACCTTATGTATTCTATTCTTTTAGTCTGATCTAGTGAATTAGCTTTAGATCTTTCGTTCTAGGATAGTTCTGGGTCTCCCCCTTTGTCACTAGGGTTTTAGTGGCATAAAGTGAAGAATATCTCAACCGGTGTGACAACCAATCCATTATTTGGGGGTTGGGGTATTCGTAGGTCACCACTTTAGTTGCCTTCCCTCTTTGCCATCCTGGATAGGATCACTTTACGGGGCAACTAAAATATTTGTGATAACATGACCATTTTTGTCATTCATGGACATTCTTAAAATTTCAATTTCTGTGCATTTTTGTTTAAGCATTTAGAATTGGTATTTGGTGGCAATTTCTGGTGTTTGGACAAAAATGAATGGTTTTGATTCCAAGTATTGGTTTTCCTTTTTCATATATGTTCAGTAAAATATGGTTCTGAACTCAGAAGATTTCTTTAGCATTTACCTTGAATTCTTGAAAATTAGGTTCCCTTATCATTGGTACCTATGCCATTGTATGCAAGAACATTTATTTAAAAGAATGCAGAAGAATAGTACATTTCACAAAGTAATCTGATCACGTGTATTTATCTAATAAAGGGAAGACGTTAGCAGAGATTAAATTTATTTCTGGTGGACTGCAAACAGATTATCGACCAGCAATTTACTTTGTTCTTTTAGTGGTTTATTCACATTGAAGTTCTTGGGTATTTATTATGTTCCCATGATTATTTCTAGCATGGTCCAGTTTCTTTTGTCAAGTTTATTATATTGTATGTCAATGCGGGCTTCGAAATTCTGATTGGAGTTCTCTGTCTTTAATCCTGTTTCAGATTGGGTGGCCAACATCATTGCCAACAGATGAGAAGGAACCATTTTTGAAAAACGTTATGCAGGAAAAGGTTTCAGCCTAGCAACTCATTTATTCCGAGTTCATCAAAATGGTTGTACTGTAGACTTCGAGTTTTCTTGAATTCAACCTCCAATCTTAGGCATTCCCTTTTTTCTTTGTCGTATTTCCCTGTTTAAAAACATCATTTCTCTTTCTTCGAATCAAGCATTGAATCATGTTATGTAAAGAATTAGAAAATGAGTCACGATAGCACTTAGTGCCCAAAACTTGTGTGCCTGTCATGTACATGCTCATATGGCGTATCAAAACATAGTTATATTGCTAACATAGTTGATATAGTTATTGACTGGAAACTTGCATGAAGATGCACACTGGCCTGTAGGTTTGGTACGTTTCCACAAGATTTAAGAATTTGCTGAATAAGAAAGGTTTCTTAGGTAGAAACTTATTGTTTGCAAGATAAATAAGAAAACTCTGCATTTTATAATATCAAAACTTCAATGTTTCTCGTGATAGTTTGCTGATTGTTTTGATTGGAATTGCTTGACATAATGTACAAGAAAAATTGTTGGGAAATACCATTTAAAATCTGTAATGGAAATTCTTTCCTTAACTATTGCCTTTTTATTAAGAATTTAGTTTCAATTTAAATCTTTTAGAAGATGCTTTCCTTGCATGTCATGTTCTATATATCCATCAAATACTGCCTGTGAAATACTTTTGATAAGCCTAATTAAATATTTTTGGTATGGCAGCATCACGCACTACAGGATTATGTTACAACTGGAAGCCTATCTTTGCGTACTGGAATTGACAAGTAAGTAATGACGAATCCAGAGTGTATCATATGCAATCGGAGATTACACTCCTCTTGTGACTTTAGTTTTTTTTTTCATTGGAAGAAATTCTATTCATTTTCTTACTGGATAAAAGGAGTGCATTTAGAAGGCTTGCTAAGCTGGTAGTCCTTTCAGTCTAGCATTTTCAAATTCTTTAATATGTTTCGCAACAATAAAATTTGAACTTCATTAGAGGTTTCATGCAATTTTTTAAACTTCTGTTATACTTCAACGACATTGTTAGGGCCTGTCATATGACGAATAATATCATTCTCAAGAGTAAAAGTTAGAAGAAGCAAGGATTTTTATTTACTTTTCTTGTAGTCATTGTTCATGGGATTTGGTTTTGGAACTACCTCAATGACTATCTCCCAACAATCATGATAGGAAATAATCTGCTCCTTTTTCTGCTTCCATGCGAGGTAATCCTTCCCATTTAGTTGTTCGATTCTGACATCGTAAAAATATTTTTATTTGCCATATCTGCTTCTGTTGGAAAACTTTTTATTACTCTGCAAAAAATCATGTTAGCACTTGAGGTTTCTTTTTCCTTATGAGTCCAATGTAAAATATTAAGCTTTATTTCCTTAGAAATAATTTTTTAATTTCTAAACTCCATTGATGAATCTAAAACTCTCAAGTGCAAAACAATAGAGATTTGGCAGACAGTTAAAGATTATCAAGGTTGTCTCCTTATTACTCCAATTTGAACTTGATTCGGAATGTTTGTATGTGTATGAGAATGCAGAGACAGAGCTTTCAAACATAACCTTTTGTTACTCCCCAAAACTTAGATTGTCTCATGTTCAAATACAAACCAGCATTCACCTACTGATATTTTCAAGAATTGTTTTGGGACTGTATGTAGAGGAGAAATGTCATGTCCTGAATTTTTTTTTTCAACTTTTTCAGTATATGTCTTTCTGTCTCTTTGGATTCTTTAATGGCTTCAGTATCTATTACAATGATGCTTCCTTCACAAAAGTCACTTGCTATAGGTTTTTAATGTTGCAATTAATTAATGGCCAAATCTTTTCTTAACCTTCTGGTCATGTCTTGGACTTCAGCGATATTCATTGCATGAATGTCAAAAAATTTGAAAATGTTTTTTTATGAAGTATAATCTTTGTTTGGCTATTTGTCGGAATCTGTGTCAACATGGTACCACCGTGTGTCTCCATGGGTTGAGTTGGACATAAGTGGCTTTTCTTCCATTGCATTAGTTACATCGTATTACCATATTGTGATATTGATTGTATCACTTGTGAAATTTTTCACAAGTGTTAAGCTTGCAGGATTTCCATGGCTAGACAATTGGATGGGTAGGTGGTACACTTTTCTCCTTCCTTGGAGATGTTGTTTCTTGATAATTGAGTGGTGGAAATGATGGTTGGCTAGGAGGTATGGTGTGATGTGTTCTCATGTCTTCATGGTGTTGATTAGTGAGTACAATGTGCCTAGAAAGAATGCTCACAAGGTAATGCACTGTTGAGTTTTTACTTATAGCAGTACAATTTTCAGATCTTGACAATTATTGTCTAATGATTTCAAGCATTCATTTCATTCCACAGTTTTTATTGAATAATTGCACATTGAAAATTTCAACTAAAATTGCAGCGGAAACAAAGGATCATAGAAACACAGCCATGCACAATAGACACAAATATTTTTACCCTAGGAAACCCAATAAGGGAGAAAACCCAACAACTTTTCTAGAGAAGAAATCGGTCCAAAGTTACAAGTACATCAACATCATGAAGATAAACCCTAGCATATAGAGAGTTTGCCCTTCTTCACAAAAAACCTTAGCAAGGCTAGTGAACCTCTATGACAATAATAAACCCCCTAAAAATGACTCCTTGGACATTTGCTATGCCCTCTTGGAAAGTGCGCATAAGTGGAGAAGAGAAGAGATGTGCGAGGATGAGTGAACAAATGAGGAGGTTGAGCACTTTATTTATATTGTTCAGTTCATGTGAATTTCACTTGTGGGGCCGGCTTGGCTTTCTCTCGGGGCCAACTTGTTCTTTCTTCTAGGGTCGACTTGTATTCTTGGTTATTCCTTCATCATAGAAAAGTTGTCCTTGTCGACGATCATTTCCTCACATGCACGTATATTCTCGCATAGAGCTGTAATGTTGATTTGACCCACACTAAGAAGTCCTGGACACTTCTTAGATTAGACATGGTATATTCCACAAGGGGATGGAATCCTCTATCAAATAAACAAGACAACTCACTCTAATATAGAATAGATCTCTCCATCATGGAGCAGGCAATGTAATAGCACCTTGGGGCTCTCTTGGGGCCAACTTGTTCTTTCTTCTAGGGTCGACTTGTATTCTTGGTTATTCCTTCATCATAGAAAAGTTGTCCTTGTTGACGATCATTTCCTCACATGCACGTCTATTCTCGCATAGAGCTCTAATGTTGATTTGATCCACACTAAGAAGTCCTGGACACTTCTTAGATTAGACATGGTATATTCCACAAGGGGATGGAATCCTCTATCAAATAAACAAGACAACTCACTCTAATATAGAATAGATCTCTCCATCATGGAGCAGGCAATGTAATAGCACCTTGGGGCCAACTTGTTCTTTCTTCTAGGGTCGACTTGTATTCTTGGTTATTCCTTCATCATAGAAAAGTTGTCCTTGTCGACGATCATTTCCTCACATGCACGTCTATTCTCGCATAGAGCTCTAATGTTGATTTGACCCACACTAAGAAGTCCTGGACACTTCTTAGATTAGACATGGTATATTCCACAAGGGGATGGAATCCTCTATCAAATAAACAAGACAACTCACTCTAATATAGAATAGATCTCTCCATCATGGAGCAGGCAATGTAATAGCACCTTGGGGCCAATCTCCCCACATCATATGACTGAGGATAATTGAGGAAGTGTGAGAGCACCTTGGGGCCAATATCCCCACACCATATGCCTTAAGATAATGGGAGATTGTTTGCCCCTGCTTGGGCCATTCTTCCCGCACCATATGATTTAGGATAATGGGAGAATGTTTGCACGATGCTGCTGTTAAATTTTAACATAGATCTGATTTGATAGCAATAACAGTCACTTTTAGAAATTTCTAGCAGTCTCTTATTATGATATATCAGCAATAGACAGGCTGTAGATAAAGTAATGTACCAGCAGTAGATAAAGTAATGTACCAGCAGTAAGCAATCAACCACAGGAACACAAAATTTTCACCCTGAAAATCTTTAAACGGAATAAAACCCCAACAAGAATAATCTTCCTTAATATGAGATGACTGAGTTTTACATGAGCTGATATAGAACAAACTTCTAAATCAGAGATTAAGTTTCCCTTAGGGCACACATACCAAGAAAAGAAGGCTGCCTGCAGATGAAACTCCGAGGAAGATGACCACTGTCATCAAACCCCTACAATTTCCATTTCTGATCTGCTGTACTTGTTGACCAAAATAGATAACTTTGAGGCTTCACTTAACTGTAAAATGCTGCTGTTGACTGTCTGAGGCTGCCGTTCGGCGTTTACTGAATAAACCTGTTCAAGTCTGGACACAGCCCTCTCTTAGTACTTTTGGGATTCTCTAGGCTGGCCGCAGCCCTTGCAAGAGCTGCCGGTAGAGTTAGGTGCTAGGGGAGTGCCCTAACAAGGGCGCCTTAAGACTGGAAAGGCCCTAATAGACTGCTGTTATGGTTTGGATTGAGTGATAAATTCATAAGTTTAGGAAACCACTCCTAGGGTCTTTTTAATCTTTTGTTCTTTTGACTTTTTGGCCCTTTTATCTTTTTAATCTTTTGACCTTTTGTGGTCTTTTTATCATTTTGATCTTTTGTTAGTGGGTTCTTGGTCCTTCGATGATGGGCTCTTGGTCCTTCACAGGCCATAACCTATGTCACATGGTTCGGTTTCGTGTTCGGGTTCGGCGAGCTTCAGGTTCGATTCGGGTTTGATTTTTTGGATGGGGTTCGACATAGGTTCATCTATATACATTTTTCAATATATATATATATACATTTTTCAATATATATATATATATATATATATATATATATATATATATTGAAAAATGTATATAGATGAACCTATGTTGGGGTTATATATATATATATATATATATTGAAAAATGTATATAGATGAACCTACGTCGAACCCCATCCGAACCCATCCAAAAAATCGAACCCGAATCGAACCTGAAGCTCGCCGAACCCGAACACGAACCCAAAATATGTATATATTTACACACTAATTAGAAATTAGTATTGTTGTAGAGTCATAGAGTGTAGTCTAGACTCTATATCATGAATTATAGCATAAATCATTTCAAAATAAACAATAATGAACCTGTTGCCCACCTATTTCGACTAGGTGGCAACTCCATGTACATGAAGATGTACATAGTTGTACAAATGGTACCTTGGAAAAATCTGAGGATTTTTTTCACTTCCGCAGGGCAATTGCCCCTTTGTAAAACGAAATGTCCGCTCCCCTGCGTGGGAAAATTAATGTAATTATATGTGCTAGTATGGGTCATATGATATGGATGCCACACCATGGAACTGGTTGTTAGGGAAGTTCCCTCATCGAGTGTTTTTTTCCTTTCCAATTGATCTTGTTGTGTAAACGAGTTTAATCGGTTTGGTTTTTCACTCAAAATCCTCCAAAGTGGTGACGGACGTTCTAGCAGTCAAGTCCATGGGGTGGCTAAGGCTTCAAATGTTATTCATGACCATGCTAGACATTTGTATAGAGTCTTGCAGAGTTTCGTTATGTTGTTGTATTTTATTAATTTTTTCCTAGTTAATTAATTTCACCCCTTGGTGGTTAATTAACTAAGTTTTGATGTAATAATGTAATTGCTCAAGCATGACATTTTGTAATAGGGGCTATGAATGCAAAATAAAATTGCTATGAAACCCCCTAAGCCACTGCTTCGAGTCCCATGTCATTCAGACAAGTGGTTGAAGAGATGGACCAATTTTGGTCAGGAGGGGTCTATCTCCCCTAGGGAATTAATTAATTTCCCTAAGTCAAAAATTCATATTATTTGATTTTGAAGGAAAAAATCAAATAATGCCATGGTAATTTTGTTTGGGGGTTGTTAAGTTTAGGAAAATTTTATTCCAAATTTTTCCACCTCCCCATGGCCAAGATATTAATTTTTCCAATTTTATTTTTAATTTTTCCTAAGTCAAATTGGAAAAATTTAAAAATTAAATTAAAAAATTAAATCTAAGGTGAAGTATATTTTTAGCCTAAGTCTAAGGTTAAAAATTTTGGATGCAAAAGATTAAAGTCAAAGCCATTTTTGGCCAAGCCACCAAGTAAAAGGGAGAAAACCCCCATTAGTGGGGGCGCTAAAGATAGAGGTGGTTTAAACCCTCAATATAGAGGGGCGTCACATATTAAAGGGGCTAATTTGGTGGAGGCGCCAATGTAAAACACCAAATAAGAGGGCGCCACTAAAATTGGAGGGCGTCATGCATTAAAGGGGGCGCTACCAAGTTTAAAGGAGGCGCTAGCTTGGAATAGAAGGGGCGCTAAAGTATAGAGAGGCGCCACATATGGAGGAAGCCACTACATTTGGAGGGGGCGCCTAGCCTTGGGCCCACGTCTTAGTCAAAGCTCATCAAAGAGGGGGTCATGCTCCATTATTGGCCCTTGGATGATTTTAACTTAGTCAAAAACCCTAGATTTAAGGGTGGAAAATGATGAGACATGGATCAAGCACCCTAAGCCATTGATTGAAAATTAATCTAAGGGTGGAGATTGATTGAGAGGAATGTAAAGTCAAATACCTAGATCTAGTGGTGGAGATTTAACCTAGATCTAGATCTAATCTCAGCCATTGATCTTCAAGGGGTTGGGGTCTCCCTCAACTATATAATGAGGGTCTCACTCCCTCATTTGACATGATCTCTCATGCTATTGTTATGCTGCCGGAATATTTCTCCACTCTTCTCTCACATTCTTTTGCTATTGTAATCTTCTTGCCCTAGTTGGGCTTAATACAAGTAAATGCTTTGGAGGAATTTTGGTGGCTCTTGTCTACATTTTGTGCTTCTTGTGAGGTAACCTGCTTTATGTTTATTTAGTTGCATTTGTTAGCTTGGATAGCTCTCCACAAAGTATTTTGTGGAGAGACTTGTAGGTAGAAGTATTTTTACCTGCATTTGTGAGTAGATTAGTAAGACTTTACAAAGTATTTTGTAGGGTTTATTTATGTGCTCACCTCTTTGCTTATATTTTGCAGCTTTTATAAGTTTATTGCAGGGATCTAAAGCAAAGGAGTACCTTTTCCATTGGTTTAAAAACTCTGTTTTCATTTTCGCACTTTTGCTTAAGAGGGTTTTAAGACTCAGTTTTTATCACTGTATAGTGATAAAAACCTTGGTTTTAAGGCCCCAATCCTTAGTATATTAGTTAAAGGCTTTAAATCTACTGTTTTAGCATCATTTAGGTGGCTGGAAACTCAGTTTTCAGCCCTCTAAACTTCATATTTCTGTCATATTTTCGCTCAGATTTTTTACTGTAAATTAGTAATTTTTTGGGACTAACTTTTTTTAACAAATTCTTTGAGTTTTCTGTAATTTTCAGCAAGTAAAGCTTGCTGGTTTGTGACAAGTTTTACACAGGTGAAGGGGAGGTGCTGCCCAAATTGGCTCAGAATCACCTCAACCTTCAACCGGTTCCAAAAGGGGTTTAAACCCTCACCTTTCTTGCTTCTTTTTTTTCTTCTGATATTTGTAAACCCCAATGAGAAGTTCACT
The DNA here is from genome assembly GCA_001517045.1 of Pseudotsuga menziesii. Taxonomy (NCBI): domain Eukaryota; kingdom Viridiplantae; phylum Streptophyta; class Pinopsida; order Pinales; family Pinaceae; genus Pseudotsuga; species Pseudotsuga menziesii. Next base: position 200,834 of record LPNX010160748.1, on the reverse strand, counting down.
TGGGGTATTCTAAAATTTTATAAAGCATTTGTAATATATAAATAGATTAGGAAGTAGAGTAGGAAGTAGTTGTTTAGATTTCTGTTTATGCAAGCTTTCTGTTTACCCACCTATCTTTGTGACAGACCACCATCTCTGTCACAAAGATTGTTGTGAGGTTAGGTTTTGCTAGTTTCATTTTCTGTTCACCCACCTATCTCTGTTACAGATCACCATCTCTGTAACATAGATTGTTGTGAGGTTAATATAATCTGTTTTATTTTTCCTGTTTACCCACCTATCTTTGTGATAGACCACCATCTCTGTCACAAAGATTGCTGTGCGGTTGAGCATTGCTTTAGCTAGTTAGAATTTTTTTCAAGTTTCAGTAATTTTATTTTCTGTTAAAAAGTAATCATACAACCCATTTATCCTGTGTATCCTCTATCCACTTGTCATCTCCCTTTAGGGACTTCAAGTTGGATATGAAAAGCAAGAGAAGTGGGGGCTTAGGTAATTAAGACAACTTTTCTTTTTCTGTTACAATCACACATTTTTTTTAATTTTCAGTCCAAGATCAAGTACCAGCACCTCCCATAAGGAATACTGCTTGGTTGATCTTGTTGACAGCTTAAAATTTACCTTGCATATTAACCACCAAGACTTAAAATTAACCCCTAAAATTTACCAACAAAAGCTTCTCTATTTCCTGCTCCTCTACTCGGTTATCACCCTTCGGGGTACTCGCGAGATACGACGGGGGATAGAGGAGTCTTAGTTTAATAGGCATCCATCTAGCCATTTTTCCTGTCAACTAAAGACAGTGACCTCGGAGGCGACTTGGGGTAGTAGACCGTGGGGGGTTTCTAGGCGCTTTGACGTCCTCCTTGTTGAGCACCAGGCCATTGGGGTTTGACCTGTGAGCTATGGGTTGGCTTTGTTCCCACTTTGTTGAGCGCAACAGCACTCCCTCTTTGACTTGAGAAGTACTGGATTGGGGTAGTCACACCACCGGTTCTAAAACTAAAATTCAAGAAGAAAAACTTTAATAAAATTTACTAAAATAAACCAAAAGACATTGCAAAACGTCCTACAAACACAGGTCATTGCTATCACCTTGCTGTTCAAGGTTTTCATTGCAAGCACTTTTATTTTTGCAAGTTCTTCACTTTTTAGTTACAAGCATTTCATTTCAATTTTCGCAAATTCTTGTGGTGGCATCTCTAATTCATGGTTTAGTAATCTGAGATCTTGTGTAACACAAATTTTTGGGGTAATAGCTTGACATTGTTCCATTATTCAATCTGTTACAACTGTGGATACTTCTAATATTGGTTAACTGCTCATTTTTTATTGTTTATATTGTTCATAAGTATTCATTTGCCACATTGTAACCTTGTTTAATTGGGATAACACCTAAACTGTGGTTTAATTAACTTACATTTCAATTTCAGTTGTAAATCTGTAAAGTTATAATTTTAGACTCCATTTGTAATAGTCACTGGTCTTTAATTATCTCAAGGTCTACTTGTTATTAAAACGAAGTCTTTGCATTTGCATGCTGCTTGTCATTCCTTAGATAATACAAAGGCTTAGCCTCACAAATTTGAATAAAAGATCCCTTTAATTAATTTGTAATTAATTAATAAATCTGGAACTTAGCTTTCCTGTAGGGACTACCCCCCTTGGCTCTGTTGAGATCTTGCCTAAACGGAGGAGTTGTGGACTGTGGTGACAGTGGTCCCCAGCTCTCGCTTGTCCCTAAGGACACACATAGCAGGTTGTGACTTTCCTGCGTCTTAAAGTGTGAATTAGGCGGCAACAGAACCTTTAAAGATCAAGGATTAGCTTAATCATGATTCAAATATATAATTTTAATTTGTCAAAATTATAATTATTTTGGGACGCTTTTTACTAAGCCAAGCTTTTTGAGCATAGGAATACAATTTTAAAACAAATTAATTAATTGGTCTTTTTAGGTTCGTTTGAGGTTCATTTGAAGTTCGTTCAAGTTCGTTTGAGGTTTGTTTTGGGGTTTGTTTGAGGTTCGTTTTAGGTTCGGCATTCAGGTTCGCCGAACCTGAATGAACTTTGCAATTTTTTTTAGGTTTGCCGAATTCCGAACCTGGAGGTTCGGGTTCGGGGAACCCTGTGACATAGGCCATAACCATATCTCCTTAAACAAGTCACCTTAGACCCTTCTCTTGGTCTATATGGTCCACACATGCCAACTCAAAGTACATCATCATAAATAAGGAAGATTATTCTTGTTCTCATTGCTGACACCAAGATCATGTGCTAGGTACTTCAACAAGGGGTGGCCAATCCCTTGAGAGAGTCCCATAGTCCACTGATCAAGTGCCTCTATTCTCGAAGAGAATTTCTCTCATCTCTAGGATGAGCTTCAGTCCAAGACTGGAATGAAATTCTTGGTAACTGACCAAGTGACTCCATTCTCCTAGGGAATGGCTCTTAGCCCCAGGCTGAGCTTCAATCCAAGATTGGAATCAAATTCATGGTAACAGACCAGGTGCTTCCATTCTCCTAGAGAATGGCTCTTAGTCCCAGGCTGAGCTTCAGTCCAAGACTGGAATCAAATTCCTAGTAACTGACCAGGTGCCTCCATTCTCCTAGAGAATGGCTCTTGATGCTGCTAAAAATTCAATAGCTGCAACCTGGAGAAACATTAACATGCTCTCCCTCTAATTATTGATTAAAGGAAAAAATGGCTAAGGTGATAAGGAAATTAATTAACACTTGAGTATTTACTGGAATGAAATCCCATCAACTTAGGGCTACGTTTTGAAGTGTTAATAATTGTACTTTTAAGTGATTGATTAATTAATGTGTCTTTTGGTTTGCTAAGGTTTTAGTGTGATTAAGTAAAGTCAATGAGGAAAAAGATCTAATCACAATAATTAACTAAAGTACGTAAGAATTGCTCCTAGATTTAATTTAAAATCATTGAAAGGGGGGCGTTAAGCACCAATTGAGGAGTATTTCATGAAGATTAAGGTTGAGGGGCACCTAGATGAAAATCCCAAGGGTTATGAGGACTTCCCACTTGTTACACTTTAAGAAAGGCATCCTAAATTTGTTACGAATTATCTTTTGACAAAGTGCCTAGAATTTTTCAATCTCAATGGCATTATAAATTTAGAAGTAGAGTGTTTGTGGGATTTTTGAGAAGTGGTTATAATAGAAAATTTGATAAATAATTAGAATGTTGGCAATTTCAAAATTCTCACCTTGAAAAATCTAGCAACATTTTGACCACACGTGCCACTTGAAGGGTGTGTTTTTACTAAATGAGCCACATGTGTGGACTATGTTTCTCTCTTGAAGGGCGCACTTTTGAAAGGAATTGTTTTAATTTCATGAAGGTTGTTACATGGTCAAATCACTCAAACTAGGTAGGCACCCTGATTTTTGCATCTATTTTGGGAGGTGGTTTCTAACCAACTCAATATTTTATTATTGTTTGACTATTTCAAAGAGTTGGTTACATGAGAAGTTTTTTGTATTATTTCTCTTAGAGAGAAAAGTGGATCTAACCACTAGTGTTCTAAAAAATTGATTGAGCAAACAATGGATCTAGAAAGGGAAACTAATATTTTTATGTACAAGGAATTTGAGCTAAAACCTATATAAGGGTTTGCTCACTTCACTTGAGGGAGGAGTGCTTTTGGAAAGACTCTGTCTATTTTAAATAATTTTGGCGTTAGTGATGAAGATCTATGTTGGTGCCTTGATGCTAGAGTGATTCGTTGGGATGTTCTATGCAATTAATGTTGCAACAAGTTAAAGATGGATTGCAAGTAATATGAATGAATGAAAATTAACACCATTCTAACTTGTTTGAAATTAAAGAAAGGTGTGGGATAAGACCATGCCATGGGTGATATTGACTTTTGCAATCTTTGTCCATCCAAACATTGATAGGATCGTAAAAGCTATACAAGTTTAAAATTGATGGAAGATAACATATCACATGATTCAACCCTCTAAGCATATCATTATTTCCAGCATCATTTTGGCTAGTACACACAATCATATTCACATTATGATTAATGGTGAGACAAAATGGGGACAAATTAGAGATTGATAAACCAAAAATTGAGACTCACCCCATTTATTGTTTAAAGATTGAGAAAATATGGATACTATTTTCATAGAGATTTTCACTCACCCAATCAAATGAATTAGAAAATTGGAAAATATCATGCACCAAGGATGACTGAAAAAGGAGATGAAATATTTCACTACTGACCACTTGGCACTGTTGAAACTCCTTATCGAAAATTTTGCCAGTTAAAACTTGATTGGAACATGAACCCATACAAGAGGACTTTAAAAGATGGGATGGGAGGGTGGACTTAAAATTTGTACTTTCTCCCATGCCTTTTATGATGATTGATCTTGAAATTCAATAAAAGGGAAAGTTTTTCAAATCGATAATGCTTTTGAATCTTGAAATGATTTAAGAATTTCGAGTAGGATCAAAGTTTGCTCTATGGGGATAGGGATCCCCGGAGGCAAAATACTGATTAAATAAGATATACTATCAAAATCATCCTTGGAGGGCTATTCATAATCCATGATTAAATGAGTGATACTATCAAAATCATCCTTGGACCGCTCTTCATAATCGATCAAGGAACTTGAAAGGTGCAACAAAGAGCACTCTTGGTCACGTTGAATCACAACCAAACTATCACTATGTGATTCTCCTTGAATTGGTTTACAACTTTACACTTAATTTGATTCTCAATCACATAATGATCATTGGACACATCTTGAGTATCCTCATCTTTTTCTTCAATGACATGGTTAGAGGCTGAATCAAAACTAGGATTGCTTAAACATTGATTCGAATGGTCGTTAATCAACCCATGATTATGGACTTGTTCCTCAAAAGTATCTTCAGTGGATTCATTGATGGAAGGCTCAACTATAGATGTTTCTTGATAGTGATCATTAGGTTCCCTTTTGTGAATTAAATCCAAAATTTACTCTGTGGCTGCTTCTGTCAATTATAACAAAGTATCTCGTATGATTTGATTGACATCACTTTTAATTTCAGCATGAGGTTTTGAAGCATTATTCTCAAAATACTTTGTGACATTCCTATGGATTGCACGCACACTCATAATTTGGAACATTTTGCGAGAGGAATGATCTTATTGAGAAAGCAAATTGTCAATATATGATCATCAACCACACAATCATTGCCAGATCGACCCTCTAAAGAATCATCGGTGTTCCTACCCCGCTTATCAATTAACAACCTTGTAGATATGTCATACCCAATAATGGATCTTGGTGCTAAATGATCAGACCATAGTTGAACATCCCCTCGTAAGGATGCAGCTAAGGTTTGCATATAAACATCTTCATTTTTCGCACCTTTAATTTCCATGTAATCCTAGAGAGTATGCAAATGACTTTCAATTGATACATAATTGTTTCCACTAAACTTGGATAGCCTCCTAATGTAATCGTTTGGCATAGGACGAGGTGCCCCAGGTATTTTAGAAAACTGAAAAGGAGATGGTTTGTCTTGTTTTTTAACAACTTTGGTTACTTGGCTATAAGGCCTTGATTGGGACTGACATCTAGGTTCATGTTGACTTACAAATTCGTCAGGGGTGGTTAGGACAATTTTTATTTAACTGATCAAGAGGATTACATGTATTGTAAAATTGTTGATATTTAGGATCATACTCGTAATCATATTCATATGCGTCCCCATATTGAAATTGTGAATTATATTTGTTTTTTTTAAGCCTATTCATAGGCTCGGATAATTCATTTACAACTTGTGAAAAGTCAAGGAAAATATTTGAGTTCATTTTGATTGATAACTTTAAGATTCCTAGTGGAGTCTCTATATGGGTTTGCCAGTGGAGTTGTGTTGTAGACTCGCCAGGTGAAATGAAAAAAAGTAATCACCGAAAGATATGTCGTTGGGGAAGTATGATGCGAGAGAGAAAAGTAAGTGAACGTAAAGTTAAGCAATGTAAAATGATTCATTGAATTTAAATACAGATGCGATATGATTCAGAAGATAAGAGCGAGGTACTACTCATAGACACTAGAGGTAAGCATGGCTATCCCAACAATGACGCCAAATAATGTTATCACACAAAATGTAGCTACCTACAAAAGGTATCCTATTCGGGACTGTAGAGGTAAGGTAGCTTGTAGCCCTTGGAGTCCTTAGCTTGTAGCCCTTGGAGTCAGAATTTAACGAAGGGAATCAAAGCAATCGACATCAACCCCTACTTGTAAAGGGGCAAATTAATACATTAACTTTAAAAAATAAAAACTCATCAACCGTAAGGAGTTAGGAGATGCTCCATATATCATCGAAGAGGGCCTGACAATGACTATCTCCCGATGATGGGCTTATTTGCAATTACTTGGTCCAATACTCTTAAATTCTTCAATTCTTATAGGACATCAAGACTCCACACATAAAGGTGCCAAAGACCATGTTACCTTATGCATAAGTTCCAAGGTCAAAGGCTTCAATGGACATCATCAAAGGCATGAGGGATTCAATGGTCTTCACATCCACATAATTCACATGAACAAGGAGGAGGGCTCCACCATATACTCATCATATCAAGGGTATCAAGGACCCCAACACCACCAATCAAGTGGTAACAAAGACTTCAAGGGCTTCAACATCATCATGTTCAAGGTCTTCATATCATTACAAACATATCCAATGGTTCCACTATATATCTTCATCACCATAAGAGTAGTAATACCCCAAAAGAGGGGTACGAATACCTCACCATTAGTTTGCAACACCTTATGGGATTCATATCCATGATCAAATGGCTACAGCATGCTAATGACCATATAGCGTCCAACGGCCATTAAACCACCATATTTGTGGGTTCAAGAACCAAACTTCCAAGGACACTAAGGACCCCATAAGAAGGGGTTCCAACATACGTGGTGAGTTCCAAGACCCAAGTCTCCACATGCAAGAGGATCAAGATCTAAGCTTGTGGGCTTAAGGACTCCACAAGAACTCAACAACCTCAAGACTATCCAATGCAAGCAATGGGCTCCACCATCAACACATGAAGGAACTTACACACATGAGCCACATCATCCATCCAACAACCAATCAAGATTCCAAAACAAGTAAAAGCATAACAAGCAGCACAAAGACGAGTAACCAAAGATCAACCAAGATCAAGGAACTCGACAATGGACTCAAATGGGACCAAGATACAACTTAGGGACACTTGACAAAGTCAATGGGTAACTAGGGTTTTTTCCATTGTTCCAAGGACTCCAAGGGCTACAAAATGACTGAGTGTTGAGCTTGTTGAGCTTGTAGCTCTAAACGGAGCAGTTGGGAATTGAGGTGACAGTGGGTTATAAACTCTTAGTTGCCCCTCAAGAACACACCTAGCGGTTGGGAGACTTATCTGTGTTAAATGTGTTTTAGGCAGAAACATGTTGATTGGTTATTTAAATTTTATGTTGCCTATGCTGTTGTATTAATTTCAATATTTGCATGCTTTTGCTTCAATTTTCATTTGTCATAAAAAACTTCTGAACAACTAAGTTACTAACTCATACACAAACCATCACGTAAAGCATAATCAGCCTTAGTAACGCTTAGGGTCTACCCCCTTTGGTTTTGTTAGGAGTTTAACTAAACGGAGGAGTCAATATCAAGTGACAGTACTTGACTCGAGACTTGCCCTCAAGGACGCACCTAGTGGCTTGAAGATTTCTGCCATGCTAATCTTGAGGTGCCTGAAAAGCGTCAATAGACACTGTCACAAATTTTGATTTTTCTACATGGACTGTAGGCATTCAAATGCAGATCAGGAATGGAATGATGAAAAATGTTTACTTCTATTACAAGATCAGGTTTCTTCCATGTGGGCTAGAGTTCTTCAAATGCATATGCCTACCATGGTAAGATATGCAGGATATGACAATATCTTGAGCGCAGTTTCTGTACTGTGTCTCCTGATTATTCTACTGTTTATCTGCTTCTCTTCTCACATCTTGAGAGCTATGAACATTAATGGATATCTCCATGGTTATCTGCATTGCTGCTGTGGATTGGGGCATCTACAACGAATTTCAATTATTGTAACATTTAAGAATGCATATTAAATGATTAAAGATACATGACATAAATCAAATGGATTCCACTTTTCTGTATGAAAGTAAATGCTTGTGGCACGTTTCCACCATTGGCATATGATCATGAATCATACATAATTTGGGTCTGTTTGTTTATGTTTTTGTAATGCATTAATCATGAATTTACTGTTTTCTCTTGTCTTCTTTAATTTTAATCGTTGAACATACCTTTTAAGGGAACTATTGGCAGAATTATTATAAGAACTTGCACGTTTTGCAAAATTAATTCTCATAGGGAAAGTGTAGGGGAGACAGATATATGAATTTAGGGTGTTTCAATGTCTTGGCATTGTCGAAATCCTCCTTGCAGATGAATGCTATTTTTATTTTTATTTATTTTTATGTTGGGTGTTGATTTCTTATTTCGTAACTTGTAGAGGGTGGGAGTGAATTTGTTACTCTTAAAGCACTTTGATAGATGTGCATTTGTGCAATTAGTTTGTGTAGATTGCAACCAGTAGTATTGGTTTCATTTGTTATGGTAACCTTTTAGAATAATATTAATGAAGGGAGTTGATTCAGAATGTTAAGAAGCCAAACTCTGTTTTGAATAAAGAACTTTCATACTTTGTTTGAGCTTTACAGTGAGTACGCTGATTTATATAGTCTGTTTTAGGCATTCTGAAAACGTGGTGATTGTCATAATGTGTTTCATTTCCAAATTGAAACATTCTTTTGGAAGCCTTTTCAAACATGACTTTTACCAACTAAAACTAAAGAGAACAAGATATGTTGATATAAATCTTGTTCAATTTTCTAGATTGTATTTTTGTGTTTATGGACAAATATTTATTGTTTAAATGTTTATAGGTATTAGATTTGATGAATGCAGCTAATTAATATTAGATTGGTATAGATAGCTTGCATATCATCTAATCAAAGTCTGTTTGTTTGAGAACACTTTTGCAGGTTTATGGATGATGCACTTGAGGCAGGAATACCGATCATAATATTAGCTTCTTATAGCAGGAATGGAGAAGATGTTGCCAGGTGTGCCTCAGTAAAAGGAGTAAAATGTCGTTTGCATTTAGTAGCATCTGAAGAACTAAATTCTTTGCATCACGATGTCATGAAGTGTTGACACTTATTGAAAGCTTAGTTTTAAGTCTCGACTTCATGTTGTATGATTGCTTTTTGACTTGTTTTAGTTCATATAATTATTTTTTGTTCTCTCTTTGATCTTTCTTGCTGTTGCTATGGCATGCCAGGTTTTTCTTTCCTAAATGGTACCAGAGGGTTTATGAGAGGGATTTGTTTGTTAGCTGCACCGGTTTTACCTGTGTCTATTTTTTTTGTTATTTTCCTTGAACTTCTGGTGACATGGGCATGCAATAGAACAATAACCATGTGATACAGGAAGCAAGATCTTTTTTTTAAACAGAAACTGAGATAAACTCTTATTAAAAGACTGTGACCAGCTGTGAATTACAGAGTTTCAAAACTTTTTCCAAGATCAAAGACCTGGATCTCTGAAAAGACAGAGCCCAAAGAGATGTCTGTGTAGGACTCAAAATAACTACTACAAACATTCTATCTACTGTTGGTTCTCTAGTACTATAAATTATTAAATTCTTACAAACAGACCCCTGAGCAAAACACAAAAATACATTAATATTAACTTATCAAAAGAGGCTGCAACTGATCATGACTATTCTTGACTTCTTGGTCCAAAATAGGCTGGCTGTAGGACTGAAGTTTCATCCATTGGCTTTGCTTCCACGGACGGGCTTGCCTGACAGTGGCTGCATTGATTCATTCTGACCAGTCCCTTTAAATCCTTTCTCATATCATCCAAGGTTGCCATATTTTGCCATTCCAGATTTGCACTGCCCTACAAGTTGTGTCTCACCTCACTGAGCATGCTGCCTATTCCCTCATAGACAACCATTAGCATGCATTTGAAGTCTTCCATAATTTATCAATTCTATTAAACGGGTCCCTCCAAGAAGCCATCACACCCACTGAGTTAGAGAGGCTCTGAGAGAAGATTCAATCCTTAGAATTTCCAGCTTCACATCCCAGCTTATGGTTTGTGCATATGGATTTTGATGTTGCTCTGTTGTCTATTTTAGGAGTGAGACTTGGTTGATATTGGTTATATGTTGACAATGATTTATTTTGGTTTTACTTGGAATCTAAAGTATAAATGATCTAGCTGTTATGTCCAAGAGATTTTTTTGTATACTCATTGGCCTTCACCTACTCCTAGTATGGATTTGGTCATTTCCCTTTAGGGACACAACTTGCTAGTCTTGGCACCATCTTCACTGTCTCTATCCATACGTTGCCTTCCCTTGTTGTTAATTAAACTTGACTTGTAACTTGACTAGTGGCATCTAGGATTTGCCCCACCTTCACCTCTATGTTGGAATAGGTCTCCATGTTTAAATTGTGTCTTGGTCTTGGTTTATGTGATACTTGTCACAGGGATGGTCTTCCTCTAGGTCTTGAACACAAGTAGTCTTACCTCCAAAAAAGTGTCTTTAGACACTAAGGCATTGAAGCTTAAAGTTATTCTAAATGGATGCTCTGCTAGCAGAGCAAGTGTGTTTAGACACTACTGCAAATAAAAACAAAACTAGCCAATGGCCAAAAGATGAGCACTCATCCATTGTATGGTGTAAGGCTCATTTACCCCCATAGGATATCAGGGTGAGGCAAACCTGTCAGGGCTAATCCTTAGTCATTTTCTAGAGTCCAGAAAGCTTTCCAAGGCACCTGCTCTTGGAGGCTGGCAAGTTAATAAAAAAAATTATTTTCAATTAAAGTTGATGGCTAGAGGATGAACACTTATTCTTTGTATAATGTACGACTCATTTGCCCCCACAAGGAAACAGGGTGAGACTGGCCCTCAAAGGTCTTGTCTTTCTCATTTTCTGGAAGGCTAGAAGGCTTACCAGCGCACTTGTTGTTGAATTTAAGCATTAACATGAATACATAAAAAATTTGCAGATTGACTTTAAACAAATGACAAGTGCAGTAAAATAACATTCATCACATCAACACAATGGACACAAGAGTTTTTCACTGGGGAAACCTTTAAAGGACAAAAACCCCAAAAAACATTAGAAACTCATCTCGTAAATGAGATGACTAAAATTCTTCAAAAAGTTCCACAAACCCCAATAGGGTTAACCACAATACCAGAAGATCATTTTTTCCAATTACATACAAGAATGCTCAATTAGTGCTTTTCCAGAAATTAGGGCTTGTAGCCCTTTTCTCTCTCCTGCCCAACAAAAAAACAGGCTACCCAGAAAACCTTTGTACTTGCTCGGATCTGACTTTTGCCTTGTCAATCTGCTCGTTTGTACACCTGCCTGGATTCCTGGCTATCTGCTCGATCTGCCCGTTGCCCGTTTCTCTTCCTGTTGCCCGTCCTTTCCTGCTCGGTTGTTCTGTTTGACAGCCCGAATGCTCTGTGTGGCAGCTCTGCTGCTGCCCGTGGCCTTTCAGGCTGGCCAGTGGGCTACCCAAAGGGCCTGTGCAGACCTGGGCTGCTACAGGACCCTCACGTGTCTGCCTACAGGATGTCTGGAGGGCCTGTGTGGCCACGGAAGTCCTCACGGGTTTGCCTACTGGCTACCCGAGGGTGTCGTAAGGGCCCTAACCCTTCCCGGTAGGCCTGCTAGAGGCTGCCCGAAGGTGTCAAGAGGGTAGAGCCCTCTAGTGGCCTGCTCGTGGAGGTGAAGAGAGGGCTAAACCCTCCAACACTGCCCAAAGAAAAAATAGAGACAATCCGTTGAGGAAGAGGAGGCTGCCCAAAAATCAATTTTTGCCTGTGAGAGAATATGTTTCCCGAAAATGGAGATGGATGCCAGAAAGTGATGAAGGGTTTGAGTAGAAACCCCTAAAACAGAAGAATGATAAAAACCCTAGCTTAGGGTATGCCTTCAATGGATAATGATGCCCTAGCTAGACTCATCCATGCTAGGGAACACTCACAAAATCTTCTTCTTCAAACTTGAGCAGCTGTACCTGTGTGTGTGTAATAATGAAATGGCTTGATCTTCTTTTATATCCTTTGAGTCACCTGTAAGTGGACCAAAATTAGAAAAAACAAAATAATATTATTATTCTTTTCTAATTTTCACTTTTACCTTTAGCCTTTCTGTGGTCCAAATAGTCCTTGTACATTAGGCAAACCTGTAATGAAATCCATCGAGATGCTTTCCCATTGCTGCTCAGGTATGGGTAATGGATGAAGTAACCCTGCCGGATGAGTGTGTTTAACTTTATTCTACTGCCAAGTACTGCACTCCTAAACATGTTGCATTACATCCTCCTTGAGGCCTTTCGATGGGAACCTCTCTCTAATTTGTCTATAAGTTTTCAAGAAACCCTGATGTCCTGATAATGGTGAGTCACGTGAAGTCTGTAAAACCTTTTTCTTTAAAGCTGATTTAAGGACTAGGTAGATCCTATTCTTGTAGTAAATGATGTTATCGATCACCTTGCATTTTTCATCTTGTATTTAATCGTCTAACAACTCACAAGTAAATTTATTTTCAGAATATTCAACCAAAAGATGAGACCTCCAGTTTGTAGATATACTCATGAGTGATAGGGAAGTTGGTCGTCTAGATAATGCATATGCTACAACATTGTTCTTCCCCTTAACATATTCGATCTCGATGTCATAAGCTTGGACCTTGCTGGCCCATTTTTGTTGCCTTTCATTTAACTCTTTTTGTTCTAAGAAGTATTTGAGGCTGTTGTGATCTGTCTTAATTTTAAACCTGGTTCCTGCCAAATACTTCTTGAATTTTGTTTAGGCGTGTAAGATTGCTAGCATTTCTTGGTCATATATAGAGTAGTGGTGTTCATAATCTTTAAGTTTTCTGCTTTCAAAGGTGATCGAGTGGTGGTTCTGTATCAATACTGCCCCAATTCCTTCCCCTAAAGCATCACACTCTACTACAAATGGCCGAGTGAAGTCAGGTAATGCCAAAACGAGACATGAGCTCATAATCTTTTTCATCTTTTTAAATGTTTGTTGTGCCCCTTTTGTCCAGCTGAATGCCCCTTTCTTTGTAAGATATGTGAGGGGTGCTGTCAATTGTGAAAACCCTTTAACATACCTCTTGTAGTAAGTGCAAAGGCCCAAAAATCCCTTCAATTATGTTACATTTTTTGGTGTAGGCCAATCCAAATTAGCTCTAATTTTTTCCATATGAACTTGTACTCCATTGTTACTTATTAGATTCCTTAGATATAACATTTCTTGCATACCGAACTCACATTTAGAAATTTTGGCATATAGGGATTGTTCTTCTAGAATTCCTAGTACTTCATCTAGGTGTTTTCTTGAGGGCCCTGTAATCAATACATATCTGTAATGTGCCATCTTTCTTTTTTACCAATACCACTGATGATGCAAATGGGCTAGAATGTGGTTGCATGTAACCTAACTCTAGTAATTCTTTTATTGTTTTTTCTATCTCATCTTTGTACCCTTTTTGGATGCTTGTATGGAGTGGTGATAACTATTTGTGTTCCCTCCTCTAACTCATTGATATGCTCGAACTCTTTGTCGAGTGGTCGACCTGTTGGAAGACATCTGAATACCCTCATATGCTTTTGTAGCAATGCCTGTATATCTGCTAGATGTTGTGTTGTTATTTGGAGGTTTATGAAAAGTGACAAAACATTTGACTGACCACTCTATGTCTTCTTGTTTGAGTACCGCCTCCATCCTCTATGATGATACTGGCTTGGGAGGGTAAGTGTTTATGCCCCTCAAGACTACTTTCTTGTCATCCTGTCTCTGGAATTCCATCTCCATGGTCCTATAGGCAGAAGTATACTTCCCTATAGAATAGAGCTATTGAACACCCAATACTACATTTGTATCTACTACATTGACCACATAGAGGGAGTTTGTCATATTATAGTTTCCCAGTGTGACATTTAGTTTGGGAATCCAATGGTTGCACTCCATGGTGTTATTGCCAGCTATTGCTATTGTAAACCCTTCGAATTCCTGTCTGGATACCCCGCCTAGCAACCCCTGCAACATCTTTAAAGTTGTGGGTTGCCCCACCATCAATCAACACCACCTACCTTGTGGCCTTGTACTACTACTCTGACTCGAAGAGTATGAAATCTGGGTACCCCAACAATGTATCAATAAGTCCACCCTTGGGCTCACCCTGGAATGATTCTTCCTCTGCTGCTCTAAGATCCTCAGCTTCTCCCTGCTTAGGCTCATCCTCGTCTTCTTCACTATTTGAGTAGACTTCTATATAGTGTTCTTTAGCTTTCCCTGCGCACCGATGACTTGGGATCCATGGTTCCTGACAAGTGAAACATAATTTCTTTCTTCTGACTTCCTTCCTAGTGTCATCATCCATCCAATTTTTCTTTGGCCATTCTTGTTGGAAGGGTTCCTTATCTTTATCTTTACTTATCTTGTAAGTCTCGGGTTCTACTAATGGCATCTTCTAAAGTGGATAGTTTGTAGGCTTTCACCCACCCACGTAAAGGCTCAGTGAAAGCTTCTTTAAATAACATAACCAATCTGCTTTTGGATACATCGGTCACCATAACTGCCACTCTCTGAAACTCTGAGATGAAGGCCTCGACACTGTTGGTCTGCTTGAGCTGAGCTAGCTCTCTGAAATGTTCCTTAGGGTCCCTCTTATCAAACCGCTCTATGAGCCTCTGTTTGAAATCACTTTATGAAGTGATGGTGTCGTGACCCGACGTCACTAACCCATGGTACCACCACTCATGAGCTTCTCCGTCCAGATGTAATGTATCCAATTTAATGGCATCAATCTCTGTCATAGGTTTTAGTTGAAAATAAGTATCCAACTTTTGGACCCCTATTCTTGCTGCACAATCGTGAGATCCATCAAAATTGGGAATGGTCAACCTTGCTACTGTCTTTTGCAATTCATCATTCCATTCAGGGTCCCTTGAGTAAACCCTTTGTTAAACTTTCTTGGTTGGTTCCTGCTTTTCATATTGCAAAAGTCAGAAAATGACATAGCTGAGTGGAACTCATCTCCCAAATCCCTGTATTCCTGTAGATATGCCCCAAATGGTTAACTTGGATCAGATGGTATGATTGGTCTTGCGGTGGTATTCTCCAGAAAGTGAGGCATGGTAGGTCTAGAAGACTTATTGTATATATGAGGAGTGTTTTGCATATGGGTGTAGTTATGTCTCCCACTATTGCTAGTGGATCCTTTGTCTCCCGATGAAATTGGTAGATTGTTTTGACTCTGCTCTGGTTTAATAACCAACCTGTTTATAGCATGTAACATCTCTTTCTGTCCCTTGGTCAAGTCATTTAAGGCACTAAATAAACTCTGGAATACCATCTTGTCTTCATCTCCCCCTGTTCCCTTTCCTTTATCAGAGTGTATCCTTGTTGTGTCCATGTCTGAATCTGTGTTTTCCAATTTAATCTTATTCTAATTCCGGATTCTTTGTGTAACTTGCCTTTTTTTTCTTCTATATATCATAAAAATAGTGTCTTCTGGATTCATTTACTGTTCATGTTCAAGCCCACAATTGGTGAGGAAGATGCTTTGATACCACTGTAATATCCCAAATTGATATTTTCTTCTTTATATGGATATGGTTTAGGTTTTGATTTATAGTTTAAGAGTGTTGTAGCCTTAAGGTTTGATAAAATCAGTTTGCATGCAATATTAAGAGAATACACAAACCCCAAAATAACAATAAACTTGGATTCACAATGAAATTAATTGCAGACACATACCAATATTAATAGCTTGAGTATTTGAGCAATCTAGAAGAAGCATGCATGCGATGCAACAAGAGATAACGTGAAAACGTGTTGATTCTTCAGTGGTTGATGCCCATGCAAGGAAAAACATCCCTCTCTGGATGAAAATCCTTCCATTGATGCTTTCAATACTTGGAGGATGATGCTGAGACTTTCTAGGTAGTGTAGTATGGTTCTCTCGATGAATTTGGGGGACACATGCAGACCCTTAGAGGTTTCCTTGGGCACTAGCAAATTGATTCTCTTGGATAGAGGGAGGCCCTCACTCCCACACGGTTTTGCTTTTAAATCCTTCGGATGTGCAAGAGATGATCTGATAATCACCATGAATAGTGATATGGTCCTTCCAAAGAGAATGGAAGTGACATTCAGAAGAATCAGTGTCTTTCTTAACCAAGGGGAATTGTTCCCAGTGTCTCCATCTCATCCCCAGCAGTAAAGACGTGACCTTTGTGATGCTCTCCTTAGTGTGCTAGATCTTTGATAATCAATGAATATCTTGAAGTGTAGATGATAGATCTTAATGATCTATCCAGTGAGTGATTAAGGCAGATAGGTTTCGTTGCTGAAAACACCTGTTATTTGAAGACTGATGCCCTCAACCCCAACTTGTTGCTGCAGCTACTGCTACTGCTGCTCTCGAAACCAATCTGAAAAGTGAAAAATAGCAATAAATGCCTTTTTGGTTCGAGTTGTTTTCTTTTATAGCTTTTAGGGTTTGCATGACTTAACTTTTGCATGCATGCAATCTAATTGCCTAGTGTCGCATGCAAGGTGAAATAAGGTCCTCATGCTCTGCATGCTTTTTGATATTTGCTCTGATGGCCTTATTTAATATACTGATGACCTACTAATACTGAATAAATGTTCTCTTCGGCTCCCTGTATCATAGTCCTCGGTCAATTCTCTCTTTTATTGATACCCGCTCGAACCTATGGGAATTAGGTTAGTGGGTGTCTCAGATGCTTAGTTAGAAGATGACATTACAAATAGATTGGACTCTTACTGCACACACTGGTAAGCACTGTAATGGTTGGTATCCTTGAGGGAACTGTGGATCAGTGAAGGGGAATGCCTTCCTTGTTGTGTTGTGTGGGGCAGTTGGAAGGAGAGTAGAAAAAGTATATGCTGGACAGAGTGCATATGGTTGGGTGGAAAATCGCTCTTACACAGCCAGTTGTTTGCGTCTCTTTTGTTAAAGATAAGCATTCTTTTGTTTATGATGTGTAATTATATTTATTTATATGCCTGTAGTGATTAAGCTTGCATATGCATGCTAGATGTGTGTGTAGATTTTGATTTCTGCGGTGTATTTTTGATGCGACACGTGCACACACGTTTTCATTGTCATGAGATTCATAATTATGATTATTGGGCAAAATTTGGAGAACCCGAATCAGTTCATGTCCCCTCCCGTGGGTCAGATTGAGGGACAGGGACATGACAACAAAGGCGAAAGTGAAAGGGATGGATGAATTGACGAATGAAATGAAAAATGATGACGGCAAAATGTTATGAAACAGAAGAATTCACTTAATTTAGTTCACTGGGATATAGATTAACCTTTGGGCTAACACACTTCTAAGGCAGACCACACCAGGGTAAAACCAAGACATGAGTAATTGTTTTAAGTGTTATGGATTACGATACGAGCATGAATGTAATATCCCATGCAAAGATATCACGATATAAGAAAACATTCTAAGAGTCTATGAAGGCTTAGAGATATCACAACGCATAAAACATCTGACACTGTCTTTGGCTACGCACATCCAAGGCATATGGACCATCTAACCATGGTAAAGGACCTCTGATCAATGATCGATGGGGAAGTCACAGATCCCATATTGGGCACAAATGCTTGTGATATGATCACAAACCACGTCTGATCAACATTTTACCCTTTTTTGAAAAGAAGGTTAACAGGGTCTGAAACGAAGGGATGTTAGGATATTTACAGAGTTAGGAATTAGTTAATAACAACCTGGTCTAGTGTGTTTCTAGGTACAAGTGTGTTTCATTAGTCTATATTGTAATGATCTAATCTAATGGGCACAATATGTTCTAGGCGTAAAGTGATCTGATGGTACATCTTATCATCATTACTAAATGGCTATATTGATCCGTGGCTTAATACTTGATTGGTCCATGATCTCTATTCAAAAAGCTTGGAGGGTCATTTGCTGATTGTGAAAACTCATATGTAGATTTTTTTGTTTTGTATTAATATATTGCCTCATGTGGCCGCATTGGCTAGGGCCATGGACTGTATCCCAATTCGAGCGTTTTAAATTTTAACCATATAATACACTGGTGTATTGATCTTTGATCTGGTTATATGAGTGGTTGCCTTAAGGTGTTCAACCTGTGTGAAAATACCTTGTTTATCGAATACCAGTATGAAGAAAAATTCATCACACTTCAAACAACATGGAAAATATAAGTTTATTTGATAACTTAATTTGCAATGAAGAATTCAGTATATATTCAATGTTTCTATATGTTTTGTATTGAGATATGTGTATATTCATGTATTTTCTGCCTGGACTGCTGTTCTTGGCAACCATTAATTGTTGGATGAACAGACATGATGATAATATGATTTCCTAGCGAGGATATGGCAAAAAAAATCAGGTATAACTACGAAGTATGTAAAACCATAATGACACCGTGAGCAATATATTTGACAATTAAAGCCAATCAAGAGAGGAATTAACACTACTTGGTAAAGCAGGTTTATCATATTTTCAAAAATCAGGTAGAGTTTGTAGCAATCCAATTAACTTGTCTTATTTTTTCTTTGCATTATACATTTTTTTAAAATGATTTAACATGTGATATTATGCTAAAAGGATTCCAACCACCTGGCAATTATTCTTGGCAGTTTCAATCTTTTTGTTTGCTTGTAAAATACTGATGAAATTAAAGTTGATAATCCGGTTGTGTTATTTTCCTTGTTAAACTCAAGGTGCCCAAGTTAAAAACCCTTTTATTATTTGCATTATTTTCCCAATAAGTGTAAAATTCAATGGATGCATTTCTGCACTTTGCCAGTAAATGTATTTTAATGAAACTTCTAGTTTTTAAATATCCTTTGGTATGGTGCAGGTGTATAGCTGAAATGCTGGGCTCAGAAAGAACGCAGAAAATTAAAATAGTGGGTCAAGCAGAGGTTGAAAACAGTTTTTATGGACAATTAGTGCTTGGAAAAGGAGCTTCGGCTGGTCTGGATGAGCTTTTATCTAATGAGGCAGCAAAAGCTGGTAATCTTTGTAGTTGTGTTCTTGGATCCAAGGGCTTTTTATTTATGAACTTGTTCTAGTATTAAAAATCCTCTTGGTGCATCACATAGCAATGTTGTGCTAATGAGGCTTAGAATTCTTACAATTAATTTGGACAGTTGCTGCTGAGAAGCAAAGAGTAGCAAAGGAGGTGGCTTCGATGTTGAAGTTGAGTGTAGAAGTTGATACTAACTCCAGTAAAATGTATGTTTTTGCCTTTGCGTTTATTCTGTTTGAATGGGATCTTCTTTTAATAGTTATTGATAAGTATGTTTCCAAGCATGTTGGTAAGAATTACTATGTATTATTTCTCGGTTTTTCTCCGCCTTTTGACTATTTTATATTACCATTGGTTATAGGTTGTAAGCATTAAAATATTTGGGAAACAGATTGGTTGCTGGTTTCAATAAAGCATTTTTTTTATAATCTAAGGCACTGTTTCCACCGACTGTTGCATGTCGTTGTTGTTGAATTTATGACGCTCTAAAAGATGTGATTATTATTACAATGTAGAAGAAAAATATATATATCAGCGTCCATAGGATGACACAAGGATGTTGTTTGTATAGAATGTAACACAAGGGAATAGTAAAATCATATTCAATCTGTTAATGATCTAAACGAAATCCAAAACATAAGTCTTAACAAAGTGGAGTGTGGTGCATCTACATCATTGGGCTGCTGTAGAGCATTGGAATTTTTTTTCACTTTCAATGAAGAATGTCAACTAGAGTAGATGCTGCAACCACGGGGTTTTCTGTGAAAGCAAGAGCACAGCCCTACTGAATCAGTGTTGGGCTTTCTGGCTTTGTGAGCCCTCGGATGAAATTTTTGGCGAAAGCAGTCGAAAGTCTTCTGAAGGTCAAAAACTTATGTAATTCATATTCATCTATATCCATTGGTGTCATTCCGCAAATTAATGCTAAATGTGATTCAAGGGTCAAATTCATTGGATATTGTGTTTTCTGAGGAATGCACATACTCAGTGGTGACACGTGAGGACAATCTTGAAACAATCCGTAGATTTATAATGCTTTCAACCACTTACTTTATGTTGAGCATTGAGTCGATTCTCAAGTGTCTGAATGCTTTCTGTCAGAAGCCCTTCAAACACTATTTCAGTTATGTGTATGCATTATCTCCGGACGACTGATTAACAGTGCTCTTATTTTATTGTATTATTGTTATGTATGTGCTGCTTGGGCTGATTTGAAGGCATTCATTTGACTAGTTTTTTTAATTGTGTTCCCTATGCACATTTCATGCGCGCATTGCACTCGTTGCATAGAGAAATGTTGAGAGCTGTTAATGTAATCTGCTTTACACTATCTCCCTGCATATTTTTGTGTAAGTCAAATTATAGAATATCATATAATATATAATTAATTGTAATAATATAAATATATAACTATAATTTATTATATTGTGTGTTATATTATTTTAGGTATATATGAGAACCTCTGACATGGTATCAGAGTCATGGGAGAAGGAATCCCAGAAGACAGTGAAAAACCCCGAGTGGCTGCAGTAAACAGACGAACCCAGGGACTCCAACACAATGAAGGGGGAGCTGACATTGGACAGTGTGAGGCAGACTCAATAGATAAGATAAGTATTTTGGATACATTAATATTAATATACTAGTAATGCTTGTAACTTAGGAAATGAAATAATGTGAGGGAGAAATAAAACAAGATTTTGAAAGAAAATGTAACAAACATAATAACAATAAATAAATAATAACAACAATTAATAATAATAATAATAACAACAACACATCCTATCTAAAAGACATGACCTACTGAAAGGACATGACTTACCATTGAGACTTGTCTATGCTAAAAGTGCACCATCACATGGTCGTTGTATACTTAACTCATATTTTATTGTCCTTTCTAGATTATAACCTATTGTTCCCCTGGTTTCACAGGAAAGAAATCATGTATTCGATCATGCAGGGATTTAAAATTGAAATGACTTCCCGTGATCCCTATAATGAAGATGTGGTTTTCGCCATATGAATCAGGCTGGTGGCTACTTTTCTTGAACAAAAAAGACAAAACCAAGGTTGTCGGATGTGTTGGGTACATGGCTTCTAGTTAAATTGGATATTCAGCTTATTACGAAAACTGAGAAACCCTAGAGCAGGTTAATTATCAAATACATGATATCAATAACACAACACAATAATATTATGAGATAGTACGATGCATCAATACATTGAGGGTCCTGTTATCACAATTCTTGTAGTTGCCTTGTAAAGTGAGACTATCTAGTTTGGCAGAGGGGAAAGACAACAAAATTTGTGACCTACGATAGCTAAGACCTCTGAAAGTACTCAAATGTCACACCGACCAAAGCTATCGACACTTTAGACCAAGCAAGGAGCTAAGCCTAGGGGGCGTCCCTATAACCAAGATAACCCTATAGATGATGAATTAAAGTGGATAATATAGGGTATCTTGATTGGATCTTTTAGTCTAATGGTTAATTAGAGATTTGATCGATTACTAAGAGAAATTGTGTGCCTATGTAAAAAGCCCAAATTTGTCCTAGGGTTTTAAGTATGAAAATTAGATCTAGGGGAAAAGAGGTGAAATTTAATGAAATTAGGCATTAAGATGAATTTCTAGATGAAAAATATGACAATTGAAAGTGATTCTAGGCATATGGAAGGGTCGAGTCGGAGCGTTTCTAGGCATATGGAAGGCCAAGACTCAAGTTATTTGTTACTTGATAAGGGAAAACTCCGAATATTTTTGTTTTTAACACATTTCTCGATGTATGCAGGTCATAGTGGAGCAAGCTGTGTGGACACGCAGGCAGTAGGCTGGTGACCGGTGTATATGCATAAATATGACCTTTTTAAGGGATTCTCAGGAGCATCAAAGTAACACTGAGCAAAGGGGGTTCAAAGAATTTGCATAGGGACAAGGAAGGCCATAAAAACATGACCTACCAAGTGTGGCAAATCTAGCTATAATAGATGCCCCCTAATTTGTGAGGTCAGAGGGGAACATGATGACCGAAATACATTACAATAGTCCCAGAATTGAAGCAACGAAGACCTAGGTGGAAAAACCAGTTGCTCATCAGTACAATACAATGATAGATCTCTGCATGTGACTACAAATATGAAGTGTAGCAGTCCCCAGATAGAAAATAGTACAATGGCCATGAATAGGCATAATAGACATATGTCACATGTGGTCATCGCCACGTACAATATACAGTGAAACAAGATCGTCATATTGAATGAAGACTTCTGATGGTACATTGGAATCTGGTCATGAGAATTGATATCTCATAGATACTGGCACGAATAGGGAGGTAGCATATATGGAAGGCCACCAAGATCGGAGGTCTTCTACACAAACCGCTGTTAGTACATGTCCCATCACGCGAATAAAGGTATCAAGGTCGAACCTGATGGACCATCGTCTGATTACTGCTCATTGATGTATACCGTTAACAGACGCGAGATATCTCACCGATAATAATAATGGGAATCAAGGTATAGAGTGCAATCAAATAAGTATGAATATATGTGTTGAGGTCGAACACTTGAGAGAGTCCATCGATCAGGGGACATTGATTTATTCCCAAAACTGTCGATGGGGAGAGAACCTGCCACTGAGGACTGCAAGTCCCAAGGCACTTAATGGACTCTAGATCCCTATTCCAGAACAAATGATTTGAAGTGGATGGAATGGAATCTGTTGGAAGGAGGGCATTAGGGCATCCCCCATCAACCAACACGAGGTACATAACAACACTGGATAATTTGGAAGAACTCAAATGAACTAGATGTGCATGTACCAGTAACTGTACCGAGTATGGCCGACATGCAAAGACAAGATAATTGAGGAATGGCCGACTCAGGCTAAAAATTCCTTCGAACAAGAGCATAAGGCAGATGAAGACTTAGAGGCAACATATATTCAACATGGAAACTGAGATAACTCTGCGACACATGAGGCATCGATAGAGGCTCCATAGGGACTGGAAGCATAACCAGTTGATGGAGAAAACTTAGAATAATGAGTACAACTCCTAAAGTCATACTAATAACCCAACCAATGGATAGAATATACAGTGCTTTGTTAGAAGGCGACACGACACGACAACTGCCAAAGTAATATCATTTTCCGTCTGACTTTTTATGTTTTTTGATTTTTTTGGTCTTTTTCATATTGGAAAGCTTGAAAAAGTATAAAATTGCTTATAGTACAAAACTAGGAGGAAATGAGTGTTGCGGGAAAGCAAACTAGTTCCAAGCAGTGGAACATACCTATGCTCAATGCAAGGAAGCATGTGCAGGATGAGGACACTCGGGGGAATGTCTCCTCGAGGTATGGGATAAGCAAGCTGCAAAAGATACATGGAAAGCTCTGCTTGGCTAGGATTGAGACAAGCTCAGGCTATATGGCTTATAAAACTGAAGCAAGGAGCCGAAATAAAGCTCAATACGACAAGCAAACGCATGAAATGCAATTACGACTTGATATAAACAAGAGTCCCTGTGGGAGATGGCCAACATAAAGTTCAAGAAAGAATATGAGGTTCTTCCTCAAAGACATGTCAAAACTACAAGGGACTCCCAAACCTAAGGGAGGACACTCGGCATGGGTACCAAACGACAAAGTGGGATCTATCTAGGGCACCGATGAGTAGGAAAGCTCTACCACTTATGTATTGCCACTTCTAGTAGCAATGTGAAGGTTCTGTAACATCACGAAATGGGTTCGTACCTATGGTCAAGGTGACATAGTCATAGGACAATGCATGATGCATGCAGAAAAGTGATCCTATCATATATGCCAGTTCAATATTATACCTGTCACGGGCACGAGCAAGTCAAAACCCCTACGAAAGTGCACAAAAATGTACCCTACATGACAACAATATTAGTCCAAAACAACTGGAAACAGTTAGTAAAGAGTCGAAACTATAGGATATAGGAAGGATTGGTCATGACAACTGCATTCAAAGGAAACAGTGCGGTGGACGATGGGACATAAAAAGGGATGTAAGGTGTAGAACCAACGTTCACGTATCCACTACCACCCACGTGACAACGAACACTGGTGTTAAGGCCGGGTGAAGGAAGTGAAAATCCTCCCACAAATGGAGTAGAGGGTGGAATATGACCACTCTAGAAATCTGAGCAAGGTAAGGGGCTGTGGTGCCACCCAGTACAACGCTAGGGTCAACACTATGACTTGGATTGGGTGACAGGATACTACTAGTGATGTCAGGCATGCCGAACATAAAAGGACCCGAACTCAAGAGAACATAAAGATACTCAAGTAATCACGATCCCTAAAGTCAACTAGTGTACAAAGAGCACACCTCTAAGTAAAGCTAAGTTAGATGCAAACAAGCCAAGAGGGAGGATAAGTGAGCTCCCGAATGCAGCTGGTATGTCTCGCCTAGGAGAGGCTTGAGACTCCCATACACTAGAAGCAGAGGTGTGTAACCAATTATATTGGCCCTCAGCTTCAACGCATATAGGGACTGTGTTGTTCGACCCCTACCTGGCCAAGACACTCACATAATAAACTCTACAAGTACCCCCCGTGATACTTAGGTAAGGCAACTAAGGTCACCTCAATATAACCAATAAGCAAGCGGACAGTTGCAAGCGGGATCTACCGTATGGGTAGGGTAACAAAGCCCGAAGCTCGAAAGCACCAAAGGTACCTCAAAAGACCCTAGATACGAATAAGATCCTAGAAATATCTTTGACGCTCAACAGAAAGTGGCAAGGGGCTATCCCCACCACTAACGTGTGCGTTGCTTCGTGCTTAACTCTTGTGTAAGAGGAGCCTTCTGAGAACACTAATTGTACCAAGGATTTCACTTCTCACCTGGACAAACATCTAATTGTTTTGGAAAAATTTACTCACGACACCCTATTCCAAGACTCTACAACCTAAGCTTGTTGGTGCCCCTCTATCAAATAAAAAGTGTAATTAATTTTAAGTTAAGCGTAGACGTTAATGGTTGCGATTACTCAAGGGTAATGAACGTGCAACTAGCGATATTATGACTCAGTAGTGAAATAAATATGCACGCCTAAAAAACAATCCCAAGTGCAATTTGCCTTTAAATATGAAAAAGGGGTATGCCACTACATGAATTGCGCAAAAAATCATTCATTTCCAAATGCCAATGCAATCCTTCCTATATGAATGCCTAAATACAACTCTCATCCAAGCAATCAAATGCAAGTACCTCCTTAAATCCATATGTGAGATGGAAGTAAGATTGCAACTATATAATTATTTTGTATTTTCAATATAAAAGAATAAAAATGCAATAAAAGTCATTAAAATTCTCAGTCTCTGCAGCAAGCAACAAACGCAAGTTAAGGAAGACACTGAGATTAAAAGACTAATGCACTAATGGCAAAAAAAGGAGATAAATGACTAGAACTACTTTCAAAGAAAAATCAATGAAAAAGGGGTCTCTCGTCAGAAAAGAAGCAGTCAATGCACAACATAGGAACCCAGGAAGACTCAACTACACTCACAACCCACCTAACAACTTCCCACATCAAGAAATCAACCAAAAGGGAGGATGTACGCATATGTTCAAAGAACAGTAGCGTATGTACGCGGCTAGGTAGAGCCCAACCCGCGTATATATGCGACTGTATATTCTATGACCCGCATATACAGAGAAGAAGGTGGTAAAAAATGGGCCTAAGGTCGAACCACCCTAGGGAACTGTCAATGAATGAACACACTACCAAATGTGACACAGAAATGAGGAGAAACTGGGAGCAAATCAAGCAAATCATGCACCTAAACCCCAACAAAAAGGAAGTTCCCCAGTGGACTTGCCAATTCTGTTATGGAGAAAACTCCTATGGCTTGGGGTGGACTACAACAGACAGTATGACACTAGAAATCTAACCATTTCCAATATGCAAAAGATATGAAGAAGTCTAACACTAAGGGATGAGAAGTGTACCTTATTCCGGACGTTCGTAGAAGATCCTCGTTGAGCTTTTAGTCACACTTGTGCCTACATTCCATTCTTAACAACAACGAAATACACATGCATGATAGATATTAAGTGTTAGAACCCAATCTAGCATATATATAAATACAATATATAATCAAAGCAACTAATCTGATGATTTCATCCAACTCTACCAACTCATTTATTCTGCTCTGATAATCATCCTGGTCTAACCCTGAATCTTGCAGAGTTTGATACACTGGTAACTTGAGATGAACTGGCAATGTCATTTTTTGTGCCGGGGACCAACTCAAAAGGAGACTTACTCGTTGCACTTTTCTTTAGTGATTTTATTTGCCCAAAGTGCAAACTTGATTTACTATCTCAAGATTTCTTATTATCACCAATAATCTTTTTAACGATGGCCATCAAGTTTTTGTTGCTTGATTCAGCAAGACCATTTCCTTAGGGATAGTAATTCGAGGAATGGGATAGGATAATGGCATACTTGAAACAGAATGATTACATTACCATTGAACCGAAGGCTTTGCCATTATCAGTGGTTATCTAAGCAGGCACCCCAAACCTAGTAATTATTTTATCTTCAAGAAAATCCATGACTACCTTCTCTATTGCTGCTTTAGTAGGTATGGCCTCTACCCATTTGGTAAAACAATCAGTTGCGGTCAAAATCCAAGTGTAACCATTGCTTGAATTATCCTTAAACTTACCAATGAAATCAAGATCCCATTGCTGAAAAGGGGCTTGGAGCACTATTGGCTTTAGAGGTAGTGCGGCAAGTTTATGTTTTCCTGGGAATAGTTGACATTTCTGGCAATTCCTAACAGACTTGTGCACATCAACGAGTAAGGTGGGCCAATAGTATCCTGCTCGAAGAATCTTGTGGGCTATAGTTTTAGCTGCAAAGTGGCCACCACAAATTCTTGAGTGGAATTCTTCTAAGAGTTTTTTAGACTCTTCTTCATCTACACACCTAAGTATGAGACCATCTGGGGTTTTCCAACCCAAACCATCATGAGTAAGACAATACTTAGTGCCTTGTAATGTTAAGGACCTTCTTTTGTGGCCAACTAGATGTTTAGGACAAGTCAGGTTGAGGAGATAGAAAACTCTATCTGAATACCACTGTTGCTGCTGAAGGCGCTAAAGCTCTGCTAAATTAGTTGATGCTGATGAATTGTTTTGACAAATCATACCTAAGGCTTGCTCATTTCCTTTTGTCATCATTTTAGCAAGACCTTGTCGTTTGATCAATTTAGTGGGTTTAATTTCTAAGTCATACTCTTGGATCTTTGATACCCACTTTCCTCTTATACCAAGGCAATCTTGCTGGGATAAAATGTCCTTTACTGTTGAGTGGGGCACATAACCAATTACTTTAGAGTACCCGACATAAGTTGTAAAGTGTTTTAACGACTTAATGAGGGCATAGGCATGTTTTTCCATTATAGTGTACTTTAGCTCTGAATTCTGTAAGGACCTACTCATAAAAGCAATGGGCTGTTCTTTACCCTCTTTGTTCTTTTGCAACAAAGCTCTGGCAATTGTATCCTCTAAAGCAAATGAAAAAATATGAAATTCTTTAGAGTAATCTGGGCTAGTTAAGACTAGAGATCTTGCTATACAATCTTGGATGCTTCTAAAAGCTTTTTTTCCCTCGCTATCTCATTCAAAATTAACATCTTTTTAAGTAATTTCTGCATGGGTTTCATTAACTCAGCTAGATTTGGTATGAACCTTCTTATGAAATTGATTTGACCATTAAAGGACTGTAAGGCTTTCTTATTTTGAGGCACAGAAACCTTCTTTATGGCCTCTAATCTTTCAGGGTCTATCTTCACACCATCTTTGGAAATAATATGCCCAAGCAACTTGCCTTCATCTATACCCTATTGCCCTTGTAGGGGAAAATGAGCCTTACATCATACAATGGATGAGTGCTCATCCTTTGGCCATTGACTAGTTTATAACATTTATATATTTGCATCATTTAGATATATTATTTATGTGCTCTGATGCTTTAGTGTCTAAAGACACTGTTGGTTGGAGCACTTGTTTTGAGAACTAAAGGAAAACTAACTGGTGAACTTGGCCACACTGACCAAGCCACATACTTCATAGCCAGAGACACAAAAAAACATGGATTCTATCATGCATAGGGGTCAAGATGGGGAAACTGATCTTCAATCTCATAGGTCTCAATCAAACAATAGGTCATGTGAAGAGATAAATTATGGATGAAATTGGATGGATGGGAATAAGCGATACATGGAACCAACATAGCACTAAAGTCTACAATTTGTGTAAAGCACGGCATAAGCAATGGTCTTCAACATCAGGTTCTCTAATCATTCTTAACACAAGTTAGTCATGAGTGGAACATATAATATAAGCATAGGTCACCATAATCTTCATAGCATAACAAGTCTATGGTATTGGTGTTGATGAAATTGTCATTGATGCCAACATGGACTTGCAGTGGCCCCACAGGATGTCATTGATGCCACCAAGTCCTACCTGCAGTGCCTTGACCCCTTACAGAGTGGGTTTGTGCCTTGAAGCACCTTGTACCCAGTTGACAAGGTCCTTTTACCCACAAGGATGAATCTTGAAGCCACCACCTTGTTGAAGACATTGAAGACCCTTCAGATGGTCCTGAAGCCCTTGGTAGACGTTGGAGAAACCCTAGATGGGTTGGAGAAGCATTAATGACCCATTCTGTGGTCATTCATGCTCTGATGGTGTCATGGTACCCCAGGAGAAACCAAACTACCCCACAGGTGATATCTTGCTGGATCATGTGGTTGAGGCGGTTAAAGAAGACCATGAAGCCCCTTGCTTGATGAAGAAGCTCATGAAGACTTGGAACCCCTGATGAAGACCTTGATGGCCTTGCAAAGATCATGGAGCCCACTACTTGCACTTACATGGTTAGGTGACATGAAGATATGGTCATTGATGACTTAATGAAGTCATGAAACCTTTATGAAGGCCCTTGAACCCACACTTGGTGAAAATGGTGTGGCTCATGTGTATGAATCTTTGATGTGTTGATAAAAGGACACCTAAAGACTTGCAAACCCTAAGAAGTGATGATGGCACTTGGACACTTATTATACCCTTGATATGGTGGACACCCTATGAACTTTGATGATGTGGCAAAGGCATACATGCAAGCCCTAGTGGGTTAAAAGACACCCTTATGATAAGGAGTGATTGTGTGACTTAAGTGTAGGGTGGATTTTGAATAAAGTGATTTAATAAAACTAAAATTCAAAGTCAAAATTAAAAATTCAAATAACAAATTTAAATTAAAAATTAAAACACTTACCATCTTACCTTTTTGAAGTCGGCCAGCCTAATTCCTCCAACGTTGACCATTCCTAAAATTAAAATAAAGAAATAAAATTTTGTTTATTTTAAATACAAGTTGGCTCCATAATTTATGGTGGAAAAACCGCTATAAATACCCTAACAAATTTCATTTTAGGGTGTGAATTTTGAAAGAGCTCTGAGATAAAATTCGGAGGTTTGACTGAGGCAATTTCGGAGGTGCAGCTGACTAAGGAAATTCAGTCATCTTGACTGAAGATATTCGGGACTGTTCAGGAGCAGCAGAGAAGGTTTTTTTTGTTCTTATACAGCAGTCTGAAATATTCTTTTTTGACTGTAAAATTCGGTGCAGCAGTAAGGAGAAGACCCTAATTTACAGCAACAACAACCCAAGCAACAAATGGAAATTTCGATGGTCAATTGAGACCCATAGAGATGGTTTTGGCTTAAAGTTTGTACCAGCACATACAAACAGTCCACATCTACAGCAGCAGACAAATACAAGCTTTGTCATGTAAAGGTATGGTCAAAATACTGTATCATGTTGGTACAATGAGTGGCACATACAGTGGTAAATGTTAATGTGAAATTATGATGATGCATATTACTGTAGAATGTTATGATGATAACCTTCGCAATAGCGCATACAGTGATGAAGTAGATACAGTGATACAATGAATTGTGAGTATAAACAGTAATATGAGTATATGCACTAGTGTAGAATGAAGTATGATCATGCAAGCCCTAGTCATTGTTTTGATGCCTAGAACAGTGATCCAAGATATGAACAGTTCAGTTTGAAGGTCATTCTCTATAGCCCAAGCTTGAAGTAAAGTGGCATGTATGTTGATGTTGATGTTGCCATGAAACAGTACATTAGAGTATGAGTAAGTTTGTTTTGAAGACTTCTTTGGGGTTTTGACCAGCATATACTTCCACAGTCAAATTCTTTTTGTAGCAGCAGTAAGGTAGGAAATGTTGCAGAGTCGCAANACGTTTTCATACTTAGAGGGCTCAGAATTGCAGTATAATCCAGGCAATCTCTCCGGCACAGCGAGGCTATCAGCCCCGCAAATCGACGGGTCCATCGGGCACCTCCTTCTTTGAGGGCGT